>CM039121.1:46524056-46953137 GCA_022036555.1 Microstegium vimineum | reverse complement strand
CACCTGGCGAGGGAGTGCCTGCAGTGGGAACCCGAGGCCAGGCCCACCATGACGGAGGTCGTCCACATCCTCTCCACCATCGCGCCACTCCAGCACGGCGCCAAGCGCCGGAACCTCCCCATCGCCGCCGCCTTCAACCTCACGGTCAGCTCCTCCTCCCAGTCACGTACATCGATTGCAAGAGCCACGCGTGCTTGCCTGCCATGGCATGCCCTGGCTGGCGCGCGCACGTCGCAGGCGTTCTGAGTTCTGACATTGCACTCGACTCTGCAGGCGTCGCCGCACGTCGGGAGGTGTGACATGGAGCCTAACGACGACGACGACGACATCGAGAGGCAGCTGCGGCAGGAGTGCTCGCCGACGACGACGACCGTCCAGTGGCAACAGCAAGCGCGGCGCGCATCGCCGCCGCCGGGCCGCGCGTCGTGGCCCGGCGACAGGGTGAACGTTATGAGCAGAGGCACGGTGGTGTCGGGCGAGCTAGTGAACGGGACGCTGCTGATGAGCCCCCACGGGCGCGGCAGCTGGCGGCCGCCGCCAACGCCGCCGCCTGGTGATGAGGAGGCGGTGGACGTGGACCTCACGGAGCCTCGGATGGAGGCGTTCACGCAGCCGCCGGCGTTGTTCAGATGACGAAAGAATTGGCAGAATCAGGAGGAGATGGTGATGGTTTTGATTGCTGGGTGCTGTACATCACGATCCACACCAGCGTCTGCTTCTGCTTCTGCATCTGCGTCCATGATCCGTCCATGAATGTACAGTACATGCAAACGCGTCTAGATTGACAAGCGGAAAAGAAATGGTATTGTTGAGATCGTTGTGGGATAGCCGGATAGGGATATAGAACCTACTACTAGATTGAACACGAGTCAGGATGGCAGTCCTCCATGTCTGAATCTGAACTGAATCCGCAGCGCATGCGAGATAGATAGCCAACAACACTGGATGTCTGGATATCCAGCGATTGCAAGGTTTTTTTTTGTGACGAAAGTAGATGTGTTCATGTGAATCAAATGTGGGCCATTCTTTATCGTTTTTGGAGGCAAAGCTCACCTTGCCACTTTGGGCCTTGGCCCAGCTAATTGTCTCGGCATCAATCAAGTGATGGGCGCACCTTGGGCCTTGGCCCAGCTAATTGTCTCTGCAGGCGACGAGGTTCCCCCCGTTGGCCCGTTCCGACTAAAACCCTCGTCTGTCGTCTCCTCCATTCCTCTCCACCGCTGCAAACCTCCCCCTCCCATCTCCCGCCGCATCAGCCATGGCGCGCCGCCACCTCGCCTCTTCCCTACGCCTCCCGCTCCTCTCCCGCACTCCCGGCGCGCCCACGCGCACACTATGCGCCTCCTCATCCACCCACGAGGCCCCACCCGCGGCCGTCGAGGCCCCACACCCGGCCGTCGAGGTCCCGGAGGAGAAGCCGCCGGCGGAGTCGGAGTCGGCGACGGCCGCCTCGCCGTCGGCGCCGACCAACCCGCCCCGGCTCGACGAGCCACTCCACGAGACGATCCTACACATGATCCGGCGGCGGCAGTGGACGACGCGGCTGGAGAACTCGATCCGGCTGCTCTCGCCGACGCTGGACGCGGCGCTGGTCCACGGCGTCATCACCGGGGCGGCCTCCGCGGGGCGCGCCGACCTGGCACTCCAGTTCTTCCGCTTCGCGTACCGCCGGGGCGGGTTCCGCCCGGACGGCGGCACGTTCGCGCTCCTCGTGCCCGCGGTAGCCTCCCGCCGCATGCTCAACCACGCGCGCTGCCTCGTCCTCGATACCATGCCGTCTTTCTCCGTCGCGCCTGATGAGCCCACGCTCGCCGCGCTCATCGCTGCCTATGGTAAGGCCGCCATCCCGCAGGAGGCCGTCAAGCTGTTCCGGATTATGCCTGATCTCGGCGTCCCCCGCACCGCGCTCTCCTATAACGCCGTCCTCAAGGCCATACTCTGCCGCGGACGCGAGGCCATGGCCAGGCGGATCTACAACGCCATGGTCGCGGACGGGGTGGCGCCGGACGTGTCTACATACAACACGCTCATCTGGGGGTTCGGCCTGTGCAAGAAGATGGAGACTGCTGTCAGGATGTTTGGAGACATGAAGGGTCATGGGGTGACGCCTGATGTCACCACCTACAACTCCCTGCTGAACGCGTGGGTGCGTGCTGGTGATCTGGAGAGTGCGCGCAAGGTGTTTGATGAAATGACTGGGGAGGGGATCGAGCGGAACTCGGTCTCGTACAATGTCATGATCAAGGGGTATGTGGAAGGCGATCGGGTGGAAGAGGCAGTGGCGCTGTTTGCTGAGATGGGTGAGAAGGGTTTGAGGCTGAGTGAGAAGACGTTCGCTGCATTGATGCCAGGGCTTTGCGATGACCAGGGCAGGGTGGCGGAGGCCCGGAAGGCAGTGAATGACATGGCGGAGCGGAGGCTCACGCCGAAGGACAAGTCGGTGTTTCTGAGGCTTGTGACAACGCTGTGTAGGGCTGGGGATTTGGATGGGGCGTTGGAGGTGCACCGGAAGAGTGGGCAGTTCAATCATGTGCTGGTGGATCCAAGACAGTATGGAGTGCTGATGGAAGCCCTTTGTGCGGGCGGCAAGTGTGAGGCTGCTATTGAGGTGCTTGATGAGCTTATGGAGAAGGGCACCTTGCTGAGCCCAAAGAGTCCTGTGCTTGAAGCATCGGCTTATAACCCGGTGATTGAGTACCTGTGCAGCAATGGCAGCACCGCCAAGGCCGAGACGTTCTTCAGGCAACTGATGAAGAAAGGCGTGGATGACAAGGCTGCTTTCAACAGTCTTGTCCGTGGACACGCAAAAGAAGGCGTGCCGGAGGCGGCGCAGGAGATTCTCGCCATTATGACACGCCGCGAGGTCCCAACTGACCCTGAATCACATGCGCTCCTAGTTGATAGCTTCCTGAAGAAGAATGAGCCTGCTGATGCAAAGACAGCATTGGACAGCATGATGCAACAGGGTCACTTGCCAAGCCCAGCTCTGTTGAAGTCTGTCATGGAGGCACTGTTCAATGCTGGCCGGGTTCAGACTGCAAGCAGGGTCATGAAGAGTATGATTGAGAAGGGGGTTACTGAGAACATGGATGTGGCACACAAGATACTGGAAGCTCTCTTCACGAGGGGCCATGTGGAGGAGGCAATTGGCCGTGTCAATCTGATGGTGGAAAATGGCTGTATGCCTGATCTAGATAAGTTGCTGGTTGGCCTCTGTGACAATGATAGAGTGATGGAGGCACAGAAACTGGCTGATTTTGCGTTGGACAGGGACTTTGATGTTAGCTTCTCAACCTATGACAGAGTTCTGGAGGCCCTGTATGCTGAAGAAAAGACGTTGCCTGCATACTCCATGCTGTGCAAGATCAAGAACAAAGGAGGTGTTGTCAGCCAGAAAGGTTGTGATGATTTAATGCAGAGCTTAAAATCTGAAGGATACTCAAAGCAAGCAGATATTTTGTCTAGGATCTTGGCAGAGAATGCACAGTCGATGCCCAAGAGGGGAAAAAGGGTTGCCATGGGTGCTTAGTGAGCTTTGTCAGCTTGTTGAGACCATCTGTTTTTCTTTTTTACTTGAAGAAAGATGTAATTTCTTTCTTTACATCGATGCTTCTTGAGTTATTTGTCAAGTGGGGATTTTCATCCTGAGACAGGAAGCAGGGACATTTACTTTCTATTTGTAGGATCCCTGATTTGTTCGTCTTAGTGAGAAGAAACATATGCAATAATAGGCAAAGATGTACCTCCTATTATGAGTTTTGTTGTGAAATTTAGCATTAATTACTTTTAACATACTGTACTTCCAACGTTTTTAGTGGCTGTACCAATGACTGTCACTAAACGTTCATTTTGGCTTGAGGCTAATGGAGTTACTCTTTGCTTTTCGTTCTTGTGAGGCTCTATTAATTAGTTACATAAGGGCTGCCCAGAGATAATATGTGTATCTGGCTCTGTTTGGTTTTAGTGTATATATGTTGTACCTCTATCCCATCATTAGGTGGATGTCCTATACTCCTATTTACTATTTATGAATGTGAACTGATTTATCATATATTCTTGTGCTCTCTATATGTACGGTGCAGTCGTGCTGCATTCTCCTTTGCTTTCCCTTTTGGGCTTCCTGGGTTCTTTAGTTAGGGTGTTGTAACCTGTTGCAACTTGCAATTTTTGTACAACTGTTGGTCATATTGACTGTCATGTTTATAAGGGTTATTTGGATCGGTGCCACTACAATTTTTGAAATCATTTTATATATCTATACTTCAAGTAGGGCTACATCAACTTTCGCTATACACCATGATATCATCGTTTGTTTAAAAGCTTTTTTGCTGTAGTCGTGCCTCAGGCAGGGCTAGGTTCTCTTCAGTACAGATCCAGGTATCATGTAACTATTTATGCAGGGAAATGGAGCATGTGCTACTTGAAGACATCACTCCAGACTCCATTCAAGCAACAATCAGAGTACAAGCAGTCAGATTTTGTGAGCACCTTAACATTGAAACTCCACCGCAGCCACTTTGGATTGATCCGGTGCTACTAGAATACTAGATGAAGAGGTAGACTTTGCTCAGACTACAGGTTCTACATGTCATACTTTTTGTTGTCTTATTAATAACTATATGTGAGTCTCTTAATATGGTAGGGAAAGGCTATGGCAGGTCAGGTTACGACGTTCCGCAGAGGTGGGTCTCTCTCTTTAAGGAACAGGTCAACGAAGATTCTGTGTACTACATCAAGTACTTTCAGATCTGTAATTCTCGGTCCACATATCGACCAGTAGATCATCCATATATGATGCGATTTACTGCTCATACAAGAGTACATGAGGTGAGGACATGAGGTTGGTGCCAGATACATTTCCAGAATCCAATGTACACCTGCAGACCAGTTTGGTTGATGTGCTTCACACCCAGATTAATACATCAGGTAATATGCCTTACAAACATCAGTCCTACCTTGCTACTGTGTATTCCTGTTTTCATACGCCCTTTTGCATTGTTCTTACACCTGTTATATTAATTATTATTCATGTAGATACTCTTGGAATGCTGACAGGTTGCTCACACATTAAGAAGCAGAATACTAGCGAAGGCATAAAACCACTACACAATGTATACATATTACATAATTGATGGAAAGTATGTATTTTTTATAAAGCACCTCATGTCCTTCCTACTAAGTTCAAAGATCCTTTGTATGCCAATCTAATGTTTCTAAATATAATGTTAAGAGAAAAAGGCAGTGGTTCCTATGTGGGATCAACAGGCTCATGCCTTTGACGCTGAGAAATACATGCAGATGGCATCTAAGGGGCCGGTTGTCATCCTCTTTGTTGGACTGACAGCTAAAGTATTTGGAGGTGTGCTATATTATGCGTTTTGAATCTTTCCTATGCACAGCCTATTCTTTTTTAGGAATTTCAGTTTTTCCCCATATTGTTGCCTGTAGGTAACCTCTCGCGTCAAGGTTCCTTCTTATGCAGGTTTCATGCTTCCAAAAGTTCTGGCATTGCAGAATAGGTGTGTATCAATATCAACTATGTTTCTCTCTACATAGCCATTTACTTTCTGCTTGGAGAATCCTGGCTTTTTTCATCTTAGTGAGAAGAAACGTATGCAATAATAAGCAAAGATGTACCTCTTGTCATGAATTTAGTTGCAAAATTATGCATGAATTACTTTTAACATACTATACTGCGTACGGTTTTTACTGGTTGTACCAATGGCTGTCCCTAAACGTTCAGTTTTGGCATTGAGGCTAATGAAGGAGTCCTCTGTGCTTTCCATTATTTTGAGACTCAAGTTTTGGTCCCACTAGTTACATCTGTATCTTTCTGTTTTGTGCTGTTGTATGGCTACATGGTTTGCTGATTAGTGAGATGCTTTGAAGCTATGAAACTTGCATGTTCTGAGATTGCCAGCTGACTTTATAGTACAAAATGGTAAAGATTGCACTTAGGACTTAGGAGGCTTGTTTTGCAATACATTTTCTTGTTATATACTACTTATATTCTAGCGCGCACTCAGCAACTTTGCTATAACCATGGGTGTATTGTAGCAGCTTCTGGGAGCAATTACTTGTTTGCTGTTGGTGATAGTTGCCTCGTGTCTATGTGCTTGAATTGTGGTTGTCTTCTGCGAGTTTAGCTAGCTACAGTTGTGATTGAAAAATAGGGGACTTCATGCGTACAGATTTCCACGATATGGTTTGCCCTATATTTTGTTCCTTCTTTTCAATTAGATCAGTAACCAAAGTAAGAACTAATGAACTATGGTTGCCAATTACAAAAAGTTGATAGCCAGTCCAGGATTCAGTTCCCACCGGGCTCGATAGTTGATAGTTATGTTTCCTTGTCCTGTATTGCCTGTGAAACGTGCTGTTCCAAGTCTTGCCCTTCCACATACTGTCTTCTTTTCTTATGAAGTGCTATTTTCTTAAAATAAAAAACCTATAACATCATTTTCACTGCATATCCAGAATGTAGTCATGTAGTGGCATTATTCTTTCGGCTCTTTTTTCTGGGAAACTCCTTTTAGCTCAGTCTTTTGATGCTTTCAGCTCTTTGCCCTCTGAAACTTGGTTTTCATCCTCACCTCCTTGGCCCATTCATTTGGGGATTCTGAAAATGATCCACTGATGCCATTTACCCTACTTACATGATTTCCCTGCTAAGGCTGTATTACTGTCAGTACAAGGAAGGCCCTTGTGAAGCTTGCTGATAGTAGGATTGATGCAAACGTACATACGCTGCATGCACTCAGGGAGGGAGGACTGATTATGCAACGAAACTGTTGCTGCTTCTGTTATCCATCTAAATTGGAATGCGCAGTCATTGTGATAGTCATTTATTGCCTCTGAAAGAAGTCAACAAAGCAGCCTATCATGTATAATCCCTGAACGTAGGCTGCAGATTTTAACAGGTCAACCCAATGACCCATTACCCAAAACAATTTGTTTGGTGTAAATACCAGCGGGGTCGACCCAGTAAGTTTTAGCGCCAATCAGTTCCAAGCACTATGGTGATAGCAATACGAAGCCCTTGCCTTCTCCGTTTACAGTGTCATTCAAATTGTTCTGCCAAGCACATGGGTAATCGGGTGCAGCGACACGCTGACTGTCCACCTCCCTGGGCCTGGTGTCAACAGTGCCCTGCCCAAGGCCCCAAGCAGTAGCGCATGGCGCCTCTCCCACAGCAGTTGCTGACCACGCTCCTTGAGGCAGCCACCAGACCCTGAGGTGATTCCATTTTGATGCAAATCCGTTCCTCCCCATCGTCAGTGCCACAGGATCCAAGCTTCGCTCCCATTGCTATGTTCCCTCAGGTAATCTTGGTGGTCCTTCGCTGCAAGATTCATTCAGAAATTTTAGGGCTGCCAAATCGTTCTTTTTTCATAGGGCTGCATCACTGCTGCCCCTTAGTCTTCTCTGATCTCCCTAGCTCACAATGCTGCCTTCCATCGAGCTGACCTCTGGGAGTTTCGATCCATCAGCTTTGTTTGTTTCACTCCATGTTTAAATTATCAGTTCTTTTCTTTTAAGTTCGAAACAGTGGTGTTGGTTCGTCCATTATTTGCACAAAGGTACGGCATCTGTTTTGCTTGCACAGTTTACATGTCTTGCATGGTCACTTCTCCGGTCTGATAGGATAGGCGTTGCATTCCTGATTGATCTGGATACATTGAATGCTTGTTCTAGAATTTCTCAGTTTACAGTGCAATTCCAGTTGTTCTAAAGGCATAATCCCTATAATTTCTCAGTTTGCAGTGTGATTCTAATTGTTGTCGACCACTATGATCTAAAAAGTATTTTTTTTGACTTTCCAGATGTAGTTCAGACATCTGGCATAGCCTTAATACTGTTCCTTCTGCCAGAATGCAATTGTTCATTTCTTCTATTTTTTTCACATACACCAGTCCACACTATCATCGCTTTGGCAATATTCAGTTACCTGCAAGTTAGGGCACTGGTTTAAATGACATGACAATGTGTGGGTCTGATGACCATCTTCTGCATCTTTGAATGCTCGCATTTGCTCTTTTACCAATGTCGTAATGTAACACCAATTTCATTAATATTTGATATTTGCTGCTTTCTCCTTTAATAGATGGGATGCCCCAGGCAGCGGCGAGTGCAAGCTTCAACATCCAGCGGGAGGAATTTTCCTTCAGCCCCAACACCCAACTAGGGCAGTAGTAGGATTTGAGTCCATGCTGGATAAAATCAAGGTCCTGCCTATCATTTGGTTTGCTGTTCAGTCGGATGAACCATGTCAATTTGAATGGTTTTGTATCCTTTTGTTGGTAATATGGCTTGGAGTGTTGTGTATGTGAAAACTTTGGTTGTCCATCTTGTTTGATACAGATGGAGAATTGAATTTGATATGGTGTTGACTTTTGTTCATGTCCTGTAGAAGTGTGTGAGGTTGAAAAAATCACACTGACAATCTGTATGAATGCGCAAGCTCTTTGGGTTCAGACTAAACAGACCACAGCTCGAGGGTTTCGCTGTATGTTCTTTTTACGTGGTCAAACTAATGTATGCGTTTTTTCGGTAATATATTTTTTGTGTATCTCATGAAAAAAAAGACTAATGTGACAGTCGCTTTTTTTTAAAGAGAATAAACATGTATGCAGCGTTTTTTTTTTGATAAGGATGTATGCAACGTTAATAAAAAGTAACAAACGACTTGTGCCTTTCCTTCCGTCTTATAAAAGCCCAGACTTTATCATTTCTTTTTACAAACATGTTTTACAATAACGAAGAAAAAGTCAGTTTCTTTTTACGAGCCCTTCTAATTCTCGCTGTCGGTTTAATTGAAATCAACTGTCATTATTTTTTGCAGAAGCTCCTTGATCTGGAGAAAGCCGCTTGGTCCGCTGAAGCTAGCCTTGAAGAAGAGGAGAGGAGCCTGCCTGTCTTGCCATCAGCAAGCCTGCTAGCGACCATTTGTTTTCAAATTTCAACGACTAGCAGTGCCGAGCAATGTTTTAGGTCTACCAAACTGCCTGTCCTGTGATGTATGGATGGGTTATTGACGACAAAGAAACAGCAACCGACGTTGTCGCTTTTTGTTGCACCTAACTTGAACACCAGCAAGCAAAACAAGCTTTTTCAAGGGGTTGAAGTTGAGAGCTGTTCACATTTCCCAGACAGCGAAACCGGAGCGAACAAGCTTTAGTTTGTTGCTACTGGCCCATCCAGAAATTAACATATATATATATATAAATAAAATAAAATAATATATATAATTACCTCATAGTACAGTTGTGAAGTACTGTACTCTGACGTTTAAGGTTTTTTAGATTCATAAGTTTTGCTATGCATCACATGAATCTGGATATTGAAGTCACCTGCTAGAATAACGGATATTACGGGACAGAGGGAGTATGTCTAGATGCATAATGAAAGTTATGAAGCTAGATTTGTCCAAACATCTTATAATATGTAGTAAAAAGTGTGTTATCTAGAAAATGCAGAAGAACTTACAATTTAGAACGGAGGGTAGTATATATTAAACTTTTATACTGCTTTCATTTTGCTTTTGTTGCAAGTCGTCTTATATATGTTGGCTTATTTTTTGCAGGTTATTAATTACTGTACATATATCACTCCATGCCTTGGGCACAGAGAAACAGCACGTGAGTTGGAAGCAAAGAAGTTGTTAGGTTGCTTTGCAGGACCGTCCTGCTCTGCACCTGCAGTGGTTGCATACTTGCATTGCATGCTCTATATATCTACTTATGGATGAATGGACAATGTCTTGGCTTGAGCAAGAATGTGCAAAGGTTTGTCAGGTCGGCCATCCCTTGCTCCATTTCTCTGTCACCTGTTTCATTCATTCAGGATTTCAGAGGAAGCATATACAAGAACTCAAGAAGAACCTTGCTTCCAAACGCTTGCACAAAAATGTTCTTTCCTTCTCTGTCAGTTTTTTTTTAAGAAAAAAAATTGTGATAGATAATTCATGAGTGGACCGCATGCATGCACAATCTTTCTCCTTGGAAGGAACAGAAATGAGTTGAATGGGAATGACGGGAAGGGCCATGCATGCATTTGTGTATTGCAAACGAACAAACCTGCAGGAACATGTGGAGATGTATGGAGCGACATCGCCATCTTATATATTATTATATTACTCCTTAAAAGACCAAATGATCAGTAGTGTAGTGTTCAATTATAATGACCAATGAAGCAAAACGGAAGAACCGCTTGTTCATGGAGTTGGAAGCTGGACACATGTACGTACTCCCTTCCTCGTGCTGTTTTTCGAGGATCCAAAGGACATAACATTTAGTGTAGAAATTTTAACTAAATGTATTATAAAAAATTAATATTTTTTATGCCTAATAAGTCTTAGTAGATTAATCACGATATATGCGCTCAACTCATAATAAACTCACTTAACTCATAATAAACTCACTTGGAGATATAACTGTCGATCATTATTTTCATAGTTTAGTCAAATTTAGAAGTAAAAAATAACTTCTCGAGAAATGAGACGTGTACAAGTATTTTGGGACACGATTTCACACACGGAAGCATTGGCGGAGCCAACGCCTGGCAACCCCGAGCAGCCGGCCGGGCTCCCGGTCAGTATTTAAACGGATTTTTTTTTATATCCAAATAGAATTTTGTAATTTTACAACTAAATATTTTTATATAATAAAAATTGCTCAGGCTTCTAAAATTTTCTGGCACCGCCACTGCACGGAAGGAATGCGGGCCATCGTGCATGGTGGTAATTGGTAAGTGACGGCAGGGGGATGCAAAGAATAAATCCTTGATGATCAATTTGACACACGGAAGGTATATTTGTCTTTCTTTCTTTCTTTCTTTGTGCTTGGGGATGGATGATATGGTGAGTAGTAAGTTGGGTTTCTCGTGGGGTTGTTGATATATATAGGTCACAACCCAGTGTGTCAGATATTCTCAAAAAGAAGAGAAAAAAAAAACACAGTTCGTTAGATGAGTGCGTGCGTGTGAATGAAGGAAAGGAAGAGAAAGCCTCGTTGGTTTGTTTGGACGCAGCAGCACACACAACAGCGGGTATGCTGTCCTCGTCAAAAAAAAAAAAACAAAAAAAAACAGCGGGTATGCTGATGGTATGGGTATGTCATTCGTCGAGCGGAAACGGATGCAAGGAATGGCCATTCTGCGTCTGTAACCACACCGACATGCAAAGCAATAAAAACACACGAGACCAAGTCTAGCGAATGCTCTTCCCGTGGCCGTGGCTCCGGAAAGAAAAAAAAAACAGAGAAAAGAGAATGACGAGTGGATCCCTTATATCAGTGTTGGTTGCAATGGATCTAAGCGGAAGTATTTATATGTAAAATGTTTTTTTTTGTGAATTATATGTAAAAAGTTAGACTCTTAAAAGTAATAAAATATTTAAATCAAAAGTAGTGGTCTTATATCTTTAATAAGAGGTTTGTTGGAGTAGCTGGCCTTTTTTTTTTTTTTTTTTTGAGCATGGAAGTTGCTGGCTGCATAGCTTGCTTTCCGACGCAGCTTTCTTTGTTACACATTGGTGGCGGTGTCCGTGCATTGCTTCCGGTTAGCTGTCCTGTCCCTTTGGCTTTCTCTCGTTATCCTCACTGGCGAGTGGGGCCAGGCAGCTTTTACGCCCTTCAACAATTGCGTTCACGAACGAACGCGCAGCAATTGTCCAATTTGACCGGATGGTATGGAACCGTCCCGGGAGGATCCGACAAGGCCTTCCCGAATCTGCTGCTGCTTCTCCTCCTCCTCTTCTTCTACTCCAGCAATTCATTCGTTTTCAAGTGCCTGCTTGTCTCATGGCTAGCTTACTTTTGGTTGGACAAAAGTGATACGGCTGCTGGTTGGTTACTGTAACAAGTGGTCAAACTTTTGGTTACCGTCAGTCGGAGATGTATGCAAGTAAACATGCTGCATGCATGTACTTATACTGATCTATAGATAGTAATAATGGATGTCAGAACAAAACATGCAGGTTCTTTCCTGCTCCAATTCCGCATTCATGTCTACAGATAGTTAGTCACTGTAAATTCCCATCCTCATATCCAAATCTCTAATCCTTTTGCTCATGGATGCCAGATTACCCTTTTCATCTCTATAAAACAGTTACGAGTATATTCCAACTGCAAACAAGTCTCCTGCCGGCTTTGCAACTGGATTGCTTTGACCTTTGGCAGTGACCTAGCGAGCCACCGCAATCGTGCAGGTGGTCTGCAGCGCCCCTACCACAGATGGCGCTGCCCCAACCCCAAATGGATTTTAGGGTCCCCGAGATTTTAGGGAGTTTGATTGATGCATGGTTCTGCCAATGTACAATCAGGTGTTTCTAGGGAACAAGCACGAGTGCAGCCAAATCAGCCGATCAGTTCGCTTGAACGACGCCTTATGCCCGTATTTTCATTTTGAGATTTGGCTGCACTGCACAAATTAGAAGCCGGTAAATATAGGGAGCTTGGGGAAGGAAAGACAAGTAGACCCTACTGCCACGCACGTGCCTCATAAAAAAAACATCAGAAAGATGACCAAACTTGAATGGTTATGATAGTTAGATGGTCAAAAGTGTTCTGGGTTTTGAGCTCTGTATCCAAAATCAAGCTCTGGCGATAGTTTGATGATCTAAGAATGATGGATAAGATGTTCCACTATTTAGCTAATTAGTCGAGTTGCATAAATTGGCATAAATGGTTTCATTGGCCAGTCAACTATTTTTAGCTTATTTAAGTTTATTCCCTCATAGAACATTATTCAATTAACTTATTCTCTTTCATATAATACTATTCAATCAGCCGATTTTTTTACCAACTCAGTAAAGTTAAAAACATGGCCGATTTTCCTTTGGAAAATTTCTCACCCAAGCCAGTATGTTCCAAGCACCAATGTGCCATTTTTTTTTCCCGCTCTGCAAGTTGAGTCCGCCGTTTTCTCCTCCATTCAAAATTGAGACCTAAAAACGAGGCCTAATATACTCACCCGGTGTAGGAATACAATACTACGTTAGAAATGGAAAAAAAAGAAGCCTCTAGAACAGTACTGTATTTAGAAGTATGGCGTGCACCCCACCCCTCGAAAAAGTCAAGTCCCTCAATTGTTTCAGTTTTCTTTATTATTACTATACTCTGCGTTAGTTGGATTGGATCTCAGATTGCAGTATTACAACGTCCGTTTCACCACCAAACCCATTATTAATCGGAGCCCAAACCAATAAACGGCCACATGTAACACACTCTTAAGAAATAAGAAAATTTGGTGGGCACATGTATGGAACCAAAATAAAAAGATCTCTTTTTTCGTTGAGTAGTGAGAAAGGAAGCAACAAGTGAGAGTGAGAAATTTTTTTTAGTAGGTAGGTGGGCAGTCCAGGTTGCAGTCCCAGATCGTCAAAGCCTGACTGTGAAGCTGTTGCCTCCCTTGCCTACTACTGTACCCTCCTCCACCTCCATCACCATTCACCAAACACCACCTCGAATCCTTCCTCGATCCATCCTTCCAGTAAGCTCCAGCACACCAATCCATCATCAAAATTAATCGCACTCCCCTCCCCTCTCCTCTGCTCTCCCACCAGCTTCTTCCTTTTCCTTCCCACATACAAATGCTTGGGCATTAGCGGATCCTCCCCATCTTGCTCTTCCTCCCTGCGCGGTCTCGCTCCTCTTCCTCTGCTCCAGTCCTCCGGCGCGGTGCTGCTGCAACCAGCAGCGCGGGTAGGCGATGACGTCCACGGCGTACTCGCGGTCGTCCAAGCTTCCCGGCGGCGGCGGCGGCGGCGAGCGACGGCTGCCCCCGCGCCTGATGCGGAGCCTGACGTCCAAGATCGAGCCCAAGAAGCTGGGCGTGGGCCTCGTCGCCGGCTGCTGCCTCGCGCTCCTCACCTACGTCTCCCTCGCCAAGCTCTTCGCAATCTACTCCCCCGTCTTCGGTGCGTACTCTCGCTCGCCTTCTTCCCCCTGTCTGTCTTGCCAATGGAATCTGCGTCTCCTCGTCGTCACGAATCTAACCGGAGCTACCTGCCTTCCTCTTTTCTCAGCCAGCACGGCCAACACGTCCGCGCTGATGCAGAACGCGCCGCCGACCTCGACCTCGTCCAGGCCGTCCGTGCCGGAGACCGAGACCATCCCGCCGCAAGAGACGTTCGCCGGCGGCGCGGATCCCGTCGATCCGCGTGAGGTGGTGACGGGCTCTGAGGAGCCCGGCTTGCCGGAAGCTGCCGTCACCCGGAAGGACATGGCCGGGTCCGACGAGCCCGGATTGCCCACCAGGAACGACGACAACGGCGACAATGCGGCGGCCGAGCCCACCACCAAGCCAGGTAACAGCTCCCCGGCCGGCACCTCTTTTTTTTTCCCCCTTTTTTGATTTGAAAAAAAAACGAATCTTTTTCTTTCTAGAACAACAACTTTAAATGGAAGGTAGGAGAGGAAAGCAGAGGCAACGAAACGTACCAGAAATAATCAAGTTCTGTACTTGACCAAAATCTTGTTGGCGAAACCAAATTTCGGCGTTGGAAATTAATACCAGATTGATTTTTGGTACGATGTACTCCTAGATGGAGACGTAGATCTAACGCCTTCTCTCCTTCAATGGTGTTCGTTTACTCCTTTTTTTTTTGTGAAATATAATGGTGTTCGTTTACTAGCTGCAGCAGCTGCTGAGGATAAGGAAGAAGGGGACGAAGGCAATGGCGGGCAAGGCGGCGGCAAGATGAAGTGCGACGAGAACGGAGTAGACGAGGGGTTCCCATACGCGCGTCCAACGGTATGCGAGCTGTCGGGCGACGTGCGCGTGAGCCCAAAGCAGAAGACGGTGTACCTAGTGAACCCATCAGGCGGCGGCGGGTTCGACGAGAGCGGCGAGAAGCTGCTGCGGCCGTACGCCCGCAAGGACGACTTTCTAATGCCAGGCGTGACGGAGGTGACGGTGAAATCCGTCCCCTCCACCGCCGTCGCTCCCAAGTGCACCAAGCACCACACCGTGCCGGCGGTGGTGTTCTCGGTGGCCGGGTACACGGACAACTTCTTCCACGACATGACGGACGCGCTCGTCCCGCTGTTCCTCACGACGGCGCATCTCAACGGCGAGGTCCAGCTACTCATCACCAACTGGAAGCCATGGTGGGTGCAGAAGTACACCCCACTACTGCGCAAGTTCTCGCTCCACGACGTGATCAACTTCGACTCCACCGGCGACGACGCCGACGAGGTGCACTGCTTCCCGAAGGGCGCGTTCGTGGGGCTGTACCGTGACCGTGACCTGATCCTGTCGCCGCACCCGACACGGAACCCGCGCAACCTGACGATGGTGGACTTCAGGCGGTTCATGCGCGCCGCGCTGTCCCTGCCGCGTGACACGCCGGCGACGCTCGGGGAACAGCCCGGGATGCGTCCACGGATGCTGATCATCTCGCGGTCCGGGACGCGGAAGCTACTGAACCTTGACGAGGTGGCGAAGGCGGCGGACGAGCTCGGGTTCAACGTGACGTCGGCGGAGGCAGGAGCGGACGTGCCGGCGTTCGCGGCGGAGGTGAACGCGGCCGACGTGCTCGTGGGCGTGCACGGCGCCGGGCTGGCCAACTCGGTGTTTTTGCCCAAGGAGGCTGTGGTGCTGCAGATCGTGCCGTGGGGCGGGATGGAGTGGATGGCTACCAACTTCTACGCAAGGCCTGTGGCTGGGATGGGGCTCCGGTACCTTGAGTACTACGTCGACGAGGAGGAGACGAGCTTGAAGGATAAGTACCCGAGGGATCATGTCGTGTTTACGGATCCCATGAAGCTTCATAAGCAGGGGTGGCAGGCGCTCGCCCAGACCATCATGAAGCAGGACGTCGCTGTTAACCTCACTAGGTTCCGGCCGGTCCTCCTGCAGGCGCTCGACAAGCTGCAGCAGTGACGGACGGGCTGGGATTGAGGAGAAGCTGTTCATCTTCCTCTTCTTCGTCTTTGTAGGAATGAAATGATCCAATGAATTCGCCATTGCCGTCCGGCAGGAGAAGCTCAGCTCGTTGGCCATTAGATGGCTGAGATTGAGGAGAAGCTGCTGCTGCTGCTGCTGATCCTACCAAGTACAGTACTATTGCTAGAAAAAAGAGAGGGAAATCAAGGAGGCTTCAAGTTTCAATCAAATTGGTTGGTCCATCGGCCGGTTTGTCTTTTTTTTTTTTTGGTTTGTAACTGTAGTAGTAACAAGAGAAGAGATGTCTTTGGATAGTGCACTACATACACTACACACGAAGGAACGAGAATTATGTTCATTCATTCTTTTTTCTTCCTTGATTGATTGATGGGTTCACTTCATCACTTGGCATGATCCTTCTCCTTCTACTGAACAGTCATATGTGTTTCTTGACATATGGAATGTGATCATGCTGTCCATACTAAAATAAGTTAACTGAAAGGCAATACCATACTCATTAGAGCATTTTGCTGCCCCCTTTACGACCAAATTTGTTAATTTGTGCACTCAATTTGAACTGAGAGTGATCTTTTGTCTAGTTGAGGCGAAAAATGGAGTAGAGTTGTTGGAGCATGTGCTACAGCTGTGCATTATTCCATCTGCCTGTGGGCTGTGGCCTCTGCAAGTGTGCATCTGCATCTGCATCTTCATCCAAGCCTGCTGCTGCTGCTTGCTTTGGGCCTTTGACAGTTGACTCCAAAGTCCAAAGCGAAGGGAGCCAACTGGACTGCTCATAGAATTAAATGTACTGTACTTTGTATATGGTCTTTGGTCTGGCATGCATCAGGAGATAGAGATTCACAGTGAGCAGTGGACATGAAAGGCGTGATTGGAGCAGGAAAGAGCCTGCATTTTTCACTCACATCCAATTGCTAGTACTGTGTTATATACAGAGCAGTAGAGTACAGGAAGAACATGCATGCATGTGTTTGCTGTATGTACTCCTCCGACTGACAGTAACCAAAAGCTTGACTACTATGTTACAGTAACCAGCACTGTAAACGTTAAGTAATGAGAGACAGGACGGACATACATGAATGAATGAATGAATGAATTGGTGAGGAGGAGGAACTCGGGAAGAAGAGAAGAAACGGCGGCAGCAACAGCTTGTGGTTCGGTGGATGTTGATGTGACAATTGTGACTTGGTGTCTTGGTGACTGCAAATGCAAGACAAAGCCAGCAAGTGCTACCAGCTAATGATGATTAACCGAAGAGGGGAGGGGACAGCTAACCGGACACGGATGTGCGCAAAAAAAAAAAAAAAAAAAAAACAAAGATTCAGCTGCGTTGCATTGCATTGCATGTGTTGACAAGCAAAAGCCATCCGTCGTAATCGGAAAGCAAGCAAACAATGGTGGCCATCCACCGGCTATTTTGTTTTCCTTTCTTTTTTTTTTTACACAAGGCATACCAATTACCAATGCCAATGTACGTGTGTGCCGCTGTCCTGTTACCTCCTCCAACCGAACCAACGAACACTTTTCTTCCTTCATTCGCACGCACGCACGCACTCCTTGACAAGACAACAAACAACCTCATGTCATGTTACTGACCCTCTCATCATCGCATCATGCATGACATGGGCTGGGGATACGCATGCATGGGTTCGGTTCCCACCAAGCACGAGGAGAAACTGAAGAGAAATTTTCTTTTATAACATCAAAGATTTATTCTTTGTATTCCCTCCCTCAACATATCACAGGTGATTCTCTTTGTTACCAATATGTAAACTAAGACATGATAGTCATGATGTGATAGATTGTACTATTGCTACACAAAAATTGCAGAGAGATACAACCAAGCACCAGAGAAGTTGATTGCTACACATTTTTAGTTGTTTATTTATGAAGATGAAGTTGATTGCTTTTTCTATTGTATACAACCAAGCACCTAAGTAGTATCTTGCAATTTTTAGGCCTAAGTCAATGCATGCCAAACTTGAAAAAGAATCCTGAATATCTGTTTTGGAGGAACATCGCAACGTGATTGCACAATGACATTAAACTGTAACTAGTGAGAAACCTCTCAAAGTGCTTTTGCAGATATTGTGTAGATACCAAATACTGATTAGTGAGGTTTCAACATTTTAGCAATGTCGTGATCTCTAAATCCTATCCAACATGTCGCATTGGGGCTGGGGGCTTCCATGTCATAGGCCGAACATGTTTTTTTTTTCTCACATACAAAGCCCATGTAAATATGGTATTGAAGTTTACTTCTAGGCACACAAATTTTATTGTGACTTGGTTGGGGTGCACAAGCTCAAGCAGTAGTGCAACACCTGAGCGACACTTGAGGACTCTAGTGGCAAGCCACTATTATGAGCCCTCCCCCCACAAAAAATAAATTTAATATCAAAGTGAACACATGGTCCACGTATCAGATATTAAACTGATAAGAACAGATACTACACTTGATCTTAGCCAAAAGGCCGAGAAAGGTATGAATTGTAAAGAGGTCGTGGGTCTCCTATTATACCCTTCCTTTGGCTCTGGTGGCTCAAAACTGTCAAGGTGGGACTAAACATAAGCTTAAGCGTGGCTTAGCTGCTAAGTGTTTGGTTTATTGGATCGTTTGGGTTGTAATTACAAATCCACATGCTGGTCGTTGCCTGAGGCCCATTACTGGGCCTTCTTCAGCGGAGCCCAATACTAGCCCGTAGCACATTACTCTCCTTTCTGCCGTAGCAACTAGCGTTCACCCATCATGAAAACATATCACAGGTCCCCATTATTCTCTGTTACCAAGTTGTAAAGCAAGATATGAGTCATAATGTGATAGATTATACTACTGCTACACATCATTTTTTTAGGAAACATACTACTGCTACACCTCTATTGCCCAAACATACAAGCATGCACCAGAGTTTTTTTTTTCAAAAAATCACACCACAGAAACTTAACTCAATGCATAAACTTAGGGGGGGGGGGGGGGGGGGGGGGGGATCCTCACAGCGTGCTTAAACCTCACAAAGTTGTGACAAGTGAAACCTCATAAAGTGCTTTGTGCAAATATTATGAAAACCAAAATATGCAAGCTTGAGGTTTCCTTGTCTCAACAATTTTTGTTTGATTTGGTTGGGGTGCACCAACTCAAGCAGTAGTGCAACGCTTGAGCGACACTCAAGGGCCCTAGCAGCAAGCCACTATGATAAGCCCTCCCCCACAAAAAATAGATTTAATATCGAAATGGACACATGGTCCACGTATCAGATATTAAACTGATAAGAACAGATACTACACTTGATCTTAGCCAAAAGGCCGAGAAAGGTATGAGTTGAAACGGTGCCCTAGGTCTCCTATTATACCCTTCCTCCGGCTGTGGTGGCTAATAACTGTCAAGGTGGGACTAATAATAAATAGACCCAAGCTTAAGCACGGTTCAGGTGCTGTTTGTTTGGTTCATTGGGCTGTTTGGGCTCGTAATTTACCACCCCTACGTGTCGGTTCCGGCCCGAGGCCCATTACTGGGCCTTCCTCAGCGCAGCGGAGCCCATCACTGGCCCGTAGCCGCGACAGCGGCGCCGGCCTGCCACGTCCGTCTCGCTGTGGAGTGTGGAGTGTAGAGCGTGGAGGTGGAGCCACTTCCGTCGTTGCGGCCGGCGGCCGTCTCTGGCCGTCACAGCCAGCCGCTGGCGTGGAGCCGGAGCAGGACGTGGTGGCGCGCAGCAAGGAGACCAGCTATAGGGTGCCGGCAGTCAGGCAGTGACATGATCAGTGTCAACGAGACCACCACCTCTTGGTTGTTCTAGCTCCCGTCGCTGCTTGCCGTAGCAGTGTTGGCAACTTGGCATTGCAAGTCGTGCGATCAGGTCCCAAACCATATATAGCTGAACAAGAGAAGAGCAATTTGCCATGACATGCAAAGCAGCAACGGTTGAACATGACTGACAGAGTAATAATAACCAGGAACACTTTTGGTTCTGTTTTTGCCTTCCATATCGGAGTCTGATCACACAGCACGGTGATCTGAACTGGCAGTTCTTATATGCTGCTGAATTTCAAGTGTCTGGTTCTGTTGCCAGGTGAACCGGCTGTATGTAGTTTGGTTGGTCCACAAACGCACAAACTGCCTAACTTCATTATGCATGCATCTGTTTGACTGCCCATTTTCAGAGAGTGGATACGGACATGTGATGAGTCGCTATGAACGACAACAGAAACTGAACAAGTTGTAATCTATAATCTCCATCTTGTAACTTGGTAGTCTAGTGAGACTGCCCAAAATGTAGTGGCAGTCCATGGCCTTACCGGCAAAGGAAACTGCAGCATTATTGCCCCTATTATCTTTCCACTACCCAAGACATGACAGTGAATCTTTGTAAACAAATATCTGTTCTAAATATTTGATTGATCCTAAGCCACTAGCTTCCCCCAAAAATGTTGTAGAATTTGCACAAATTAAAGAGTATAGTTGGAAATGACCAAGGTTATGGCCATTTTGTTTTTCCTTTTTTTTCTCTGAACGAACTGACACTTATAGTGGAGTATGTAACAGATAACCCTGGGATTCAGTTTATGGCCATTTTCAGGATTATCTGTTTAGGGTCATAAACTACAAAACATTACAAACTGAATCCTGAAAATGCTGTAACTTTTTGTAGTTAATGGCCATTTACAGGATTCAGTTCCGCCAGGCTCTCCCAGTCTCCCTTCCACAGACCGTCTTCCTTTCTTGTGAAGAATTCTTTTTTTTTCCTAAAATAAAAATCCTATAACATCATTTTCACTGTCATCTTCAGAATGTAGCCTTGAAGTGGCGAAATAATATCGCCACTATTTTCTTTTCTTTTCTTAGAAAATAAGTTTTCCAGGCACTTTTTTTCTTCTCTTATTTAAGTTCTTTCACATTTTGATGCTACTCTTTTACACATTTTTTGTCTCACATACAAAGACCATACAAATAGGGGCTTGAAGTTTAATTCTTAGCACACAAATTTTATGTGACTTGGTTGGGGTGCACCAGCTCAGGTAGTAGTGCAACGCCTGAGCAACACTTGAGGGCTCTAGTGGCAAGCCACTATAGTAAGCCCTCCCCCACAAAAAATAAATTTAATATCAAGGTGGACACATGGTCCACATATCAGATATTAAACTGATAAGAACAGATACTACACTTGATCTTAGCCAAAAGGCCGAGAAAGGTATGAGTTGGAATAGTGTCCTAGGTCTCCTATTATACCCTTCCTCCAGCTCTGGTGGCTCAAAACTGTCAAGGTGGGACTAATAATAAATAGACCTGAGCTTAAGCACGGTTCAGGTGCTGTGTGTTTGGTTCATTGCTCTATTTGGGCTTGTAATTTACCACCCCCACGTGTCCTTCGTGGCCCGAGGCCCATTACTGGGCCTTCCTCAGCGGAGCCCATCACTACTGGCCCGTAGACGCCACACCAGCGACGGCGTGCCGCGTCTGCCTCGCTGGCAGCCGCTGGCGTGGAGCCGGAGCAGGAGTAGACCGGCCGGAGCCTGCAGCCGGTCGTCGGAGCAGGCCGTGGGTGCGTGCAGCGGGTGGTCCGGCGACCAGCAAAGGTGCCGGCAGTGCAATACTGCAATGATCGGTATCAAGTGTCTGGTTTAGTTGCCAGGTGAACCACCAGGTATATAAATATCTGTTCTGAATGTTTGATTCATCCTAGGACAGTGCAAGCTTCCCCCAAAATGTTGTAGAGTTTGCACAAAGTATAGAGCATGGTTGGCAATGACGAAGGTTGTGCCCCCCCCCCCCCCCCCCCCCCCCCCCCCCCCTATTCTCTGAACAAACTGGAGTATATATTCCTATTAATATACTGTAGTAGCAAAAAGTTAGAAACAGATAACCTTGGGATTCAGTTTATGGCCATTTTCAGGATTTGTCTGTTTATGGTCATGAACTACAAAAAGTTTTTTTAATGTAATGGCAGGAGCTCTGCCTTTCGATTAAGAGAAATAGAATTGGTTTGGTTTATAAGGGAAACCAAGTCTGAAAACCTTACATAGATCCAGATTAAAACACAGGAAAAAAAATACACAACACCAAAACATCGTAGTCCTGACAACTAACACATAGAGGTAACACAAACTAAAAAAAGTTACAAACTGAATTCTGAAAATGTTGTAGTTTTTGTAGTTTATGGCCATTTACAGGATTCAGTTCCCGCCAGGCTTTCCCTTCCACAGACCGTCTTCCTTTCTTGTGAAGAATTTTTTTTTTTTCTTAAAATAAAAATCCTATAACATCATTTTCACTGTCATCTTCAGAATGTAGTCTTGTAATGGCGCTATTCATTCGGCACTATTTTCTTTTCTTAGAAAATAGGTTTTCCGACCGCTTTTTTTTTCTTCTCTTATTTAAATCCTTTCAGCTCAACGCCTCAACCTTTTGACGCTTCCAACTCTTTTACCCTCTGAAAACAAGGTTTCATCCTAGGATGAACATGCATGGCTGCATTATTGCACCATTTACATATATTTGGGGAATTGGCTTGCTTTACCCTTTTTTTTTCCTGAAATGAGGATATATTGGGTCTTCGAGGGAAATAGATATTTCTCAGACACTGCAAGGAGGATCACGAAGAAGATGACTGAAAAGTAGGAGCTCTCTGATGGTGGGAAATGGCTACATGTACACCTGACAGTGACACTATTCAGTGGTAACTGGTAAATCGTTTGCTGGCCTTTCTGAAAATGGGCGGAGTGATGGAGGCGCAGAAGCTGGACAGGGTCTCTGATGTTAGCTTCTCGACGGCTATACACTGGAGTTCTGGAGGCCCTGTACACTGAGGAAATCTGAAGGGTACTCAAAGCAAGAAGCTTTTTTTCTTTTCTTTTGGGAGCATCGACGTCAGGTGCGCTTACCTTTCGTTGAACAAGAGAGTTTGAAATGTTTACATTGTGGTCCAAGGCCTTGTGGTGCTTACAGTGTGAGATGCAAATGCAAATGCAAAAGAGCAGTAGCATTGCCATCAGTACCAACAGTGGAGACCACCACCTCTTGCTCTTGGCTTCTAGTTGCTGGCCCTCGATGCTTGCCGTAGCATTGGCATTTCAAGTCGTGCCATCAGGTCCCAAACCATATGGAGTAGTATAGCTCAACAAGACAAGAGCAATTGGCCATGACATGCAACGGCGATTCTGATTGAACATGCATGACAGAGTAATAACCAGAAAAGGACCGACGCTTCGGTTCTGTTTTTGCCTTCCATATCTGAATCTTATCCCATTCCCACGGGTGATCTGACTGCCAGTTTATGGTGTCTGGCTCTGTTGCCAGATGAATGGTGAACCGGTTGTAGTTTGGTCCAGAGCTGCACAAACTGCCTAAGTTCTGCTTCTGCATCTGTGTTGACTGCCCATTTTCAGAGACTGAACACGGACATGTCATGAGTCGGTATGAACACGGACAGCAGTGACCGAGCTAAGTTGTAATTTGCCTGTTTTCGTCAGGAGAGACGGCCCTTCCATCTTCCATCTTGGGAGTCCAGCGAGGCTGCCAATGACTCCGAGAGACACTCCAAATTTCACGCTCCATATTTTCATTTGGCTATTTTTTTAATGAAACAGGAGGGGGTGAACCCCTACTGAAATATATTAAAACCAAAAGAAACCCGCCCAGGTCCTACCTGGAGGTATCTCGGTAGGGCGCTCTAAGGCTTGCCGATGGGCGGACGCTGACCTTGACGACGCTGATGCCAACCGCCTTTGCAACCCCCTACCTCGACGCGGTTGTTCGCGGGTCGCAGCCACAGAGGATGTCGCACGCGGGCGTCGTGCGGCAGGGCCCTGTGCGCCGGCCGCGCCCTCAATTGGTGTTCGGTCTCCCTGCTCGGCAGGTGGATGGCCGCACTCTAACGCCTCTGCGCCTTCGTCGTCGTCGACAGGTTTCCGCCCCCAACTCCGATGGGTGGTGTGAGATCCTTCATCAGCAGGAGACGCAACCTGCGGTTGCCCACTCCACGGCACGCCATCCACAGGCTCGAAGGATCCCGGTCGAGTTGATTGGCAGATGTTTCAATTGCCTTTCTTACTCCCACCGAGTTGCGACTTTCCGATTGTCGCAGCGTTGCCTGCATTGTCGCGGCTTCCGCCGCATCGCGAGGGATTGCAAACGGCCTAGGCGTCCTGTGATGGTGCTGGCACCGGTGGGTGCCAACCCGCAACCCCCCGTGCACGCGACTGTCGTTGGTGTCGTGCGGGGGTTTGCGGGGGGCACCAACGGCACCCATCGGCGTCGAGGCCGGCTGCCAATGGAGATCACCGTCAGCGCGGATGTCGACTTCGTCGCTGGTACGATTACTTCTTCTGTTGCTCTGTACTCTACCGACTCTGACCCGCTCGATGGAGCATCTTGTGAGGGTGTTCGGCCTCCCATTTGTATGGACCCGATGCTCGATGAGCTTGTTGCCTCCCTTACGAGATGTCGGTCTCTGGGTACCCCAATGCTTGGGTGTTCGTTTGCTCCGACGGCTGCCTTTGTGGAGGCTAAGGCCCCCCGTCGCCGCCATGGATGACTCAGCTTAGCTTCGCGGAGGCTGGGGTGCCGGAGATGGTGGATGAAGCACCCCAGGTTCGCGTGGACGTTCCCAACGTCCAAGACGACACCGGTGGGAATGGCCCTACCATGCCGGCCGCTGGGGTTGACCTCTTCGATGACCACCTGGGGCCGGCGCCCTCCTTCGACAGCGATGCGTCCGCGGTTGCTTCCTTGCAGCTCTCCGTGCAGGAGCAGATTGAGGCGGAGATCTGTCTCCCGTTGCCTACACCGCTCATCCGTGATGGTCCTAAGCTTAGGCTGTGCGCGGATGCCGGTGCCCGTCCATTCCCTAAGGCGAAGCTCACGCATCGCAGCCAGGCCGCGAGCGGCTAATGCAACTGTGCAGACGCAAAGGCTCCTCCTCTTGAAGCCAGGAGTCGAGGTCCAATAAGACGAGCCCGATTCGAACATTGAGGAGAAGTTCATTGCCGTGTTTAGAGGAGACATGACGGAGAACAAGCAGCGGCGCTTGCAGATCCTCCTCAACGGTCAGTTTTATGTCACGGCCTTGGATCTGAACCTGGAGGGTCTGGAGGCCGTGTGGGCCTGATTAGGAGTTTAGGCTCCATTTCGTAGCATTAGTTTCAATCATGTAATCGTTCTCGTGTTTGGTTGTTGGGTGTAGGTTGGGTAACCAGGGTGTTACTAGGTTTGCATTTGTGTAACAAAACTCTGTCTGCTTAATAAAAAACGTGCTTAGGTGTGGTCTAAAAAAAATGAAGCAAAGAAGGTTAAAAAAAGATGAAAAATACTACACATAAGCTTCTTAAGTCAATAAGAGGATGAACAACGTTGTTGGGCCAACCTCTCGTCCGGAGCCTATCCGCCATCCAAAGTCTATTTTGCATGGTGAGCCATCTAACAATTTGCAAACATGACAGTGCATCTTGTAAATATATGTTTTGAATATTTATTCTTAACCAACTAGCTTCCCCAAAATGTTGTAGAGTTTGCACAAAGTATATAAAAACATGGTTGGCAATGACAAGCTTATGGCCATTTCAGGACAGGATTCAGTTCCCACCAGGCTTGCTGCTAGTTACAGTATGTTTCACTGACATATATTTTTCCTGCAAAACGTGTTGTGCCAAGTTTTGCTCTTCCACGTGCGGCGTGCCATCATCCTTTCTCTTGTGAAGAATGATTTTTCTTCTAAAAATAAAAACCTCAGAAAATCATTTTCACTGTCACATTCTTCTTCTTTTGAAACATTCACTGTCGGATTTTCTGAATGTAAGTCTTGTAGTGGTACTATTCTTCCATCCTTTTTTCTTTTCTTTTCTTTTTTTTTTCTAGAAAAAAGGTTTTCCGAACGCTTTAATTCATGGCAAAACAAAGCCCCCTTTTTTTTCTTAACTTCTTTCAGCTCAATCATCTTAGACGCTTCCAACTCTTTGTACCTACTGAAAATTGGGTTTTATCCTTATTAATTACCTGCATCGCCATTTTCATTCAGTTGTGGTTTGGAATATTCTTTTACCCTTTTTCTGAGATGAGGATTGGATCTTTGAGTGAGGGAGATATTTCTCGTCGTCACCTGCATGGCAGCATGGCACTAGCTAGCTAGCTCATTCCTGCTGCATATATGTATGCTCTCCTTCACCCATATCTCCAGTAGCAATCCAGTTACCTGTAGTACGTGCTATAATAATCTATTCTCCTTTAATTTTATCCATATTTTTTTTGGCTGATTCTGGATTCTTGAATGAGCACTTGAGCAGGAGCTGTCCCTTCCCTGTTCATGTAGTAGTCACATGCATGTGCGTTGCCTGTGAGGCTGTGAGCCCAAGACGTACGATAGAGAGCTACTAGCTAGCATTGTAAAGTACCAAGTGAATTTGGACCTTGCATATATTTGATTTCGTCGCCATTTTCAGAAGATATTTGTATGGCATGCATGGGCACTGCTGAAATGGACCCCTCCCACACATGGCCCCTGTCGAGGAGTCGAGTTTGTGTCGTGAGCTAGCCTCAGCTCATCAGGTTGGATTTTGGATGAATTGGCTAATGTAACAGCTCTCTCTACACTTCACTTCACTTCAATTCATGCAGTCCACTGTCCACAGTCCCCTGATCAAAACCAAAGTGGATGGTCTTATACTCTTATCCCACTAGTAAACGTGTCAACAGGATGCGTTTTTGTACGTAAGTTTTCCATGTCAAAACACGACGCAAAACCAATCTAGACTCTTAAGTCTTAACTGGTTCGGAGTCTAGAAAAACCAGCCTAGCAAAACGTGGAGGATAGTTCGGTTTCGGCAGATGGAGTTCAAAATTTCGCTTCGTCCGGTTCGATGATTCAAAAGTCTTTTTGATTAATCTTGATGACGCTGAGGACCTTGTGATGGAGTCCATTACACGTACGTGTTGGCCACTTTTTGCTGTCAACACTTACTAGTACAAAAAAACATTTTTAGAGGCGGTGGTAGAGGCATTTAAACAGGTGGCCAAGCCCACCGCCTGTACTAAGGTCAGTACTAATCGGCCCACAGTACTAGTCGTGCATATTTTCGCCTAAAATTCGCGAACGCGCTCCGTCGGAGATTCGAACCTGAGACCTCACCCTTGCGAGGTACCTCCTCTACCACTCCACCCATGACTCACTTGTGTCTAGATTCGTTAGTACTTCTTCATATTCTATACTAAACCAAGTGTAAATTGATTGTTTGAGACACTAAATGAATTCAAATGAAAAAGTTGTGAACTACAAAGTTTCATAACTTTTCGAAACCTACAACTTTCATGTAGCAAGTTTTTTCATCCGAGGTCATTTACAAAAATTTAAATTTCAAATTTGACATATTCAAACGTAATTTTCGATGACAAGATGATTTCAAATGAAAAAGTTGTTAACTACAAAGTTTCATAACTTTTCGAGATCTACAACTTTCATGTACAAAGTTTTTCCATCAAAGGTCGTTTACAAAAATCAAAAAAATTAACTCTACAGGTATTTACACAGGCGGTTCATAATATCAGCCGCATGTGTAAATGGTTTTACACAGGCGGTTTTCTTGCTGGGCCCACCCTATTTTTTGTACTGGCGCCATAAAATTGTGAACCGCCTGTGGAAAAAAAACGACGTGGCAGCAAAAATGATTTTTTTACTAGTGACTGTTTATAGTAGCTTGCTTTAATTTCGTACTACTAGTCCTTGTTGTTGCGCAGAGATGGAAGGATTATTTCCGTGCGCGTCAGAACAGGAGTCACTGTCCGTCCGTGCATGATGATGCGTTCCGGCCTCCATCGTCCCTCTCGATCGATCGTGTTCACATTATTGCCGATCGCAAGAGACAAGAAACATCATCCAACCAGCTGCTGCCTGGACGTACACGTACTGTTCCTCGATCTTCTTGTTCTTACTCGCCTCGTGTTTCTTGCTTTAGTTTCTGTCCTCTCGATCGAGTATCTCGATCGCCTCCCTTCCCATTATCCTGATTCAGATTTTTCTGTATTTTATTTCTAGATAATAAATGAATGCATTTGTGCATATGCACGTCGCCATTTCATGTGGAAATTCGTAAAAGTAAATATCCTCCCACCTGATGATAAATACTTAACTTGATATTTTCTATCATACTACTGTACTTGATAGTACGATGTGAATCATGTGATACTCTCTGGTCATACATGCATATACACGTGTGTCTTTTACCCACTCCGTTTTTAGAAATTCTTTTTGCATATCTTACATTTTGATGAGTGCGTAAGACCACCCAGCGCGCTCATCAGAAGTATGTCATTTATACGTTTAAACTTTTTTTTTAATACGCAAATATTTTGCGTATTCGAGAAAATAAACATTTTAATCAGTCATTTTTATTTCACTACAAAATATATAACTTCATATTTATTAAAAACATGTTACATATAAATCAGATGACATTTAAGGGGCTATTTGGCATGACTTTTCTTGAGGGACTTCTCTACGTTTTGGTTGTAGCTCCTTCAAAATAGCTCTGAATTTTCTATTTTCTTTTTATAGACAACGACTTATCCAAAAAAAAAATGTTTGACAGGAGGAGCCATAGTCGCAGCCATGAAGAAACCCTTATTACACCTCACAAATATTACTAGCTTTTTGTTTTTTTTGTTAAACTTAGTGAGAGTCCTCGAATAAATGAGATGCGCTCTTTTTGGAGCAGAGGGATCGGGGTATCAAACAAACTTAAACGATTGAAAAATATTTGCATAGTTTTGTTTTGAGAAGTACATACTCTCCATAATCCTATGAGTTTGTTTAGCGTTTACATAAAACCTTTTATGTTTTTTGAAAATAAATGACTGTACGGTCAAAATCAACATCAAAAGCCTTGTAAAAATAAAGCAAAAGTTCAAAGTTTTTTTCGTAGGACCAAGACTAAAAACAAGACAACTGTTCGAGGAGGATATGCTCATTTTATTTGTTGGGACTGTTTGCTGCACCAATAGCAGCACTAATGAATTCACTATACAAGTGTGTCCTTCCGGCGTATCCACATTATTACACTTTGCAATTGCACAAGTGCTTTTTGTTTTTTAATCACAGATCGATGAGTATGTATGACAAGGAGGGCCTACACATTACTACTCGGCCGGCGTCGTCGGCGAGAGACGGCGACGACGTGGTCACCGATCATCCTATCTCATTGTTGCGCTCCGGCGGCGGCTGCCGGCGACAAGTTCGGCGACGGCTGTTGCTTGACGAGCTTGGTGAACGACGTGCCCTCCACCTCGAAGTCGTCGTACCGCCGGAACAGCTCGGCCAGCAGCAAGCACGCGGTGTCGACCACCACCTCCTTGGCGGCGCACTGCTTGTTCCCAGGCGTCGGCTGCGCCGTCTCCGGTCCGTTGGACCAGAAGAGGTGCTGGAGCAGCTTGGCGCCGTCGTCGCCGAGGAACCGTTCCGGTAAGAACTCCTCGGGCCGGTCGAACACCTCGGGGTCTCTCATGGCCAGCGGCTGGTACCCGCACAGCACCTCGCCCTTGGACACCTGGTACGCGGCGCCGCCGTGGGAGCGCAGCACGAAGTCCCTGCGCGCGCGGCCGAACTGCAGCGGCACTGGCGGTTGCATCCGGAGCATCTCGTACACCGTGGACCGAACCAGTGGCATCGACTCCCTGACGTCGGCGAACCCGACGACGACGTCGTCGCCTCCGCCCCGGGCGTCCATGGCGCGCCGCACCTCCTCCCGCAGCCGCTGGCGCAGGTCCTTGCCGGCGGCGGCGGTGTCGCCGACCTTGGCGACGAGGAAGGGCAGGAAGACGGAGAAGCCGCCGAAGGCGTTGAATCCGAGCACGAAGAGGATGTTGTTGATGGCGTCCTTCTTGCCGATGCCGTGCTGCGTCTCGGCGTACGCGACCGCCTCGCCGCCGTGCTTCTCGACGAAGCGGTAGAGGAGGTGGTAGCCCGGCCAGATGAGGAAGGACGGCAGCGGGAAGGAGTGGATGAGGAGCTCCTCCAATGGCTGGAAGACGCCGACCTTCATGGTGGGCAGGATCTGCAGAGCTAGCCAGACGTCGAGGATGGTGAAGCCGAAGTTCTCCACCAGCCAGTCGGCGGATGGGTCGGCGCCGACGAACGCCTTGCAGAGGAACCGGAAGATGCATTGCTGAAGCGGGACGAGGTAGCTGGCGGAGGCCGGCTTGTCGTCCGCCGACTTGGCGAAGTCGGAGTCGACGGTGTCGAGCATGGCGGTGACGGCGGCGCGGAAGTCGACGGGCCAGCTGCGTGCGCTGCGGTGGAGGAGCTCCATGGCGAAGGTCTTGACGCGCGCGTGCTCGGCCTCCTCGGTGTCGAGGTAGACGCCGACGCGGGTGCCGCCGGTGAACCCGGCGCCCGGGTTGTAAGGACCGATAAGGATGTCGCGCTTGTCGACGAGGTCCGGGTCGAAGAGCGCGGTGAAGGCGGCGGCGTCGACGACGGCGACCACGCGCGGGTCCACGCCGACGAAGAATGGGAAGGTGGGCGGGATGTTGGTGCGGAACACGGTGCTGCGGTGCGCCGCCGCGCGTTTTCGGAAGAACTCGTCCTGGCTCTGGAACCAGAAGTAGTCCAGTCGGTCCCGTAGCGGACCCAGCACCGGTGGCCCGTAGCTGCCTGGTATCGGCCGCGGCGGTGGCGTCACCGAGGCGCTCGCCGTCGGCGACACGAAGGACGGCAGCATGGCTAGCTAAGAAGCTAGCTGATGTTGAGTCGTCACTGGCTGGCTTGCTATCTGATCTCCCGTGTGTGGTTCAGCTCAGCTCCATCGATGGATCGTCACACTCTGATCCGTTATGTAATGTTGTAGCTAGAGGAGGAGGAGGCTAGAGCGTGTGGAACGTGTGGGACACCCAAGCCAAGCCAAAGCCCACAGGTTGCATGACGAGCAAGAGCAACAAGGAACGGGCACGCTGCCATTCTGCCGACAAGGACAGTGCCAGACTAATACGGATCACGTGGGCCCGAGCAACATGCTAGGGAGCGATGTGATTAGCTCACACCTTTCATATTTGCTTTCATTTTGAAAAGAATAACCCCAATCCAAAATTATAAGTCACCACTACGGTATAACTAAATTTTTTATACTAAAACTAAAACACATGTATCACACGATAAGATAACGATGATATTGTGGAAATACTAACGTTAAAATGATATTTAATTTTAGAAAAACAGAGTTTGCCCATGTGTGTTAATTGAAAAAGAAAATATAATACCATGATAATTATAGTTTGCTCATGCGTATTACGACGGCGAGCCGTTGCGGCACCGTATGATGGAGGACCTTCTCGGCGACCAGTCGATGCAGGAACTGGTGTCACAGGACCTAGAGGCGTAGTTGCATCTTGCATGTGACTATGGCAAGTCTCAGCCTTTCGTGGAGGCCGAGACCCGAGAGAGACGTGGCATGGTGCGCCGTGATGTAGTATGAGATGGGTGGGGTTGAGAAGAACCGCACCTGGGAGCTTGCTGACCTCCCTCGTGGTCACCGCACGATCACCCTTAAGTGGGTGTTTAAGCTGAAGAGGGATAAAACCGGCACCATCGTTAAGCACAAGGCTTGCATGGTGGCACGAGGTTTCCATGCAGCAGGAGGGGGGCGACTTCGACGACGCCTTCGCTCTCGTGGCACGGATGGAGTCCATGTGGCTCCTCCTTGCGCTAGCTGCCCAGGAGAGTTGGCGTGTTCATCACATGGATTTCAAGTTGGTGTTTCTTAATGGCGATTAAAGGAGGAAGTTTACGTGCTCCACATATGCAAGGCCTTCTATGGCTTGCGGTCGGCACAGAGGGCGTGGAATGCCAAGTTGAATTCCACGATCGAGGGGATGGGCTTTGAGCAAAGCCTGCACGAGGTGGCCATCTATCAGTGGGGCAATGGAGGAAATGCCCTGCTAGTGTCTATGTCGACGACTTGGTGATCACCGGCACTAAGGATGCGGAGGTGGTGACATTCAAGGAAGTAATGAAGACCACCTTCCAGATGAGTGACCTAGGGCCTCTCTCTTTCTACCTGAGAATCAAGGTGCACCAGGATGACTCCGAGATCACACTTCGATAGACCGCCTATGCCAAGCGCGGCGTTGAGCTAGCTGGGCTCATCGACTGCAACCAGCTCTCACTCTAATGGAGGAGAGGCTGAAGGTGAGCCACGACAACACGATAGAGGAGGAGGATGCTATGCAGTACCAGCGTCTTGTGGGGAGCCTTCGCTACCTTGCCCACACACAACCGGACTTGGAATTATCCGTTAGCTACGTTAGTTGATTCCTGCAATGACCGACGACAGAGCACTAGAAGACTGTGAAGAGGATCATCCGCTGTGTTGCGTGGACTCTTGATCACAGTCTCTACTGCCTCAGGTGTACCAGTGAGGCACACTTCATTGGGTACAGTGACAATGACCACGCGGGCGACATCAACACTAGCAAGAGCACTAGCGGGATTCTCTTCTTACTCAGCAAGTGCCTCATTAGCTGGCAGTCAGTCAAGCAACCGGTGGTGGCCCTGTCTAGCTGTGAGGCCGAGTACATAGCGGCTTCCACCGCTTCAACTTAGGGGCTCTGGCTCGCTCGACTGCTTGGTGATCTTCTCGTCAAAGACACTGAAGTGGTGGAGCTCAGGGTGGACAACAAGTTTGCCCTGGCCCTAGCAAAGAACCTCATTTTCTATGAATGGAGCAAGCACATCCGACTGAAGTACCACTTCATATGAGGCTATTTGGATGAATGAAGCGTCAAGGCAAGCTACATAAACACCAAGGATTAGCTTGTGGACCTGCTCACCAAGCCTCTTAGAAGGGTCAAGTTCCTTGAACTTTGCTCCAAGATCGGGATGGTTCAATTTTTCCCCAAGACGATGCACGATACTTAGGGGAGAATGATGGACAAGTCTCTGTAGTCTTCGTGGGACTATAGGGACTGCATGTTTGCTTTTTTAGGACTACACCTAGAGCATCTAGGATAGCATCTGCACGGTGGTTGTGTTGTCCCATCTAGGACAACATTTTGGACTAGCTTTAGGACAACATCTAGAACTAGTTCAGCTTTAGGACTACATGGTGGTTTGGTGCAACATCTAGGACAACATCTTAAACTAGCTTTAGGATAGCGTCTAGGACATCTAAGAAAACATCTTAGACTAGCATCTTGGCATATGCTTGGTTGGTTAGCAGCCTATAAATATGCATCCTCAACCTCTCAGGTTGGCATGGTATTGAGTTAGCAAAGAAATAAAACCAGTAAATTACCCCAACTCTGTCATCCTCTCCTTTCGATAAGAGTGAGTGTTTTGCTTGTCCCAAGAGGAAGAATTCAGCGAATAACAAGTGTATCTATTTAGCCAACCCCTTAACAAAAGTTACAACTTAGCTACAAATAGCAGCAAATCAAAATAAAAACAGTAAATCCAAAATAAAAGCGGCAAAACTGAAATAAAATAGTGGAACACATTGATTTTAATGACATCAGTGCCTAGTGTCTATCTAGTGACTACGCAAAACACAACTAGTGTGAGCGAGCCGGGAATGAAAAAATGACTAGAGGTTCTTAGATCGGATTATATTCTAAAACAAAGAGATATAAACAACTTGGTAGAAAGCACTTGCTCGAGTTTTTTCATCACAATTTCATGACCCGTCTTCTTCGGGGGCACCAGACCGAAAGATAACCGCAACCTCTTGCTACAAGAAGGAAGAGTGGAGGGGCTGAAGTCGTGGTGAAGTGGCGACCGCACCCTGCTAACGCCCACCGACGCAGAAGACCGCACCCCGCTAGTGCCCATCGGTGCGGAACCCTGAACCCCTGGCAGACGGCTGCCGCTGATGTAGCCCTGGTGCATCGCCGTAGCGAGAAGCGAGGCCGACCGCCTCCTCACGGTCACGATCGTGACACAAGCCCCCACATTGCAATCTCGAGCCTGGATGAGTGTAGTGTTGGGCGGATCGGCAACGAAGCGTTTCTGGCGTGGGGCGGGGCGGTGGTAGGGTTTTGGGATCGGGAGAAGACAAGTGGCTAGATGTGTCCAGCTAGGGTTCACTTGATTCACTGCGGTGGAGGTTCGAGGTGGGGGTGCGTGTGACAGAACCTCTTAAGATAGGGCCCACTTGTCAGGATTAACCAACTTAATCTCCAACAGATGATCCAAATCTTAATTAGCCCATCAGGTGTCGCCGCTTTGCAACGGGTCATCCACCTCTTTCCGAACAGGATCACCTCATTACAATCATGACAGAAGTAATATGAAATTTTTATATTACATCAAAGTAGCGGAAATTTAAAGTCATATTACAAACCATAAGTTTTGAAACATAACTTAGTGTCATACGATAAAGATACATCAAGCTGCTGATAGAGCAAGAACAAGGAACCGAGATACTCTTGCCTAAGAGTCAAGCAAAGACAGTTTATTCTTCATCTTCATCTATACTGACCACGGTCATGCAGCAAGGAGCCACACACACCGGGTTGTGATCCTTATCTGCAACAGGGGTTAACAAACCCTGAGTACGGGAGTACTCCACAAGACTTATCCGACAAAGAAAAGTATTTGGTGGACAAAACAGTATGCAAGTCATAGGATTCAAGGTGTGGTTTGCAAGAATCAAGTATTTTGCATAAATGAGCATTTCTAAAAAGAATTGAAATCATTTATGTTATCCATAAGATTACTCAAGTATCGACCTGGAGGTATGGTCGATAACAAGGTAATAATCATCCACGAAGGGATCCAACAAGTATCCAGTTAAAGTGTATTACTACGCGGTAGAGGACAGGGTCATGTTTCCATATCCAAGGAACACGACGATTCGAACCGGTTTATCCCAGCTGGGGCTTCCCTATCACACGACATATACAGCCGCTTAAAGCACGCATATGACTACCTTTCCCTGGATCCTCTCGCCAAGACCGGGGTTCCGCCACCCGAGAGCACAGTACACCTCCATCCAGTTCGCTAACTTGGAGGGTACACACTACTCTCGCCATCTCTCCACTCCCAGTGCGGGTTAACCGTTCTTCAAGCGAGAATAGCCAGAGTCCAGCTTCCCGGAGTATGTGATAAGTACTCCAAAGTCACAACCCTTGGACGTCTACAACGGACGGTTCCTAATCGACACAGGCGGAAAGAACCCGCTCACCAGATATCCACATCTGGTGGCTCTCCAACACCGTGTCCGCCCGGTCTCAGATTATTACTTCCATCGAGAGGACATAGCCCTTTGCCGCAGCAATCCGCTATTCTTCTCGAAAACAGAACCATTGCCGAAGCAAACAGGTTACCACCTATTCTCGCAGATGACAGGAAATCATCTGACTCTATCGGTCTAAGCATTGCTAAGCAGCATAAAGCAACAATCGTATTTTTAAAACGATATCAAGGTATAGGAATAGATAATTCAAGGTAAGGCTATGCATCAAGTAGGAATTTGATTGAATACCGTAATGCAATAGTATAAACATAAGTGTATTTAAAGCAATCATTTTAAATACAAGGAAATGTTTGAATGCACCGGGGCTTGCCTTGGTTGGAGGGATAAACGAACTCGGGCTCAGATTCAAGAGAGAAAACCCCTTCACTGGAGGTATCCAACCCAACCAACGAACAATCTACACGATACAATGACATGTCTTAGATGATGCTTGAATAGTAAACATGATGCTCAACACAAACAAACAAGCTCATAAGAGAAGACTAAAACAGATTACACCTTGAGTACCACTTCCCTTCATGAAGGAAAGCAACACTAGGTTAAAAAGCAAATTAATTAAACCCTATTTATCTGGACCATCTAAGTTAATCATTACATCCAAAAGAACTGAGCAAGCAACATTACATCAAGCATGTCCAACTTGTGTTTGTCACTGGACAATGACCATATGTACCAAATAATCCAAAATCACTTCAAAGCCTAAAGGCATTAGGGTTTCTAAACATTTTATAATTAAACAGGGCATTATTACAGAACTAAGAACACACTGACTAAACAGGAAACCGGAACAACCCTGCACAAAACCCACTGAAGGCTAGGTCTCGACCGTTAGCGGCACAGACGCTCGAGCGGCGGCGTCGAGAACCACAAAACACGGCGGCGAGTCGCCGTCGATGACCAAACCGAACGGCTACCCCTCGAACTTGCCTCGGCTTGCCGAGCCGAACCCAACGAGGTACGCCACGACTCAAACAAACCTTCAGAGACACCTCATCGAGGGTGCTGACGGTCGGACAGGGCTCGACCGATCGCACACCATCGAGAATAGACCTCGATCGAAGAACTAGACCTCGATAGACGGAGACAGACCTCGACCGAAAGAAACGAGGCTTCGATCGATGACGAAGGACCTTGATCGACGAAATTGGGCCTCGACCGACCCTCGACCAGAGAAGCTAGGCCTCGGTCGACGAAACTAGGCCTCGAACAGAGACGCTAGGCCTCGATCGATACTCGATCAAGAGGCTAGGCCTCGAACGCGACTCAGAAGACAACCGCGAGCAAAACGCCCACAGAAACGAGGCTAAAACCTACACAGCCAACCTCGTCGACGACCATGGCGGTGAACTGAGCTCGACCGCACACACATGCCGACGGACACAGGCCTCGATCAAAGGAGCTAGGCCTCGAGCAGAGACACTAGGCCTCGATCAGACCTCAAACGAAACAACCAACAACTCTAGCAAGCTAAGCGGCCCCCAAACAACGCGAAGCGCAAGCCAAACAAACACCGAGCTAAAAGCAACACCCTCGACGACGGCACTGGCGGTCGGCGGGGATCTGCGCGACGCGCGCCGAAGAGAACACGCACGCGCTCGAGGGCAACTACCCCTCGATCTAGACTCAGGACGGCTAGGCGAAGCTAGCACGTGACTCAGATCTCGAAAAGATCCACAACAACGGCTAGACGACGAACACATTGCCGCGCCGAGCAAGAACAGCGGCGGCGCTCGAGGACAGAGCTCGAAGGCCCGATACAAGGATAAACGAGTACAGCGGATAGGTTGAGGAGCTCACCCTGGTCATGGAGCACAAGCAAGCGTGGCCGGAGATGAAGCAGAGACGACCGTCGATGGAGAATGTGCCGGCGGAGACGAAGAACTGCGCGGCAATGAAGATATTCCCGGAGCTACGGTCCACCATTTTCAAAACGGAGAACCGACAAGCATCAGGGATGAATAAGGAGCAAGAAACACAAGACAAAAAGACAATGCGGCTCCAGCGCAGCCCGGTCAAAGACGGACGAGAGCAGCGGTGGTCGCGTCGGAGCTGAGGAAGACCGATCCGCACTGAACGAATGCGGGCTCGACGACTTCAACCAACTTACCCGAGGATGCGCAAGGTCAAGGCGAAGGCAATGACGAAAGATTGAGTGATTGGCAGCAGCTAACGAGCTCGGACGAGTTCGTCAACGATGGAGGTGGAGCGCTCGGCGGAGCAAGGCAGAGCAGAGCGAAGTAGAGCGGAGAAGAGCAGCGCTGTGGTGTGGCGTGGAAAGGGATACAGAGTGGACGGTTTCCCGTTTTAAAGGCGGCAACGGGTTCCGTGCTTTCGCCACGTACTCGACAAGATGGGAGTCCATGGACAGGTGTCGGACAGGAGCGACGTCGAGATCGACCCCGCCATGCAACTGCTCGATGAAAGGACAGAACTGACCCTGCGGCTATTTTGCAAGATGCTCAAGCTTCCAGGGGTTTTCAAGAAAAACTTTGAACACGAAAGATGTTCAAAATTTTGAGATCTACAACTCTGCTTAAACAACCGAAAGCAAAAACCTTATAGATTTTGAAAATCATGTTTAGGGCTTAATCCACCCCTTCTGGGAAAAGGGTTTGGATTTCAAAATTTTAAATTTCGAGAATTTGAAAAGATGGCCTGCATTCAAACAAATGATCCAACACAAACAAGTAAACTCATTTTAGTTCAATGCATATCCAGGTTTTCAAACAAATGAATGATGCTTAATGCATATGATGACATGATCAAATTTTAATTAAGAGATTAACACCCGGGGTGTTACAATCCTTCCCCCTAAAAGAAATCTCGTCCCGAGATTTAGGAGTGAAACAAAGTAACAGAAAAGGAAACGTTTCAAGAACTTTTCTTTTTCACATCATCCTTGTTACAACTATGACCAGGTCTTTACAAACAGCTTAAACGATAGAAGCATAAAACTCTGGGAAATTCTCTAAAAGAAAGTCTTCAGATTCCCATGTAGCTTCTTCTTCTGAGTGCTGGTTCCACTGCACTTTGTAGAACTTGATGGTCTTGCGACAAGTAATTCGATCCTTTTGATCGAGAACCTTTACAGGATACTCGGAGTAGGTCACATCAGGTTCTAACTGCACTCCTTCAACTTCCACTGTTGTATCTTTAATTTGAAGACACTTCTTCAATTGTGATACGTGAAACACATCATGAATGACGGAGAGGATGTCAGGCAATTTCAAACGATAAGCCACCTTGCCAATACGTTCCAAAACTGGGAATGGACCGACATAATGAGGTGCTAACTTGCCTTTTACTCCAAAATGAGAGACTCCTTTCATAGGCGTGACTTTCAAATACACATGATCTGCCGGGTGATATTGGAGTGGCCTTCTCCTTTTGTCAGCATAGCTCTTTTGCCTTGATTGAGCTATTTCCAGGTTGATGTGAATCTGTCTAACTTTATCTTCAGCTTCCTTAACTAGGTCAACACCAAAGAACTCACGTTCTCCGGGTTCCGACCAATTAAGAGGAGTTCTGCAACCACGACCATACAAAGCTTCGAATGGTGACATTTTTATGCTTTGCTGGTAACTATTGTTGTAGGAGAACTCTGCCAAAGGTAAGCATTCATCCCACTTTTCTGCAAAGTTAAGGACACAACATCGCAACAAATCTTCAAGAACTTGATTGACTCGCTCAGTCTGACCATCTGTTTGTGGATGGTACGCAGTACTGTACAAAAGTTTAGTGCCCAAAGATTCATGGAGATGCCTCCAGAAAGCTGAGACAAACTGAGTTCCACGATCAGATACGATGGTCTTAGGAATACCATGAAGACTTACTATTCTTGCCAAAAACAACTTGGCGTAAGCAACCGTAGGATGCTTTGTTTTCACTGGTAGAAAATGTGCAGATTTGGTGAGCCAATCAACAATGACCCAGATAGAATCATAGCCACTTGAGGTTTTTGGCAAACCTACTATGAAATCCATACTGATGTCTTCCCACTTCCAAACTGGAACTGGTAAAGGTTGAAGTTGACCTCCTGGTTTCAAGCGCACTGCTTTCACTTTCTGACAAGTGTCACACTTGGCCACATAGTCGGCTATCTCAATCTTCATTTTTGTCCACCAAAACTTCCTCTTCAAATCCTGGTACATTTTGTTGCTTCCAGGGTGAATGGACAAACGAGAAGTATGAGCTTCCTCAAGAATAGCTTGTCGTAACTCTGGAACTTTAGGTACCACGAGACGGTACTTGAACCAAAGTACGTCAGACTCATCTAACTTAAAACAAGTGGGTATCCCATATTTCACCTTTGCTTTAAGATGTGTGATGCCTATATTGATCTGTTGAGCCTCGATAATTTGATCACGAATGCTGGGTTCCACTGATATGTTAGCTAGACTGCCATGCTGAACCATAGATATGCCGAGCTTTTCTAACTCATAACAGAGTGTGGAATTTACCGTCTTTAGGCTCAGACAATTGCAACTGCCTTTTCGACTTAAGGCATCAGCTACAACGTTTGCCTTACCTGGATGGTAATGCACTTCAAGATCATAATCTTTGATAAGCTCTAACCATCGCCTTTGCCTCATATTCAACTCAGACTGAGTGAATATATACTTCAAACTCTTATGATCCGTATAGATATGACAAAGGTTGCCCAGAAGATAATGTCGCCAAATCTTCAAGGAGTGGACAACTGCCGCTAACTCCAGATCATGAGTTGGATAGCTCTCTTCGTGCTTCTTCAACTGTCTTGAAGCATAAGCAATGACCCTTCCTTCTTGCATCAAGACACACCCAATACCAATACCGGATGCATCACAATACACATCAAAGGGCTTCTCAATATTAGGTTGAGCTAATACGGGAGTTGTGGTCATTAACTTCTTCAAGGCATGAAAAGCTTCTTCGCACTCCGCAGACCACACGAACTTGGTCTGGTTCTTCAATAGACTGGTAATTGGTTTCGAGACTCGAGAAAAGTCTGGAATAAACCGACGATAATAACCAGCCATACCGAGGAAACTTCGAACTTGATGAACTGTTGTTGGTGGCTTCCAATCCAGAATGTCCTTCACCTTACTAGGATCAACTACCACGCCTCCGTTGGACAAAACATGTCTCAGGAATTGCACTTCCTTCAGCTAAAACTCACATTTGCTGAGCTTAGCATAAAGCTGGTGCTCACGCAATCGAGTTAAGATGATTCGGAGATGACGGACATGCTCTTCTTCATTCTTGGAATAGACGAGAATATCATCTATGAAGACAACAACGAACTTGTCCAGCTCCGGCATGAACACTGAGTTCATCAGATACATGAAGTATGCTGGTGCATTTGTCAAACCAAACGACATTACCAGATATTCATAAAGCCCATATCTAGTGGTAAACGCCATCTTTGGGACATCTTCGGGTCGAATCTTGATCTGGTGGTACCCTGATCGCAAGTCGATTTTGGAAAACACCGAAGCTCCAGCGAGTTGATCAAAGAGGAGATCAATCCACGGCAAGGGATACTTGTTTTTGATGGTCACCTCGTTCAAAGGACGATAGTCAACGCACATGCGAAGAGTATGATCCTTCTTTTTCACGAAAATTGCAGGACAACCCCATGGCGATGAACTAGGTCGAATGAAACCCTTATCGAGCAACTCGTTTAACTGAGTCTTCAAGTCGGCTAGCTCTTTTAGGAGGCATCCGATAGGCCCTTCTAGAGATTGGTGCGGTACCAGGCTTTAGCTCTATAGAAAACTCAACATCTCTATCAGGAGGTAAGCCAGGTAAGTCATCAGGAAAGACGTCTGGAAACTCACATACTATTGGAATATCATGTACCCCAACTGCAACCGTAGCATAGACTCTCCCCACTTCCCTCTTTGGTACTGAAAGTTGAATCAAGAGCTGAGATTTACTGTTTGGCACATCTACCTTGATAGTTCTATTTAACACATCGATCACAGCTTTGTGCTGCTGCAACCAATTCATCCCCAGGATCACATCTAAACCCTGGTTAGGAAGCACTACCAAAGTCGTGGGAAAGATATGTCCACCCAGACTCAAAGATACTTGATACACCAACTCTTTAGTGGAGATTCGACCACTAGGTGTTTGCACATGAAAATCCATGTTTAACTCAGACAAGGGAATACTATGCTTGAGCACAAATGACTTATCAATGAAGGAATGTGATGCACCAGAATCAAAGAGAATAACTGCAGGTTGATTGTTGATAAGAAACATACCCTACAATACAGGTTCTCCTTCTGGCATCCCTTCACCCTGGGTATGAAATACCCGCCCAGTCTTCTGCTCATGCTTGTTCTTCTGAACTCCAGCATTCCCACTCTGCTTCTGCTGCGGCTGATTTCCAGCAAACTTCTGATTGTACTGCTTCGGAAGAGGACATACATTATAATAATGTCCCGGCTTTCCACAGTTAAAACAGGCATTGCCGGTTTGCTTGGCAACCATTTGATTGTTTGGACCAACATTCTGCCTAGGATACTGAGGACCCCCAGAGAACTGCTGTCCAAACCTCTGCTGCTGCTGAGGAGGACGATACTGAAAACGGTTGTGGTTCTGAGGGTGGTAGAGAATCTTCTGCCTCTTCTGACTACCACTAGAAGATCTAGCAAACGATTTCTTCTTCTTTGCCTCCCTATGGACGCGCAAAGAATTCTCAGCAGAGATAGCCATGCTCACAACCTCATGATAAGTAGCATTAGGATTGTGATGAAGCATGGTGTTCAGCTTAGTTGAGAGCCCCCTGAGAAACCATCTCTTCTTCTTGGCATCAGTATTGACATGTTCCACAACATACTGTGAAAGATGGTTGAACTTGCCCACGTACTGCATGACAGTGGACTCCCCTTGCTTCAAACTCAGGAACTCTTCCAACTTAGCTTCCATGACACCATCAGGAATATAATGTGCACGGAAAGCCTCACGAAACTCCTCCAGGTGGCACGATGACCTGCTGGCTGCATAGCTGTAAAGGTCGACCACCAGGCTCCTGCTGCCCCGCAAAGTTGTTGAGCTACAAAGATGGGCTTCTGCACCTTTGTGCAATTAATCAGCTCAAACTTCTGATCCATGGTGCGAAGCCAATTATCAGCTTCCAAAGGCTCATCCTCCTTGGTGAACACCGGAGGACGCGTGTCGGTGAAATCGACATATGTCGTCTCCTGGTTATTGCGACCACGACATTCATTGCCGCCTTGCTGGTGATGCTGAGTTAACTCATTCAAAAGACGAGCATTGTCTACTGAAACACTGATCAATGCCGCCAAAGCTTGTGTTAAGGTTGGTGGATCAGGAGGTTCCCCATCATGAGCCCCAGCATTGTTATGTTCAGCCATCTGTTTGCACAAACATACTTTTATTGAGACAAGCATAAAAGTACCAAAGTGCACAACATATATTACATGACATCACAACATTACAGTGCTGATAACTAAAGAGTTCTGAAAGCGATAAAGGTAGATTATGTTACACAAGATCCACTATTCGCATCGAACTAGATAGCTAGGCGAAACATGATCTACTCGTCATCACTAAGGACTACAACTTCCTGCTCGTCCTCGACGATCACCACTGGTTCTGGCTCTAGTGCAGCTCCACCCTGACCCTCAGGTGTAGGTGCAGCGAACTGGTCTGTCTGAACAAGCTCCCCAAGGTCCTCTGCCATGGCCTGCTGCTGGTACTCGGGATTGTTCATCATGTGGTGAAGGTGATGCACCTCCTCATGAAGAGCATTGTTGTATGCCTCAAGATTGCCCATATAGAGCCCCAAGTTATGGTACATCTCGAACAGAATGTGTTCTCGTTCCCAGGCTTCATTCCTTTCTCCCATCACCTCGTACATGTGACCCTCAGCGATGGACACCTCTGTTGCCTTGGCTGCCAGCTGCGCCTGACATGCCTGCAACTCAGCCTCCTTCTCCCCCATCTTAGCCTTAAGATCATCAGCACTGCTAACCAACTCAAGCTCCAAGTGCTCGATCTTCGCCCTGTGGCGAGCACAACAACTAGCACCCTGCTGACTCCTCTCAGCACAGTCTCCACGTGTTGCCAGCCGGTGGCAAGGAACGCCCCGAGGTCCGGAAGACTTGCGAGCTGTGCGCTTAGTTCTGGCCATCCTATAGACAAGATTTCAAAGGAGGTAAGTAAGTAACAGGTCAAAATTTTAGTAGCTTAAGAACAAAATTTTAAACCCATCCCAAGTTGTATGATATGATGCATGAAACGTCCCTACGAATACGATAGTATTTACATAACATATATATAGGGCATATATAACCATATTCATACCATCAGCTTGATATCCTAAAGTCTACTTTCCTAAACATGGAAAGAGAGAAAAGATGAGTTAAAGGAAATTTTTAGACTCAAATCACATTTTAATTTAAGATCCAAAACATTTGGAAAAATTTTACAACTGCAAGATTGGTAACAAGGTGAGCTTTGATACCAGCTGTGACAGAACCTCTTAAGATAGGGCCCACTTGTCAGGATTAACCAACTTAATCTCCAACAGATATCCAAATCTTAATTAGCCCATCAGGTGTCGCCGCTTTGCAGCGGGTCATCCACCTCTTTCCGAACAGGATCACCTCATTACAATCATGACAGAAGTAATATGAAATTTTTATATTACATCAAAGTAGCGAAAATTTAAAGTCATATTACAAACCATAAGTTTTGAAACATAACTTAGTGTCATACGATAAAGATACATCAAGCTGCTGATAGAGCAAGAACAAGGAACCGAGGTACTCTTGCCCAAGAGTCAAGCAAAGACAGTTTATTCTTCATCTTCATCTATACTGACCACGGTCATGCAGCAAGGAGCCACACACACCGGGTTGTGATCCTTATCTGCAACAGGGGTTAACAAACCCTGAGTACGGGAGTACTCCACAAGACTTATCCGACAAAGAAAAGTATTTGGTGGACAAAACAGTATGCAAGTCATAGGATTCAAGGTGTGGTTTGCAAGAATCAAGTATTTTGCATAAATGAGCATTTCTAAAAAGAATTGAAATCATTTATGTTATCCATAAGATTACTCAAGTATCGACCTGGAGGTATGGTCGATAACAAGGTAATAAACATCCACGAAGGGATCCAACAAGTATCCAGTTAAAGTGTATTACTACGCGGTAGAGGACAGGGTCATGTTTCCATATCCAAGGAACACGACGATTCGAACCGGTTTATCCCAGCTGGGGCTTCCCTATCACACGACATATACAGCCGCTTAAAGCACGCATATGACTACCTTTCCCTGGATCCTCTCGCCAAGACCGGGGTTTCGCCACCCGAGAGCACAGTACACCTCCATCCAGTTCGCTAACTTGGAGGGTACACACTACTCTCGCCATCTCTCCACTCCCAGTGCGGGTTAACCGTTCTTCAAGCGAGAATAGCCAGAGTCCAGCTTCCCGGAGTATGTGATAAGTACTCCAAAGTCACAACCCTTGGACGTCTACAACGGACGGTTCCTAATCGACACAGGCGGAAAGAACCCGCTCACCAGATATCCACATCTGGTGGCTCTCCAACACCGTGTCCGCCCGGTCTCAGATTATTACTTCCATCGAGAGGACATAGCCCTTTGCCGCAGCAATCCGCTATTCTTCTCGAAAACAGAACCATTGCCGAAGCAAACAGGTTACCACCTATTCTCGCAGATGACAGGAAATCATCTGACTCTATCGGTCTAAGCATTGCTAAGCAGCATAAAGCAACAATCGTATTTTTAAAACGATATCAAGGTATAGGAATAGATAATTCAAGGTAAGGCTATGCATCAAGTAGGAATTTGATTGAATACCGTAATGCAATAGTATAAACATAAGTGTATTTAAAGCAATCATTTTAAACACAAGGAAATGTTTGAATGCACCGGGGCTTGCCTTGGTTGGAGGGATAAACGAACTCGGGCTCAGATTCAAGAGAGAAAACCCCTTCACTGGAGGTATCCAACCCAACCAACGAACAATCTACACGATACAATGACATGTCTTAGATGATGCTTGAATAGTAAACATGATGCTCAACACAAACAAACAAGCTCATAAGAGAAGACTAAAACAGATTACACCTTGAGTACCACTTCCCTTCATGAAGGAAAGCAACACTAGGTTAAAAAGCAAATTAATTAAACCCTATTTATCTGGACCATCTAAGTTAATCATTACATCCAAAAGAACTGAGCAAGCAACATTACATCAAGCATGTCCAACTTGTGTTTGTCACTGGACAATGACCATATGTACCAAATAATCCAAAATCACTTCAAAGCCTAAAGGCATTAGGGTTTCTAAACATTTTATAATTAAACAGGGCATTATTACAGAACTAAGAACACACTGACTAAACAGGAAACCGGAACAACCCTGCACAAAACCCACTGAAGGCTAGGTCTCGACCGTTAGCGGCACAGACGCTCGAGCGGCGGCGTCGAGAACCACAAAACACGGCGGCGAGTCGCCGTCGATGACCAAACCGAACGGCTACCCCTCGAACTTGCCTCGGCTTGCCGAGCCGAACCCAACGAGGTACGCCACGACTCAAACAAACCTTCAGAGACACCTCATCGAGGGTGCTGACGGTCGGACAGGGCTCGACCGATCGCACACCATCGAGAACAGACCTCGATCGAAGAACTAGACCTCGATAGACGGAGACAGACCTCGACCGAAAGAAACGAGGCTTCGATCGATGACGAAGGACCTTGATCGACGAAACTGGGCCTCGACCGACCCTCGACCAGAGAAGCTAGGCCTCGGTCGACGAAACTAGGCCTCGAACAGAGACGCTAGGCCTCGATCGATACTCGATCAAGAGGCTAGGCCTCGAACGCGACTCAGAAGACAACCGCGAGCAAAACGCCCACAGAAACGAGGCTAAAACCTACACAGCCAACCTCGTCGACGACCATGGAGGTGAACTGAGCTCGACCGCACACACATGCCGACGGACACAGGCCTCGATCAAAGGAGCTAGGCCTCGAGCAGAGACACTAGGCCTCGATCAGACCTCAAACGAAACAACCAACAACTCTAGCAAGCTAAGCGGCCCCCAAACAACGCGAAGCGCAAGCCAAACGAACACCGAGCTAAAAGCAACACCCTCGACGACGGCACTGGCGGTCGGCGGGGATCTGAGCGACGCGCGCCGAAGAGAACACGCACGCGCTCGAGGGCAACTACCCCTCGATCCAGACTCAGGACGGCTAGGCGAAGCTAGCACGTGACTCAGATCTCGAAAAGATCCACAACAACGGCTAGACGACGAACACATTGCCACGCCGAGCAAGAACAGCGGCGGCGCTCGAGGACAGAGCTCGAAGGCCCGATACAAGGATAAACGAGTACAGCGGATAGGTCGAGGAGCTCACCCTGGTCACGGAGCACAAGCAAGCGTGGCCGGAGATGAAGTAGAGACGACCGTCGATGGAGAATGTGCCGGCGGAGACGAAGAACTGCGCGGCAACGAAGATATTCCCGGAGCTACGGTCCACCATTTGCAAAACGGAGAACCGACAAGCATCAGGGATGAACAAGGAGCAAGAAACACAAGACAAAAAGACAATGCGGCTCCAGCGCAGCCCGGTCGAAGACGGACCAGAGCAGCGGCGATCGCGTCGGAGCTGAGGAAGACGGATCCGCACTGAACGAATGCGGGCTCGACGACTTCAACCAACTTACCCCGAGGATGCGCAAGGTCAAGGTGAAGGCAATGACGAAAGATTGAGTGATTGGCAGCAGCTAACGAGCTCGGACGAGTTCGTCAACGATGGAGGTGGAGCGCTCGGCGGAGCAAGGCAGAGCAGAGCGAAGTAGAGCGGAGAAGAGCAGCGGGGTGGTGTGGCGTGGAAAGGGATACAGAGTGGACGGTTTCCCATTTTAAAGGCAGCAACGGGTTCCGTGCTTTCGCCACGTACTCGACAAGACGGGAGTCCATGGACAGGTGTCGGACAGGAGCGACGTCGAGATCGACCCCGCCATGCAACTGCTCGATGAAAGGACAGAACTGACCCTGCGACTATTTTGTAAGATGCTCAAGCTTCTAGGGGTTTTCAAGAAAAACTTTGAACACGAAAGATGTTCAAAATTTTGAGATCTACAACTCTGCTTAAACAACCGAAAGCAAAAACCTTATAGATTTTGAAAATCATGTTTACGGCTTAATCCACCCCTTCTGGGAAAAGGGTTTGGATTTCAAAATTTTAAATTTCGAGAATGTGAAAAGATGGTCTGCATTCAAACAAATGATCCAACACAAACAAGTAAACTCATTTTAGTTCAATGCATATCCAGGTTTTCAAACAAATGAATGATGCTTAATGCATATGATAACATGATCAAATTTTAATTAAGAGATTAACACCCAGGGTGTTACAGTGCGCTTGTGCGTTGTCTCCTTGTGTGGGCACAAAGGCCTGGTTGCAACGTGTGGCACACCCAAGCCAAGCCAAGCAAGCTAAGGCCCACTGCAGGCTGCACGACGAACAACCAGGAACAGGCACATGTTGCCATTCTGCCGACAAGGACAGTGCCAGACTACTACGGATCATGTGGGCCCGAGCAACATGCTAGAGAGCAATGTGATTGTCTCACACCTTTAGCATTTGCTTTCATTTTGAAAAAAACTTACTCCGTCCAAAATTATAAGTTATTGTACGTTGCTATGAGTAACTAATTTTTGTTTTACTAAAACATATCTATTGTATGATAAAATAACGATAATATTGTGAAAATACTGGCGTTAAAGTGACATTTATTTTTTTAAAAAACAAAGTTTGCTCACCATGCTAATTATAGTTTGCTCATGTGTTTGTAGTATTGCTAAAAACAATGTGTAACCATGCATGGACTCTTTACCGTCTTTATTTTCAGCTTTTTTTTTATCACACGTATGCACTACTTTGTAACCATGACCGCCTCCAACTTCCGGCTTGTGGGTCGATCAGTCCACTCGATGTTCTATATTGGATCTCTCATGTTGTATGCATGAAGGTACAATGAACAAGTAATATAATTCAGGTTAAATGGCCAGTCCGCCAGGGGCTAAAAGAGTAAAAGTTTAGGTGCAATAAGCTAAAACTCAACGCCACAAGATCATAGGAAACAATTATGATTATCTAATCTAATCAAGAAAGGACATCAAATACCAAACCATGTCCATTCGTGCATACACTACGGTGAACTCGTGATTTACCGAGTGTGACATGGTTTGCCGAGTGCCAAATATCAGGCACTCGGCAAACAAGCTACTTTGCCCAGTGCCACACTCGGCAAAATAGGCACTCGGCAAAGAGCACTGTGCCGAGTGCATGCCACTCGACAAAAAAAGACACTCTCGGCAAAGAATGGTAGGGACAAGCACTCGGCAAATATTTTTCCAAAAAAATAAAAAACTTTTCTTTGCCGAGTTGGAAATCTAACACTCGGCAAAGATCATTTTAAAAAAAAAATTAAAATATAAATCTTTGCCGAGTGGCAGCCACGTCAGCACTCGGCAAAGACACCGTCAAGGTTGACGGACGAGTTTATTTTGCCGAGTGCTGACCTGGTTTGCCGAGTGCCCAATATCTGGCACTCGGCAAAGAATTATTTGTCGAGAGGATCGTTGTCGAGCGTTGTTTGCCAAGTGTAATAGTGTCTTTGCCGAGAGTATCGTTGCTGAGCGCTGTTTGTCGAGTGCGGCACTCGGCAAATCCTTTGCCAAGTGCAATAGTGTCTTTGCCGAGTGCTTGCGAGTGCCAAGCACTCGACAAAGCATCTGATTCCTGTAGCGATAGGGTACTTATTGATATGAAAAGATCTATTCTGTCAATAGTAAAGTCAATGGAGACAAACATTCTTTCCAGCGGTCGTTGCAAATTTTCGATCAAAATGCTTGATACACAAAAACTAAGGATACCGAGTTTTGTGAACGAAAATTCTCTCACACACAACAAAAAGTTACATTGCAATGAAGACAATTCTGATGGGATCCCTTCCGCGGAGGTGAGATGGCTCATTAGTCATTGTGCTCATGGTATGTATTTCCCTGGCCCTGTACCAAGTGAAATAATGGATAAATATCTCGTATTATAATACTTCTGTTTGTATTGAACTTTCTATTTGGTTTTAATTTATCTTCAAGTAGGGGCTTAAAACCCATGTAACATAGCCTCTTACAGTGATTCATTGCTGTCATCACTCTTCAGACAAATAAAGCCACATATTGGATTATAACCCGAGCTCTAGAAGGTATCCTGCAGTTTTAATATAGATTTTGTCAGTATTTAGAAACAAAAACCAAAGATGGAACTATCTCACCAAAATCCAAAGCTTAACTGCAGAGATCAGTAGCATATCATCATGAGGATACTCTCCATACAACTGAGGAACCAAAAATCTCCAGCTAGCAGTGTTAAAAAGAAACTGATCATGAATCTTGTGTACTCAGCAAACCAGCCTGAACGATCATAAGTGTAGTATCAATCAGAATATAACAATTACATTTCAAAAAAGTAAAAGGGTAAAGGCCAAAGTCCACATCTCCAAATTGGCAGTTAAGAAAATATTGTCCTTGTGACAAAAGAAAAGGAGTGTTTACTTTATTTAATTTGTGTGTATCAAGAGAAATAACAGGTTCATTTATGAATTATATCAAATGAATTAGAACATACCTTGAAGTAGAGAGCTGGAGCAGAGTTGAAAACATCTTCATCCATTGAAATCCAAAGAATTTTCGAGGAGCTTCCAAGAGGCCGGTAATGCAAACTGGGGAATAGGTAATTCATCACACGTAATAAGTAAGCCATCTATGTCAAACTCAACATAGGAGCTCATGAATAGTGAATCATTCACAAATCACTTTCATTGCAACATTGCTTTCAAGATCAAATTCATTTGGAAGGTTTCCCAGGAATGAGTCAAGCTTCAATGCTTCTTCTACCGATGATGTGATATGATTGCTGAAACCATCTATAAACCTACAAACAGAGAACAGAGGGCTGCGGATGGTGTCAGTGCTGCTCTCTTCTCCTTAGCCTATGTTATGTATGATAGCTCAGTGGTTAGGGCGCGAGAAACGAGGACTAGGGTAAGGGTATGTTGATGGTATTTTGGGATAACTAGGCCTTATGATTTGCCAAGAGCTTGAGAGATTGAGAGTGACTAGAATTGTTTCTTCATTATTTCTTGCTTAATTCCAAATGACGGGTGTGCCTCTCTTTATATATAGAGGGGATCAACCATAAACCTAACTTGGCGGCTAAGCTATTGACACTTGGGCCTATTGGGCCGGCACCCATGACATCTTCCCCACTCTCGGAGACCCAGCTCGCCCTCGAGCTGGATAGCTTGATGGCACCGTCTTCTGTGTCGTAATGGAGCAGCACACCAGCCACGAGCTGCCATAGACCTAGATGTCGCGACCTACAAAAATTTGAAAGAAATTTGGGATGAAAATATTAAATAAATTTGGACTACAACTATGTCCTCCTGGATCTCATAGTGAACTGCTGGCTTCATGTTGGATGAAGGGTGGAAGATGTACCGGTCGGCTCTTACGCTGGATCTGTCCAGCACCAAGGCAGGTGCAAGAATGACCATCCTTGGCTGTGCAGGGCGGCTGCATACCCAGATCTCTACTTCTGCAGGAGGTGCATCAAGTACAAACGAGACCGGGTGGTTGAGCGCGCAGGCTGCGATTTGGAGCATCGACGAACCGAGCAGCATGCGGATCTTCCGCACCATCCGTCGGGCAAGGAAACCTCGCCCTACGACTTGCAGGCACACCACTGACTACTCCTCCAATGATGGGCACATGATGGCCCCGGAGATAACAGGCAGACACTTCTGCCCACGGAGAGCTTGCATCTGACGACGTGCCATGAGTCCACGAGCTGCTGCATGTAGGCATATTGCCGTCAGGCATTCACGTTCCTTCTCCTTGAGCAATGCCTTTAAGCGATCCAGTTGTGTGAACACATTAGCAAAGATGCGTGAAGTGTCGTTGGCAGGACGGGGCACATGATGGAGCAGGTTTGCATGTGGGGGAGATACGAAGCATAGGTGCAGGAGCTTGGTGAAACGTCGCCACGCCGGGGTGCCCTCATTCCGCTGGACTTGGAGGAACCACAACCGTGCACCATCTTCCAAATTACAAGAAGTCATCCATACCTTTTCTTCTTCCATGATGCGCTCCCGGTTGAAGTAGGACTTCCATTGGTTGACAAAGGTCATAGGATCAGATTTTCCATCAAATTTAGGAAAATCCATCGAGGAAATTGACACAAATAAGTTTAGTGTCGGGGTGGTAGCTGAATGTGGCAACGACGACTCGATGGAGGATGGGGCGGAGTTGGCGCGGGTTTGCAGCAGTGGCGAGATGGATGAATGCCTGGATCGTGATACCAGATGTTATGTATGATAGCTCAGTGGTTAGGGCACGAGGAACGAGGGCTAGGATGAAGGTATGTTGATGATATTTTGGGATAACTAGGCCTTATGCTTTGCCAAGAACTTGAGAGATTGAAGGAAACTAGAATTATTTCTTCATTATTTATTGCTTAATTCCAAATGACATGTGTGCCTCTCTTTATATAGAGAGGGGATCAACCATAAACCTAACTTGTCAGGTCATCTATTGACACTTGGACCTATTGGGCCAGCGGCAGCCTGTTGGCTGCCCATGACAGCCTATGTCATTGTTGGCACTGTCCAACACATCTTCCATGCCTGGCCACCAAGAGATACAAGTTGTGAATCAAAGATGCATTTCTAATCAAACGAACCTGATAGATGATTGGGAAACACGTCCTTTAAAAGGCTTACCCAAATCCCATCTGTATAATTCTATATTGGTGGATATTGGTGGTCGTTGACAAATTTTCCAAGTATGTCCACTTAATTTACACCCTTGTCTCATCCTTTTACTGTAGTGCAAGTAGCAGTTCATTTTATGGATTCAGTGTTCCGACTACATGGTCTTCCATTGGCACTAATCTCTGACAGAGACAGAATTTTTACCAGCACACTTTGGCAAACCCTTTTCAAGCTCTATGGGGACCGGGGCTGACCTTCGTATGAGCCAACAGTCAAACAGAACGAATAAATCAATGTTTGCAAAGTTATCTCGGTTGTTTTGTCCATGCTTGTCCCAAGAAATGGTCACAATGACTATCATTAGCTAAGTTCTGGTATAACACTTCGGGCATATTTGGTACAACTCACAACAGCTGATTTTTTTTTGTCAAACATTTTTTTTCAAAACAGCTTCACCCATAAAACTGTTTCAAAGATATAAAGTTGAGTGAAACTGAAAATAGTAGCTTATCATAACTCTCTCCCCTCTTCCTCTCTCATATCTATGCATAAAGTTATTGGTGAAGCTGTTTTACCAAACATTTTTTTCCAAAATAACTCAGCTTCACCTAGAAAGTTACTCATGAAGTTATTTTCTAAAAAAACAGCTTCACTATTGAAGCTGAGCTGTACCAAACAGGCCCTTCGTATAATCGTATCACGGTTCCTTGAATTAAACACCATTCTTTGTGTTGTCTTGTATGCATGGCAGACATCCTCTATCAATTAGGGGGTGTTTGGATCCCCTTGACAAATTGATAAAAGAGCAAAAGAATTGCTACTTTTTAACAAATGGATTCAAACATGCAAGGCAAAAAATGGCAAAAGAGCAAATTTGTCATTTGACAAATGACAAATTTAAATGACAAATTTGCTCTTTTGCCAATTTGCCAATTTGCCAAGGGGATCAAACACCCCCTAGGTATCAATGCTGAGAACTGTCAGATAGATTAGAGGACCCTTAATGAATGATTGCAAGACAGAATTCTGATGCAACAACTTTTGCAACAGCACCGGTTAAGAGGTCAAAAGAAGATTAAAATCACAACTGACAAACACCAGACAAATCAATCTTTTGATATTGGTGATTTTGTCTACCTCAAGTTACTCTTCTAATTAACAAGCTGTCATTTCGGTATTTTGGTCCATACAAGATCATCAACGAGATCGGCTACAGGCTTAGTTACACCCTCTAATTATATTACCAGTTACGACCTCGATGTAGAGTGCATGTCGGCGACACTGGCGAACCGCATGGAGCACGTCACGGAGCTCGCCGGCCTGGATGCCGACGACGTCGAGCTCGTGCAGAACGACGGCAGCCCATGTGGGCCCAAGCACTTCCTCCTATGGGACCCGTCGGTGGCGAGGCAAGGGTGGAGGTGCCCGAGCACGGAGATGGTCCAGCACGGGCTCCGGTGCATCGCCTTCTGCAAGACGAGGAAGCTCTGCGAGACGGTGCTGGCGCGCGCGAGATCCTCGACGAGATCTCGCCGGAGCTCGCGGACTCCGTCTGCGTGTACCGCGGCGGGTACGTCGCCAAGGACCGGAGGAGGATCGAGGTCGGGCTGTTCGGCGGCACGCTCCGTGGCGTGGCGGCGACGAACGCTCTCGAGCTCGGGATCGACGTCGGCGGCATCGACGCGACGCTGCACCTCGGGTTCCCCGGGAGCATGGCGAGTCTGTGGCAGCAGGCGGGGAGGTCCGGGCGGAGGTCGAAGTCGTTTAGGTTGGCCTCGACGGCGTGCTGGACCAGTACTTCATGAGCTTCCCGCACAAGCTGTTCGGCAAGCCCGTGGAGCACTGCCATGTCGATGCGCGCAACCGCAAGGTCCTTGGACAGCACCTCGCCTGCGCCGCTCTCGAGAAGCCGTTGTGTTGTGCCAGGAGCACGACGAGAGGCACTTCGGTCCCGGCATGAACGCCACCATTGCGAGCCTGAGAGACCAGGGCCACCTGACGAACACGAACACGAACACGAACACGAACAGTCTGGATGATCATTCTTCAGGCGGTGGCGACGTGTGGAAGTACGTCGGGGCTGAGAAGAACCCTGCTCGCGCGGTGAGCATATATACGAGCGATCGAGCACGACAGGTACAAGGAGGTCGGCAAGCATGGCGACTGGGTGCTGGAGTGGAGGAGATCGAGGAGAGCCATGCTTACTTAATTTGTTCCAGGTGCACGAGGGAACATGCATACACCAGGGCGTCTGCTACTTGGTCGAGAGGACGGCGTGCTGCCGAGCAGCTAGCGCAGCTGATCTCAATAAGTACTGATCGAGTTCGTTCATGGCATCACCGTGATCAACATCATCATCCAGAGCAAGCAACTCCGGAATGGCCGGGTGAGGTTCGTTCGACCGGATATGGAGATCGAACGACCAGCGCAGCGCTATATATATCCGACAGCATCGGTGCGCGGGCCAGAGCGGTGCTCCAGGTGATGGTGCTGAGCCTGAGATAGATAGGTCCGGTCGGCCGGGGTCCTGCAGGCGGCGACTATGCTCGCCGCGGCCCTGCATGCAGGTCTATTCGGCGTCCAGATGGACGTCGGTGGCATGGACGCGACAGACGATTAAGGAGAGCAATGTTTTAATTTGTTGCAGGAGTAACTGAGAAGGCGCTATAGTACGCGACGACAAACCAATCAAGCGCTGTAGTACGCGATGAATTTCCTACCGCTTCCATCTTCATTACCCCTTTCAATTTTCAGTTACACCATACCTAAACCGACTAACGATATAGGATAGGCCCTGCAGATCAAACGACGACCAGTTGTTTGACGGCATCGATGCAGATCAGCTTTGTCTCGGCTTCTGCGGACACAGGACTCACAGGCCGCTGCCGTGTGCCAGCCTCTGCGCCGGACACCATGCTTGAACGCTCCTCGCACCCGTCCACCACAGCAATATATGGACAGTTGGAATCAGCAAACCGCGTTCACATCGATCGTCTTCCAATGCCCCACTTCGTCGTCCCATTCTAGCTAGTCAGCAATTAATTAATTATTGGGATATGAAAGTTGCGGAGCCAGCTATTGCTTGGTTTGGCAGCCGCCATACCTAACTCGTGTTAAAAAAAAAAGCGAATCTAAGTAGTATACAGATACCTGTATACGCCGTTTGCTCCACTTGATGGGCCATAAGCCCAGTCATCCAGAACTAGAAGGCCGGAGCAGAGAGGGAATAGGATCGACATCTAGTCATCGACTCGCGTGGGTGGGTTGCCTCTCCGTGACTCCTTCTCTTCCGATCTAAATCTAAATCCAATCAGGACAATCAGGACGTACGTAGACGCCGTGGAGTATAGACCGTGGCCGGCAGACGGCGGCGCGAGCGCGACAACTAAAGAGACGCGGTGGCCGGCGCCGGGCTACAACGGCACAACTTGTCCACTGACGACTGCACGAGCGGAGCCGCGGAGCACTAGTCGTCCTGATCGGCGATCACATTCAATTGCAAGTGTAATATGACACCAAAGAAGAAGAGTAGATATGTGATGCAAGGTATTTTCTATTTCAGAAATTAGAATTCAAAAAAGTATCTTTGAGTGTTATTTAATTTAATAAGCATGTAGATGCAAGTATTAAAAAGCCAAGGTTTGTACCTAAATAAAGCTTTATTATAGGTATGTATTTGTTCCAAGAATCTTCATTTTTTAAGTACCAATGCTTTGGATTTCTGCTATATGTGCTCATTAAAAGTAATATATGTATTTAGATAATGTTCTGGTGGGTCTTTGTGTAGTTGATAGTCATAATATATATGTTTGACCAATTGATCTTGTAAACTCACCACACCTGAAAAATATTCCTGCCTCCGCCACTGATATGATGCAGCCTAACATTCTTCAATAGTACGTAGTTCAGTTACCTCCCCAGTAATCCGCAAAACGAACATCGCTAAGCTATAGTCTCAGTCATGGTGCCGACCAGCTGTTTTATGAAGCTATCGACAGCCAAAACACCTCGCAAATGTAATATGTAACAATCTCCTCTCCCATCCCAGCGCTATGTAATGTCTATGCCAACAATCCATCCAATAATATGCATGACTTTCAAGGCTTGATCAAAGTCTTGAAATCGCCCCCCCCCCCCCCCCCCCCCACCACACACACACACAAAAAACCCCTAGAACATTCCAAAAAAACATTGCCGACCGTATTCAAAATGCACACAACACCAAGTAAAGCATGATTGAACGATCAACGACCACCTTTCTTGATAGTCAAGGACATAATGCAATCCATTTGCCGACACATGAACTAGTTTTGGGGCATTTAACATGAATAGCCACAACACACAATAGCTTAGCTCTTAGCTGACGATGTTAAGTGTTCAAGACTAGACAAAAAAGAAGCATGCATGGTCTAGTGCATGCAAATTGCACTCTTAACATTCTAACATACATTAAGTTTTCACGATCACTACTTCTAATAAATTATTACATCAACAAAAAGTTCTACAGGTTAAAAAAGGCAAGGAAGGTCGTCCAATGATCACTTGTTTGTCTTTTCAGCCTGTATATAAATAAAGATAACATTGATCAAGATTATATCCTAGGAAAAATAATTCACCACTAATAGAATAGCTAGCTGATAATTCACTCTCTCTATATATTTAATTGTTGCACGCCGGCCACAAGTTAACACAGTCTATATAAGGTAGCTGATAATTGGCTGACTTCGTTGCAATTGAGTTTTTTTTATTTCTAAACTTTAAGGGGGCGCGTTCTCTATCTCTAGTGTTCATATGCACATGTGATTGCAACAGATGATGTATTTTTATTCGTCTGATAGTTAGACATAGATTACTACTATACAATGCATGCATGATACAAGTTGTTGTCAACGAAATATACGTCGCAGTCTACCTAGAGGGTACCATACGGTAGTCGATTGTAGGCGGAGGCGTGGCGACGACGGTCAAGCGTAACACAGAGAGCATAGACACGGCGATTTAGACAAGTTCAGGTTGGCAAATCGCCGTAATACTCTACGTCCTGTGTTCTTGTGGCTGTATTGATCTGAAATATAGATTACAAGATGTGATGAGATTGTGTTTTGAGAGGGTCCCCTGTCCCTCCTTATATATGTCGAAGGGATAGAGTTACAAGTAAAGTAGCCAGTATGGTACTATTCGTGCGGTGCACGTCGTGTGCTGCACATCTAAGTCTTGTGGGCCGGCCCACCTCCTGGTCGGGAGGCCCATATAGGTCCCTGGTGATATGCCGAGGTAATATCCCCAACAGTTGTAGCATCAAAGCTAGAATCAAGAAGGACATTTACTATGATCTGTCTTTTCGGGGGTTTCGGGCCGAGGTAATATCCCCAACAAGTCCCCGAGCACGTTATATCCTTCTGGCGAGCTGTCCTGAAGCCTTTGAGGAGATGCGGTCTGGTCGCCTTTCTTTATCAGCATTGTCGAAGATCTCCGACCAGGTGTCCTGGTCAGGATGTAGTCTGGAGAAGCTTTTTGACCAGGTCGAACTGGTCGGAACCATCAGAGCTTGGTTAGCGAGCAGGTCGCTTCGTCGTAGGTCTGCAACTGCTTGTCGGGAGGATGTGACGTGCTAGAGAAAAAAATTGAAAGAACTTCTTCTTGGTGAAGTGTATCCACTTGGGGTTGCAATACTATAAGGAACAACAAGGTCCTAGTAGAAGTTTGTACAAGTCCATCTTGGCGCTTGTCGAAGAAGAATGCAAATACATTCACCGCGAGGTGAAGTGTATCCACTTAGTCCCCGAGCTTGATAGTAGGTGTTGTAGACACGTGGTGCCAAGCTATAGAGTATATTGTAACTTACGCAGTCCCCGAGACTGCAGGCATAGCATGCCCATCAAGCCCCCCCCGACGTGCTACCCAAAATCAGCACCCTGATCCGGATAGCATGGAGCAACTTGATGGCACACCAGCTCAACTAGTAGGTTCTGGTTGACGACGAAGGTGAGTCGTAGACGAGGTCGACGAGAGCCGTGATGAGTTGGTGACGAGGCCAGTCCCTGAGACTGTAGTCGGCGACGAGACCAGTCCCCGAGACTATAGTCAGCGACGAGGTCGGCATGAGCCGTGCCAAGGAACGACGAAGTCAGCGTGAACCGTGATGAGGAGCGACGAAGTTGGGGGGAGCCGTGACGAGGAGCGACGAAGTCGGGGGGAGCCGTGACGAGTCGGCGAGGGCAGTCCCCGAGACTATAGTTGACGACGAGGAGCGACGAGGTTGGCATGAGCCGTGACGAGGAGCGACGAAGTCAGCGTGAACCGTGACGAGGAGCGATGAAGTCGGCGGGAACTGTGACGAGGAGCGACAAAGTTGGCAGGAACCGTGACGAGGAGCGACAAAGTCGGCGGGAACCGTGACGAGTCGGCGACGAGGGCAGTCCTCGAGACTATAGTTGACGACGAGGAGCAACGAGGTTGGCATGAGCCGTGACGAGGAGCGACGAAGTCGGCGGGAACCGTGAGGAGGAGCAACGAAGTCGATGGGAACCGTGACGAGTCGGCGACGAGGGCAGTCCTCGAGATTGTAGTTGACGACGAGGAGCGACGAGGTTGGCGAGAACCGTGACGAGGAGCGACGAAGTCGGTGGGAACCGTGATGAGTCAGCGATGAGGGCAGTCCCCGAGACTGTAGTTGACGACGAGGAGCGACGAAGTCGGCGTGAACCGGGATGAGGAGCGACGAAGTCAGCGGGAACCGTGACGAGAAGCAACGAAGTCGACGGGAATCATGACGAGTCGGCGACAAGGAGCGACGAGGTCGGCATGAGCCGTGGTGAGTCGATGACGAGGGCAGTCCCCGAGACTGTAGTTGATGACGAGGACATGAGTCGTTTGGAGGCGGAGGTAGGCGTGGCTGCTGAAGACCTTCTTTCAGACATGTAGTTTTTTGCTGCAAGGTAGCTATTGTGGAATACAAGGTGTTCATGGACTTGTAAGTGAAATGTATCAAAGCTGTATTTATCGATGCGGTGAACTTTTATTTCACTTGTATGTCCTCTCGTGCCTGCTGAGTCGTGAGCCGTAGCGATGAAACGTTCGGCCTTGGGTCTCAAATGGTCCATATCGTAGGGCTAGCGCCACTGCACGTGTAGGATACATAAGGACTCCCAAGGAGGCACGAGGCTGGTAACCCGCGGCGCAGAGGGCGAACAACTTATGCACGCTTAGGGAGATGCCAGTGGACAGAGCCTTTTTCCGAGAGGCTCGATCGTGGCATGATCAGGGCCTGTGGAGACCGTTCCTGCAGACGTTGTGCAAAAAGTCGTGCTGCTTGTAGAGTCGTCGACTGTACCATGGTCGTATACAGATTCTGGGCACATAACCTCATGGCTCCCGACCCAAATGATATCGCTCGGCTTCTTGGGAAATACCATTTGGGAGGTCTGTCGATGTAGTCGTAGCGCTTAGGGTAGCTAATTCTATTCGCTATGATTCATTGATAGACCAGCTTCGGGTGCTTTCTGGTTATGGCTAGGCTGTTTGGAGAAACGCCCTATTGCGTTTTGGAGAGGTCGTCGAACGCCGTATGTGTTTTGGAGAAGTCATTGAACGTCGTAGGCGTTTTGTAGATGTCGCCGAACACCGTGGTCATTTTGAAGAGGTCGTCGAACGTCGTGAGCGTTTGGTAGAGGTTGCCGAATATCATGACGAGTTGACGACGAGGGCTGTCGACGATGTTGGCGACGAGGGTCGTGGTGTGTTGTTGACGAGCGATGACGAGGGACAAGGCGTGTTGTCAACGAGGCCGGCTGCAGGGCGAACCATGGCGACGAGGTCGGCAGCGAAGAACAAGCAAGGTCGACGATAGGATGGCGGTGAGGAGTGACGAGGGCCACCGATGGGATCCACGGCAAGGAGCGACGACGACCATCGACGAGATCGGCGGCGAAGAACGACGAGGGCCGCCAACGGCGTCGGCGGCGAAGAACGACGAGGCCCGTCGACGAGATCGGCGGAGAAGGATGACGATGGTCGTCAACGGGATCGGCAACGTAGCGCGACGAGGGCTATCAACGTGGTCGGCGGCGAAGAACGATGAGGGCCGCCAATGGTGTCAGCGGTGACGAACGACGAGGCCCGTCGACGGGATCGGCGGCGGAGCACGACGAGGGCGACCAACGTGGTCGGCGGCGAAGAACGACGAGGGCCGCCAACGGCGTCGACGGTGAAGAACGACGTGGGGAGCCATGGCGAGTTGATAACGATCTCCGAGGCAAGGACGGTGCCGTCGCCGGTCCAGATCATAGATCCGATCTGGTTATGACGAGGGCCACCAACGTGGTCGGCGGCGGCGGACCGTTGATGAGGGTGACGACGAGGGGACGTCGACGGGGAAGATGATCGTTTGACGAGCCATGATGTCATTGCACACACCCCCTACCTGGCGCGCCAACTGTCGACGAAATATACGTCGCAGTCTACCTAGGGGGTACCCTACGGTAGTAGATTGTAGGCGGAGGCGTGGCGACGGCGGTCAAGCGTAACACAGAGAGCATAGACACGGCAATTTAGACAGGTTCAGGCCGGTAAATCGCCGTAATACCCTACGTCCTGTGTTCTGATGGTTGTATTGATCTGAGATATAGATTACAAGATGTGATGAGATTGTGTTTTGGGGGTCCCCTGTCCCTCCTTATATATGCCGAAGGGATAGAGTACAAGTAAAATAGCCAGTATGGTACTATTCGTACGGTGCACGTGTTGCTGCACGTCTAAGTCTTGTGGGCCGGCCCACCTCCTGGTCGGGAGGCCCATATAGGTCCCTGATGATATGCCGAGGTAATATCCCCAACAGTTGTAGCATCAAAGCTAGAATCAAGAAGGACATTTACTATGATCTGTCGTTTCGGGGGTCTGGGTCTTTATTTATACCCCGGTGGGATGCATTGTGGCCCTTGGATCGAACCGACTTAAGCAACGGCTTACATGTAGACTCTAGGTCGGTTAGAAGGTAATGTGCGAAGATAGGACTCAAATTCCCCGGGGGCAAGCCAGCCGACCTATAGGTGGGGCCAGCCAGCCCCACCTGGTAGCCCCTCGACTTCCGTCTCTTTCCAGTATCCTCTGGTGTCTTCTAGAGTATTCCAACGTCGGTTTTCATCCTGTTTGCGCATTATCCATTTCGTGGTAGTTGTATCTTGATTCCAACTGTTGTTTTTCCTGTTTAATCGGTTTGCGCATTAAACCGATTGCGAACTATGAAGCTTGTGGAGCAAATTCAGAGTCCATCAGAACATGCTCATCGAATGCTCAGTTGCTAGAGTTTTTTTGGGAACAAACTAAAACAATTATATGTGTTAAACTCTAGCCTTTGTACAAATTATGAATCCTGGGCGTATGATCCGACTGAGGGAAGGGCCGGGCCGGTTCTGAGCAGGAGTCAATCAACTATCTTTATCGATATGCACTGCTATAGGATTTATTTTCCGCAGCGTTTGGCACTTGGGCATTGAGGCGGGCGGCCTGGTTGATCGCCTCGGTTATTCGAGGCTGGGCAAGGGCAACTAGGCCTGCAATCGCCTCGGTTAACCAAGGCAGACTCTTTAAAGCGTTTGTAATATATCGTCTCGGTTAACATGCGATTAACATGATATTATATTTACAATGTCTACCTCGGTTAAGTCTGGGCTACAAATACAGCCGCACCCACCCTTCTTCCCCGCAACTCTTCCTCCATTTTTTAGGACTTTAACCACGAAACCCTAAAAGTGATCTTTTTTAAGGGAGAGGTCTTGCCTTGTATTTGGTGTGGGTGGCACTGCAAAATGCTGATTCTTGCTCTCAAACTCTCAATATCCTCTCTCTTTTCCATAATTTGGTGCATATGCTCAAAAGATTCGTCTCAGAAATTATAGAAAAAACTCTACAGTTAGTTATGTTTTTTACCTATATTTAATATGTTGACACCGTTTTTCGGCATGTGTCAAATGAGCTGAAACTTGCATTGATCGGTAGCCGTTTTCCATCGGCATCGGGAGGTCGTCAGTCAATGTTACCGATGAGGGTAGATGCTGCGAAAAAGTTAAGTTTGTTGCCGATGGAAGCTGGACGTTTCTTGCCGATAAAGGTATTGCCGATAAGGATGTTGCCGATGGGAGTTGGACGACTCTTGCCAATAAGAATTAGTTGGTGAAGACAATTTACCAGAAGTGCAAGGTTGCCGATTGGGAAGTATTGCCGATGCCGATGGGCATGGAGTGCTGATGGGCACAGAGTAACGTGGCGGTTGACGTCAGCGAGGGATTGCCGATAGCAATAAAAGGAAGTTGCGGATTGAAGAGTCTGCCGATGGAAAGTTTCATCGAAGAGAAGACATAAGAAAACTGGTGATCTCATACCAGTATTGTTATAGCAGTTTGAGTCCGACTCTTGCACGAGTCATTTGTTTCCTTTAAAATAGAGGTGTCTGTTTAGGAAAAATAATATTGTTATTTGGGTCCGACTCCTGCGCGAGTCAGTTATTTCCTTTAAAGTAGGAGTTTGTTTTGGAAAGGTACGAGTCGTGTCTGTTTACAACTCCCATTGCCGGAGTATAAATATGTACCTAGGGGTCGTGAGAAAAAGAGAATCAATCTATCAAACAAATCGATTACTCTTATTTACTTTCAATGCAATTTACCCTTTTATCGCATTAGTCTTAGTTATATCTACGAGTTCTTCAAGCTTCGACGGGCTGCATCACCTTGATCTCCGTCAAACCCTTGTAAGTTCCGCGTGGGAGTAATCTGAGCTTTGACATCCGGACGCATCGCTGTTGTCTCGTTCAACTCTGCTCTAGTTATCCTGATCAAGTCTGAGTCTTGACATCCGGGCGTATCGCCGTTGTCTTGATTGGATCTTGTTCTAGTTATCGTCTTTGTCGATTAACTGGTCAAATCGACTGGCACACCTTCGAAAATCGAATTCGGGTAATAGCCCGAGATGTTCACAGATCCTGACGCTTTTTGTGTCAACATAATGCTTCATGCATTCGTTCAAAGACTTGATATGACGGAGAGCTTGCTAAAGTTTTGGAATTTTGAAGGGAGGATCGAAACAAAAGAGCTACCCGACTATCTTTTTTCCGTACTGCTCTGCTTATATGCGCCATTTTCGTTGTTTGTATGTGCAAGATATTCGCTATCATGGATAGGGAATAGATGTACAAGACATCGAGGTTGATCCGGCTTACATGGATCATGTGACAATGTTTATTGGCGCTGCGAGAAGACAATGTTTGAGTCTGAAGCGGGAACTCGCCATGTATCTGTGTAAGAGCTGCAACAATCGTTATACCCACGTCGATGACACAGTGAAATCTCACTTGGTCCAATTAGACAAGTATATGCTTCCAATTCTTTTAGGCACCATAAAAACCTAAGGAAAACTTAAATAATAGGGTTTTTGAAAACTGTAATATCAGAATATTGTACTTCTAAAAGCCAAACAAACACAACATCATCAACGATTTAGAAAAAAAGAGATCATGCGTATAGTTTTTTAAAACTCTAAAAAACTACAATTTCTTACAATACCATGGTTTTAGAGACTACGATATATAAATACCTTGTAGTATTTAAAAACCAAAGTATATTTTGTAAAACCATAGTATTTTTCAAATACTTCAAAAATACTTTACATCCAAAGTCCGATTTTTTAAAAGGAAAATATATAGACACCTATACTTGGCCATGTAGCCCGAGGCTCGACGGCCCGGCCCACGGCACGCCCTGGGCGGGCCGTGCTTGGGCCGCCACCTAGGCCCGTGACACGGCACGGATTAAGAGGTGGCACGGGAGCGGCCGATGATTGTGATTTCAACAACAAATTCGATTAAAATAATATTTATGATAACTGATAATTGAGTTGGGATCTCCTAAAAATGATCAATACTTATAAAAACTAAAAATAATGAACAACTTGTGAAAGTTTTGAAATATTTCTTGATTGACGGGCCATGAGCTGGCCCGGCACGGCAAAACGGCTCATGGACCATGCCTTGGGCCGGCGGCGAGTCAGACACGACGGCCGAGGAGACACGAGCCGGGCCGGCACGGCGAGCCACGACTCGGTGGCCATCACTGTAGATAGCTCACGATTGACCGAATACGCCGCAGCCTTCTCTATTTACGGAACATGGCGTTATGGCGGTGTGGCCGCCGACTTCTATTTATAGATAACAATATAGATACTTAAGACGCACACTTCAATCTAACCAGCCTCGAGTCTTGCCGCCGCCATCGTCAGCGCCGGGCGCACTTACGAAGCCACCAACCAAACCAATCCCCTCGACCGATCGCCACCACCGTTCTGTGATGAGAGACCCCTCGTCCAACTCCACCATCGGCGCCGGCCGCCGTTCGGCCGGCGGCGCACCTTGTACGTCCTCTCGGGACGACGACGCTCCTCCTCCTATGGTGGCCACCACCATGCTCCCAGACGGCGGCGGTGTTCCCTGCGACTACTGCGCCGCGCAGCGCGCGCTGCTCCACTGCGCCCAACACGGTTCGCGTCTGTGTCTCATCTGTGATGTCCCGGTGCACGCCGCCACCTTGTGCGCCCACGAGCGCGCCCCGCTCTGCGACGGGTGCCACGCCGCGGCCGCCACCGCGCGCTGCGGCGACCACCGGGCCTCCCTCTGCGAACACTGCGCGCTCGCTGCCGGCTGTGACGCCGAGCGCCATGACCGCAGCCCGGCGCGCTCCTACACCGGGTTCCCGGACCCCGCCGACCTCGCCCGCATCTTGTGCATTGACATCCCGCCCGTCGAGGTGCCGCCAACGCCACCTCAGGAGCCTCCGGACACGTGGGTCCCCGGCCTAGTCAATGATGTCGAACTGCACGGTGGCAGCATCAGTAGATCTTGGGACGACGAACACACTACCATGAATGAGGTGTGTCCTCTACATACATACTACATGCATTTGCTAGTCTGAAACTCTGATTCGTATTTTCGTATTGGTCGTTTAGTCTGATGACTGAGCTAATAATAACATTTCGGGATCTCATGTCAAACAGAAAGCCTTGATTTGAACAAAGGGCCAGGTCAATTGAGATGCAACTATAGTGCCAAAAAAAAAAGTTGAGATGCAACTGACACATGTGTTTATGTTGTGTTTTTCTCCTTCCCTTGTGGTTGGATCACTGCCTAGGCAAACAGATCTTCGCTGCAAGTTTGGTCTCTTTTACCTTTGCTGCGTACTACTAGATGCCATCAAGCAGTCTCATCGAAACCGGAGGCAACTTTCAAAAGCAGGCGGTGGCCGGCGACCGGGTAGCAGCGGTTGCCGGCGGTGCGCCAGTAGCAGCGGGGGCCTTACTGATCGGCGGCGGTGGCGAAGGAGATGCCGCTGGTCTCTTCACACAAGACTACTCCGACTTGTACAACAGCCTCCCGGAAGACCCAGCTGGTGCTGGTGGACTACTCGATGACTGGAGCTTATTGAATGCGCCCCTGGCAAACTACCTCACTGTCGAGGTATGCATATATAGCCAATGCTCCCGAATTATTCAGTGTTTCAGTATCATCGTCATTGATCAGTTATTGTTGTTATCGTCGTTGTTTGTTTTCACCGTTTAGGTTATGTTCAGTGTGCACTTCTCTTTTAATATAATCATTGTCATTACAGAGTTCACCTAAATTGTTGTACTAGTAGGTCTATATGTGGTACATCTTCATTCTTCAGCTTCAAGATTCAAGGAGAATTGGAGTTTGGATGATAAGCTAATGTGAAGTTTCAACCTCTGGCTAGGTCTGATCCAAATCAAAACAAATCAAGTTGTTTTAATTAAGTCAAATTATTTTAAGTTTGACAAAATTTATAGAAAATACCACCAATATTTACACTGACAAATTAGTACACTAAAGCCTAAATACACAATGAAATACATTCTCATTATAATACTTAATTGATGCCATAGAGGCTGTTACTCTTTTCTTTTAATAAAATTGGTCAAAACTCTAAGATGGTTTGAATTAGGGGGTGATTCTAAGAGTTGGTTTATTCTGAGGCAAAGAGTCTCCAAGAGTTTCTAAAAAACTAATAGGTAAATCAATGAATTCTTATAAGAGACTAAAGTTGGAAGTACATTTGTTGGGTTCCTCCGACTGTTTTCAAAATCTCGCTCATAAAAGATAGAAGAATTTTTTGCATTAGGAATCCCAGACCATTTCTAAATCAATCTAACACTTTTGTACCTTTTTTCTTTCTGGTACATTTGCATTCGAAATCGTGTCCTTACTTCATCTATATTTTTCCACCTCCTTCCACCTCCATATCAGCCAATCGATACGCACACATATATTTCCATGCGATTTGATTGATTTTTCCAAGTGCGGAAAGAATAGAAGTTGAGACAATGAGTTTTTTTTTTCTGAATCTTGCCAATAAATCAAGATTGAGAGTGGGTTTTGGAAACTCTTGTAGATGCTATATGGGACAGTAGTTTCATTTAGAATCTTGGAAGTGGAGCTGTGGCAAATAGGCCATGCTATATGTACGTAGTATGTAATGTAATGTAATGTTTCATGAGTCGTTCAAATTCCTGCTGGTGCATAGCTACTCATCCAACTATTCGGTACTGTAGCCAGAGACGGCGTGGTGGTCGTCGTCGTCGGTTTATGATGATCCCTGGACGTTAAACCCATCACCATCATATTCTTCGGAAACTGTAATCCAACCTTCTACTGATCATGCTATGGAATCTTATCTTGCCGGCAACAATGCAGCTTTCCGGCTCAGCAGTTCAGTGATGAGCACTGCTGCAAACACGGACACCAGCATGATGTACCAGCAGCTGGATCTGCTTGCTCATGATCAACCACTTCCTCTTCAACAAGGCAAGACGCTAAACGGGGATTGGCTTCCTCCTCCTCAATGCAAATTCTTCAACAGCGGCTTGACGATGTGGCCGCCAGACGAGTTCCCAAGCAGGCACTTGGGTATTGATGATGAGCATCATTTGGCGCGGGTGGCGCTAGGCAGCACGGCTGTCCTCCACCAAGACCAGGACGCGCCTCTGCAGCAGCAGCAGCAGCAGGCGGCGTCTTTGGTGCCGGTGCCGGTGCAAGGATCAAGCCAAGACATGGAGGCAAGAACCAAGATGCAGGAGAAGAGGGAGGAGGCTAAGCAGAGGTACAAGGACAAGAAGAAGAACAGGAGGTATGTGTTTCTCCTTTTTATCTCACAATTCTCTATTATTTATCTATCTTTATGTTTCTTACAATCAGCTCTTAATAACGACCATGCATAACTTAACTAGCCAATTCAAAATATATGAAATGTTTGCGTGCAAACACAGAGGCTTGTGACATTTGCATTTGCAGGTTTGGCAAGCAGATCATGTATCTATCCCGGAAGGTACGAGCAGACACACGAAACCGAGTCAAAGGCAGATTTGCAAAGGTGCCAAGCGGCAGTGGCGGCTATGGCGACGATGATCTGCCAACACAGCATGGCCATGGCGATCGAAACGGCGATGATCACCCTACACATTCCTAGTTAGCTAGGATCCGGTCTTTAGTTTTGCTAGGTTCCGGTCTTTAGTTTTGCTTGGTGCATTCATATATCCAGTTTTTTTTTCTACCAAAGTTAGATAATAATTGTAGCTGAGAGTTTTTATAGAGCGGCAATTGTTTTTTTGTAGCATTTTCAAAATCTTGCATTTTGACTGGATTAGCCCCTTGGGCAATATTCTTTTATGAACACAATTGGCAGGTGCACTGCCTTTTCAGTCAGTAGGAAGCAAAGTTTGAGTGTTTATAAATAGTTGGGAAAATAGGAAAAGAAAAGAAAAGAGTATTCTAGCACCAACTGCAGCATATGTACATTATCGGCAATCTTTTGTTGCAAGATTTATTGTGTGGTGCATGCTTTGTTATTGAAGACTTGCCTATATCTTTCCTTCAACAGATTCCAAGCAGTGTAGGTTATCAACCTTGCTCGTTGCTCATGGTCTAGTATTTTTTAGATAAAGGAACGAAGGTTCCAGCCTCTATCATCCAGCTCATGGTCTACTTGCCCTTGTGTTTTGGTGATTTGCCTTCACCACTCTTTGATGTTCCTCCTGACGATTGACGGACCTTGCTCATTCTGTGAGAGATCCGGCCACCTGCCTCCATATTGTTTTGGCATAACTTCATGTGTGGCCAATTCATGTGCAAAAGAGTTTCCTGCCTGCAATATAATGACACAATTTGCAATATGATGATTTGGTCTGCCGTTGGTAATCTGGACTGGAGCGCTAGCCAAACAAAGAGAGAAAAGGGGCTTGCCTTCGCGACCAAAGATATCTGTGTCCCAACTCCCAACAACCGATTTAAGTGACAAGTTCTCACTGCCGTTTGGCGCTCAGGTTAATTGGGATGGGGCATTGCGTCGGCATCCGTCTATGGTGCGATGTTCATGGGTTCGGAGCTCATCGATCTAAACTGTTGGACGGCAGAACGGAGAATAAAGAGGCACGTACACGGTCTGCAAGATGACTGCTGCGTCATGGCCTCCGAAACAATGGGTCACATATATCTTGCTGATCTGATGAGCTGCGTGTGCTTAGTATAGTAGGGAAGCCTTGGTTGCACAGCACGACGTCGACGTGCTGCGCTGCTTTATTGGTGGTGTCGGTCAGCGTCCAGGAAAGGATTTCATTCCTTGATGATTATGCTCGTCTGCTGGTCGAACATATTGGAACGTATTGGAAAGAGAGTAAACCTTCAGAGCAGCTCAGTCCATGGAGATGAGGTAGGCAGGAGGCCCAGCAGAGTTTATTATTCTGGACTAGGTCAATTTGTTACTATTACTCATGTATGCACTCCTGAAAAATGAAGTTTCGCTCTCAAATATGATGCCTGATTTGTGCAGATGATGAAATATTTAAGTGGGAATACAGCCTGCCGTTGGTACCTTGATCAAGCGATCCCAGACACTTACATTTGCTAAATCAGAAATATGTTGCCACTGATATTTCAGTGGAAGGTTACATATGTGCCCAGCAGAAGTGTCGGAGGAATTTATGCAGCTATAACAGTCACCTGTCATTGATCCATACGAGTTCTGGGTAAGCTGAGAAAAATGAACTCTTATTCTACAAGGAGCTGGGTATAATTGCACAGTTACAATAAGCTATATTTAGTATGCCAAACCATGTCTTGAAATCTACCAAAAACTGCGAGTTCACTGAATACCCAGGTTCAGTCAAAAAGCACCCAAACCATTCCCAACCAGCAGAAAACTAACGATGTTTCGCCGCTAAAACAGAAAACGATTTGTTACAAGCCCACATCGGCTATTCCGGCACACAGGCCTCGCCCACAAACCAACAGAACATCTCTAGGTCTCGTTGCACCTATGCAGTACTCAGATGATCTGTTTGTCTTTGAGTTCGTTGTATGTGTCTTGAACCTTTTTAAAGCTTATGTCTTTAAGGTCATTGAGCAGCTCTTTTAGAACTTCTAGATCGGGCCCGCTGTCCTCGTCATCAGTAGAGCTAAGTTCCTCGGCAGACCAATCATCATTCAAAGCCCGTTCCTCATCTTCATCAAGGTCGTCGTCATATTCAGAGGGCTCATATATCAGCTTAACTTGCGGCATCTTACAAACAGCTCTTTCTTTCACTTCAGAAATATCTTCTCCTGCAAACGGTGTATCAGAATACAAAACTAGTGGACCTAATGGTCGGGTTCAGGTTCCTAGTCTAAGAAATGGATGCCCCTAATTGACACAACATGGAAATAATGGTTGTCATAACAAGGAAAACAGCATCAAAGTTGCCCCTTCTCCCCCAACGACCCTCCAAAGCAATGGAACAGTAGAAACAAGTTGATCATGGAAGTGAAAACCCCTCACCTTTTAGTTCCTCATCCAAAGTCTTCCGCATTCCCCTTCTCTGGCTCCTCCGAAGAATAGCTGGGACTGGGCTCGACACCACCACCTCCGTCTTACGCGACAAGGACCTCTTCGCAGCCAAACGTGTTGTGACTGTGGGCGCTGGCACCACAATTGGAATGGGCGCCATCTTGTAGCTTATCCCGTCGACCTGATTGACAACCAAAACCCTCCACGTCAATGATCATCCCAACCAACCCCAATAGGGGTCAGGAACTCACAGGAACGATCCCACAACTAAATGCGGGGAGAATTGCATATGCAAACAAGGAATCTACAGGACCAATTCATCGAAAAGGGCATCAAGACTCACCAAATCTAGGGGTTCTAGGCACTGCAGCGCCTCAGCCATGGCGCCGTTGGTCATGTTGGCGCGAACGCCGATGCGCTTGCACAGTGTGCGGAAGTCCATACCTGCAATGATGAAAATGTGTTATCCCGGTGACATGCAAATAAGGAGTTAACATAGCAAGTTCTGATCTGAAGCAGCTAGCTTTGAAGTTTTAAGTCCAGTAATCAGTAAGGCTAACAGTGGAGCAAACATTTAATTAGTTGAGCAGATTTAATGTTCAGAGTTATGTTCAGCAATATTGTAAGCTCAAAGAACGCAACAGCTATTCACAGTGAAACCCATAAGTCCAGCAAGCAAAACTTGGGTGGTATGACAGCATAAAGGATACCAGATTCCCAAGTAAAATCATGCACTAACGCAATAGCAAGTTGTCAAGGTTCTGATGTTCATTATTTCATAACCAATTCACATTTTTTTTAGATGAGTAACAGAATCGATTTCTTCTGAAAACCAACATAACAAAAGCAACTCCAGGAAATCTGGTCCACAAAACACAGAGGCATACTTTCACAATATATTTCTTCTTTATCTTTTATAATAATTAATATATGAATTGGACCCATCAGGAGGTAACTGGGATTGATAAAGCGGACCATGGGTGTGCGGGTTCCATTAGTAGAGCATATACACAACATAATACCAATCCGCAGGCCGCAGAAAAACAATACAATGATGCAACTAACTCGATTGATGCAGACAATAAAAACAGGATTCGAAACTGCAGCGCACGAAACGAATTAGTACACTAAGCCTAAATACACAATGCAATACATTCTCATGATAATTCTTATTTTGTGCTATAGAAGCTGTTACTCTTTTTTTTAAAAAATAAATAAATTGGTCAAACTCTAAGATAGTTTGAAATAGGGTGATTTGAAACTGCAGCACACGAAAAGAACCGTGCTAGGGTTTAGCCACCGAGGAACAAACACACAACCGCAGCAGAGAAACACACAATCGCTAGGGGCTCGGCCGCGCCCGCGTCGGCGTCGTCTCTGCGACCTCGCTAGCGGCTAGGGTTCTTCGGGCGGGGCGGGGCCGGGGATTCCCATCAAGTCAGTGACCGACTTCTCCAGCACGTTGCCACCACAGCCGGCGGAAGCATCACTACGCCGTGACGGCGTTCACGACACGGAGGCGGAGACTGGCGGCCAAGACCTCCACGGACACGCGCCCAGGACGGGAGCACGGACGCGGGCCCTCGGGGCCGTGGCCGCGCGACACGGGCGGGCGGGAAAGCTCCTCGGCGTCGCGAGCAAACGATGGGCGCGGCGTCACCACGGAACCAGCATCCCTGGCCGGCAGCACCAGGTGTGGCAACCAAGGGGACCTCCGGCTCAGCTGGCAGCCCCACAACCACTCGCCGGCGACGCATGCAGAGCGTGTCAGCGCTGCTGCGCCTTCTACACCGACGGCCCCGCTAACATCCACGACCACCAGCGGCGCCGGACCGGTCGTCCTCGATATTGCGCCGACCGCTGCGGCCGGTGCACGCTCAGCAAGCTGCTCCCAGGTTGAGGGCATCGGCAGCCCAGCCACGCGCTCGGTGACAGGAGTGGGCGATCACTGGTCGGGACAGCCTGCTGCGGCATATGCGGCCTTGGCCACCGACGGCGCCGAACCTGCCGGCTCCGCTAACACGGCGGCCACCACGCCACCTGAACCACCGGCCCAGCAGACGCCCGCGACCAACAACGGAACCAAGCTGGCCGCCGGAGTACACGTGCCGCCCGCGACAACGACGGACGCGACCAGCACCATGGCCGAGTCGGCATGCGACGTCGACTTGCTGTACGCGGCGGGCACCGCGCGTACAGCCAGAGCCTCAGAGGCGGACAACGCTGATGCTACAGCCACGCGAGCTTAATTGGAGGCAGGCTTGGACACAAGCAAATGCGAGCATCGCCCCACAGGCAACGGACGGACGTACGCACGCCTGGGCACCACGGGTGCCAGGCCCCTACAGCCCGCATCGCGGGACGAACAGGAAGGAGGCTCACGAGGCCCCAACTGCGGCCGGGAACGACTTGACCACCACCGAGGCTGCCGAACCACACCGCGTCGCTTCCTGCTGCACTCCCCCACCGGGCTTCCCTGTACCGGTGGCCCAGCTCGCCGAACCTGCGTCTGAAAAGGCGAATGGCTCCGGCTCCTTCAGTGCACGGCTCAAGGTGTTCACGCGCCGCGTGCCAAAAAAGACGGCCACTCCTCTCCAATCCTGCCGACGAAGTTTCAAGAACCTTCTCCCGTTATGCTGCCGCACAGAAGCCGGCGCATCGCGGCACAGCCACTCGCCAAGATACCGGTGGCCAAGCGTGGGGATCTTCTTGTGATGAGGAAGCTCGGGCTCATCGAAACGCAGCCTACGAAAGAGGCCAAGCGATAGTACGATGAGCTGTACAAAGGAGCACATGGCGCTTCCCACGCTGAAGCAATGCAGAGCCTTTTCCACCATGAAGGAAGCGTGAAGACGGCGGGCGGGCGCCGAGCACGGTCTCTGGGCTGAGGTTGTGCCGTCATGGATAATATCGCCATAATATGCTGGAACACGTGCGGGCTGAACACAAGGGCTCGCCGCGACTCCGTCCGCACTTTGGTGCAGGATGAGAGGCCAAATATTACTTGTATTGTTGAATCCAAACTACAAAATGTACCTCGGATGCTTATTTCTTCTACCTTAGGAATGGATTTTGTTGATTACGCCTTTGTCCCAGCGGCCGGCACATGTGGCGGGATAGTGATCGCAGCTAGACAGTTGTATGTGAGACTGCCCGACGTCCACATAGGCTGTTTTTCTGCAACGGTACTGGTGCACATAGGGGACGACTCGATACGTCCACCGTGGTGGCTAACGGCTGTCTACGGTCCTCAGGGAGACAACGACAAGGAATTGTTCCTAGAAGAGCTATCAGCCGTCAGGGACGTATGCTCCGACCCTTGGGTTGTCTTAGGTGATTTCAATCTCATCCTGGACGCAGACGACAAGAACAATGATAACATCAACCAGAGGAACATGAATCGCTTCCGGCAATCGGTAGTAGAGCTAGAGTTGCTCGACCTACCATTGCACGGACGACGCTACACCTGGAGCAACGAGCAGCGGTCGCCCACATCGGTGAGGCTTGACCGAGCACTTGTCTCCATGGACTGGTAGGCCTTACATCCGGACTGCCACCTATAGGCAATCTCGTCGGATATGTCAGATCACTCCCCCCTCATGTTGATCCTCAGACGAGCGGTCCAAGACATCGCTCCACTACTCTTGCAGTACGTCAGTCGAGCCGACATCCGGAGTACCACCGTCGCCGAAGGAATTGAGGACCACAGTTGGGTTGACCAAATTCAAGGGTGTATGAGAGTCTGGATGACTTGGGCGCCGCTGCGGGTCCAGATCTTCCTATGGCTGACCATCAAAGGAAGGCACTGGACCGCAGACAAGAGGAGGAGACACAAACTGGATGCGGAAGACCGCTGCTACCTCTGCGACCAGGAACCAGAGACAATAGACCACATCATCGCCGGTTGCACCTTCTCGCGACAGATTCGGTGGACCATCCTAGTAGTCCTAGGAGCAAACACCTCGCAAGTGGGTGATCCAGCCTTGCTGTCATGGTGGGATCGATGGAGGAGCAGATGGCAGGGCGACAAGAGGAAAGGAGCGGACACACTTTTTGCTCTGGTGGCCTGGGAGATTTGGAAGGAGAGAAACACACGCTGCTTTCGCGAGGAGGCTGCCTCCGTCGGCCAATTACTCGCTACCATCAGGCATACCGCCGATCTTTGGATCGAAGCCGGAGCCTGCAAGCTGGGTTGCCTATTACGTGAGTAGTCCGATATGAGTTATAGGGGAGGGTGTGATGTGCGTGGATATTTGTAAACCCCCCAATAATGCCTAAAGCGCGTTGTAAAAACAATCTTCTACCTTAATATAATGATGTGCAAGTCTTTTTCGTATTCGAGAAAAAAACTTGCAAAAAATGAAATAAATAAAAAATAAAGAATTAGAGTAAGAATCAATAAAATTAAAAATTAAAATAAAATTGTAAAAAAATAATAAATACTACATAAAGAAAAAAAAAGAAAAAAAGAAAAGGAAAATAATGAACGGAAGGAAAAAGAATTAAAAAGAACCATAAAACAAATAATTTATAATTTAGGGAAAAAATAAATATATATTGGAATAAATAAATAATATAAACCATAGAAAAACGAAACATAACAATAACAAAGCAAAAAGAAAAAGAAACATGCGCGTGTACATACTTGAAGGAATGTGCCCACATCGTCTGTGAATCATGCTGAACAGGTAAGCTCGCGCAAAAGCTTGTTGGCCCACGTCGTCTGTGAATCGCGTTGAATAGATAAGCTGACGCCAAAGCTAGTTGGGCTGTGTGGGCCGCACTCGTCTTGACGCGCGTGGACTGAAATCTCCTACGGTCGCTAGCTGCGCTCGGGGGTCGGCGGGCGACGCCCGTCCGACTGGTCGGCAGCGATGATTTCCGGGGTCTCGTAGGATGTGTGCGAGCGGAGCGCATCCGACCAGTGGCCGGATGCAGACCCCCCTGCTAAAAAATTAATTCCCCTTCTTAGTTGTTTCATTTAATTGAGCTAAATTGAACTGTTTCTATGGACCTTCACAACTATTTCTGTGTACCGCGTATGTATCAAGCAACGACTTGTAGTAAAATATAGACAAAATAGCCGTTTTGTAGTAAAATATAGACAAAATAGCCGTTTTGACCCATCAACTATCACCGAAGGCTCAAATTGATCCCTGAACTATCAAAACGATCACTTTGACCCCTCAACTATCACCGAAGGCTCAAATTGGCCCCTGAACTATTAAAACGACCACTTTGACCCTTAAACTTATGATTTTCGTCTCAATTTCATCCATTATTCCTGATCGATGGATATGTGGACAGATGGACTGTGAAAAGGTCAAAACTGCCCCTCATTATTTTCTTTACTTGTTGGCCGCTCACGATGATTCTAACGTCGCTGTTTGTTTTAAAAATACCAAAAATATGATTTAATGTTAGAAAATTCATAAAAAAAATTTATTTTAACCTATAAAAATCAATGAGCACAGATCGTTGAAGGTGCATAGTAGAGAATAATCTCTCAAAACAAATCTAGTACAAAACATATAATCTGGATGCAAATTTGAGAAGTTACTCTTCATGAGGAGCTATCCACATGAGACATGATCTTGCTAGTCGGCGTCGTCCTCTGTGTGGGTCATGTAGCATAGATTGTTGTCGCCAGCCACGTATGATGATGTACATGGCATGATTTTACAAAACACATGAAGTTTAGCTGGTTAAGCTTTACCTCTGCTTGCATCCACTGTTTTACTTTAATCTAGTTTGAATTTTATGAGATCATATAAGCTTTAAATATTCTAAGCGAGTAATAAAAAGGTATATCATGATTGTAGTAAAAATATGAAACCGGTTTCATATTTTTCTAAGGTAAAACAATTTTTTTTATGAATCCTCTAACATTAAATCAGATTTTGGTATTTTTAAAATAAATGGTGGGGTTGGAAACGCCGTGAGCGGCCAACAAGTAAAGAAAATAATGAGGGGTGGTTTCGACCTTTTCGCAGTTCATCTGTCCATGTATCCATCGATCAGGGTAATGGATGAAATTGAGACGAAAATCATAAGTTTAAGGGCCAAAATGATCATTTTGATAGTTCAGGGCCAATTTGAGCCTTCGGTGATAGTTGATGGGTCAAAGTGACCGTTTTGATAGTTCAGGGGCCAATTTGAACCTTTGGTGATAGTTGAGGGACCAAAACGACTATTTTGCCTAAAATTAAAATATAAAAGCGATGATGTCAACATATTCTATACTTTTTGAAGTTAAAAAAGTCATAACTCCTAAGTTAAGTATTCTTATTGAAATCCGATTGCAGCATGGTCTTCCTTGCAATAAACTCTTCAAAACTAGATCTCACATAAATATATTTTGATATTTTTTAATAAACATTTATGTCATATTGGATATATATATATATATATATTAAAAAATAATCGTCGAACATCACATTAACAATATACAAACATCACAAAAAATAGCATAGAACACCATATGTATTCTACACGAACATCATATATATATATATATATATATGCCACAGAAAAATAAATTTAGTGAAATACTTAAATATAGTCAAATAAAAAGAAGAAGAAATACCACCAAACATTACAAATAAATCATATAACATCGTTTTAACACCATACAAACATCCACGTACTATGCTGAGGGCGCGGACGTCCACGTACTGGAAGGTATCCGGCTCATCTATCTATATCTATTCGCAGTTGACCACGTACTACCTGCCTCATGCATCCTGGCACCTACCGCGCCGTCGTCTCTCCCTCTCCGTGAGGCAGCGCAGCTAACTTCCCTTCGCCTAGTGCACACAGCCACACAGAGCCTCGTGGAACATTGTTAGGTGGGATGTAAATAGCTTACTACAATGTCGTAGGATTTCTAATGGACACCCAGCGGAAATCCATTAGGCCGCGCGCCGACGTCGTGGTCTTGGAGGCCGGGTGCCAGCAAACCGAGCGGCGAGCGCGTTCTTCACCCCTGGCGCGCGGGATACCCTGTTTCCCATCCCAAGGCTCCTCAGATCTACCCTGTTTCCCGTCGGGGGTTGCTCTGCCGCCACCACCGCCGCTAGGTTTTGCTTGGACGTCGTTGGGCGTCTGCTCCTGTACGTGTACTGCACGTTGCGTGAATGGTCCTGTACTGCCTGTCGCCGGCTCCTGCTTCTACTAGTATGCTATGCTGCTGGACGCTGCATGCTCATCAGGTGTCCGGAATCATTCGACGCTTTTTAGTTGTGTGTGTGTGTGTGTGACACTGTCAAGCATCAAAGCATCAAAGAGACTGCAATGTAAATGCTCACTACAAGTTTTTTTTTAATGGATATTATCAAGTTTTGAAGGAAACTGAATTTCCAGCTTTGCCTCTCTTTTTTTTTCCAGATCCTCTAGATCCAACAAATAAACCACATAGATCTGCAACTCAGAACATGGTATGTAAAGTTGGTCATAATCATTAAACCCAACAAAACTCTGGAATTTGAAAATGGTATCTCAGGATGAAAAACAGCAATGGATGTGAAATAAAGTTTCACTGAACGCAAACACCAGACAGTAACCGCCCTTCATTTTGAAACATAGGTTCGTTCGGCTGGAAACCAGCTGTAGTAAAGTTATCTAACACAAAACATGACCTAATGTATTACATGGAAAACTGACGCAAGTTTGAGAACATAATCAATCATTTTTTTTCTGAACAAATCAACCGCACAATCCAGCTAAACTCACTTGGTTACCTTCGGTGGTCTTCAATGAATTTAACCCTGCAAAAAAGAAACGGACATATAAACACCGCACTTCTCCAAAGTTCAGGTTACATGGGTTAGAAGTAAGATCCTTCTCCACCAAACAGTTTAATAGATCCTGCAACTCTAGTCAACCCAAAGTTCTTTTGAATTCCATGTTAATAAGATTATCCTCAACTCCTCAAGTAGTATGCCTTTGCTACTATCCACCGTCTTTTTTTTTTTATTAAAGACAAGAATAAGTTTCAGTCCATGGCCGACGTGTGCAGAATTTCAGTGTCTTACATACCATGGACTAGTTTTTTCTCACTATCCATCATAGCTCTGTCCAGGTTGGGCATTGTTTTTGTCAGAAGCTTGGTAAACCAAATTAAAATGCCCTGCTAATAACTGACCTGCAAAGTGTGCCCTAACATCTCTAAGTTCCTGCAGGAACAAAAGTTTATCTTTGTGTACCTAAGAACTCCTCTAGTTTCTTCCAAGCAAACAATGTTGTCTGCATTGGCTGAAAGGATAACCTCCCCCAAGTTGTGTCGGTCCTTCAGATTCAGGCTCAGTGCATTCCAAGTCAGGATTGAGGATGGATTCATTTAGAAAGGAGAGGACAACCAAAAAAAAGGAACGCTCCGAAACCAAACAGAGCGTCTCCTGAGCGGATCTGCTCACTGTCATCGGCTTTCCATGGGCTAGTTTTGCAACCTAGTTCTGATTGACACGGGCAGTAATACTTGTTTATGGCTTGACACATCATCTTTCTTCCTATCCAACTGTCCCACCCTGTTTCATCCATTTCAGCATAAAAATCTCGGATCTTTCCCAGCATAATTAGATTGGTTGCACTGTCCCCCAAAGGTTTTCCTGTGCCCCCTTGCACCTTATTACCCTAGTGACTCCTACCATCTGGCAAGGGCAGCAAGCCAATAAATCCAGGACATAACTATCCACCCTGCTAACCACCTAGCGCGAGAACTAGAGATACTCCTGTTGGCAACATAAATAACAACATGCATAGAATACTTACAGTTTCGCTGGGTAATCTTGTTTTACTGTATGTTTGGCGGCTTCTGCCTGAAATATCCTTAACTTTGTGTCATGTTTGATGACATGTAGAAGAGGGAATAAGTGTTGGTAAAACTAAGGGGTTTCAGTTCATCAGAGAAAAAATATACTTTATTTGACCCACCTTTGTATTTTGGTAACAAATCACCACCACATTGCTGGAATACATATTCACTTAAATCAGCTCTCAGAAAAATTACGGTGCACACAATAGAATAAAATGCAGAATAAAGTCCATACATTGCGTGCGCGTGGAGGCTGTGGACCAAATGGCGCATCTTTTGGCAATGAACAAATGACAGCATGGTTGAATACATCATAAACAGAGCGATGCTCCTTAACCAAATCAAGGTCTCTTGCCAACTCTAAGGAGCTGAAACATGTTTCCATGAAGAAAATATAAATTTTATGGCAATATGATCCCTTCTTCATGCAACAACAAGGAAAAGTAGATTTAACTTCCAACCTTTCAAACTTAGTGCCATACATTTGAACCAGTTCATCATGTGTGGGACAAACATCATATCCCTGGGTTGGGACACATAAAACCTTTCCTTCCTGCATAATGAAAAAGTAAATTTCATAAAACCATTGTTCTAAAGTCAATCTTGAAGTTATTTTTTGAGAGAGAGACATAATACCTTTTCAGTAATTTCTCTTGCACACTGTCTTCCTTCAACAACATCATTTGACGTTTCAAGTTTTAAAATCTGCAAATAACAAAATTAAATCATACCAAATACATGCAAATGACAACAATTATAACATGATATGAAACAATAAATTAAGAAAAGAACATCTTGCCTGTCGCCTATACATATGTTCTTCTATAGTATTACAACAGATGAGGCGATAAACAATAACATCTTTTTCTTGGCCTAGCCTGTACGCTCTATCCACCGCTTGGTTATCATGGCTGTTAACAATAAGATTAGTATTGAGAAAATAGTGAATCAACATGTTTTTATAAATATGATTAGTACGACCATGGGTTATCTGAAGGATTTATTATAATAACCCGGGATGCTGCAGTCAAGGTAATTCCCATTCCTCCTACTTTCGTCGTAAGAAGGAATATAGGTGGTCCGTCCTTCCGTTGAAAATCCTACCAAAAAAAGTACGTGTAAAAATCTATACAAAAAGGAACAAATAGAAATCAAGAAAAATGGGGGGAAAAACAAAGCACACCTCAACCAGAGTGACTCTATCTTCACAAGTTGTTGTCCCATCCATCCTGATAATCTTTTCTTTGATTATGCCAGACAAAGCTTCCCGTTTGTAATTACAAATATTAAACATTTGTTTATATATGTGTCACGAGCCAATATAGCCGTGACGGGCTACATAGGTGTTGGGCCCAAGTCGGGGCAAATGGGCCGAACGTGAACAGTACCGCAAGTACTGTAGCGTTTAGGTTTAGGAAGAGTCTAGGAGCTAGGTTTACTTGTAGGTCAAGTCGAGTCGAGTCCTCCCTATATATATAAAGGGAGATGTATCCTTTCAATCTTGAGCAAGAATAGTTTGGGGTAAAACCCAACTATCTCCTCCTCCCCCTTCTAAGCCTCGGTCTCCTCCTCCCTGTTGCCGCCGCCGCCCTCCTCTCCTTCCCCTGCCCTGCCCCCGAAACCCTAGCCGCAGCCTCCTCTCATACCGCCACCGCTTGCCCTGCCCTAGCTGCTGCCCTTGCAGTGCTGCCAGCAACAGCAGCGCCTCGCTGTTGCCCTACCTCCACTGCACCCATGCCCTCCCCCTGCCAGGCCGGCTGCAGCTTGCTGCTGCCACCATCTCCTTCCTCTCTCTAGGTGTGGCCAACCCTAGGGCTGTTGTTCCTCCCTCTAATCCCCCTCAACCCCCCAATCCTACCTCTAAACCAAGGGGAAGTCACGCCCCCAATTAGGCGTGTTACATCTGGTATCAGGAGACCATATCGATCCTTCGGGCAACACTCCACCACGATCATGAGAGCATCCACAACATCACCGATTGTTGGGCCAAGATATTCGAAAATTTCTTTGCTAACCAAGAGGACGGACAAAACTATGTGCCACCCTCGGTGCCTCCATCTACAGCAGCAGCAACCACACCAATGCCGCCTACACTATCTTGCATGTTGGAGATATCTACGCCAACACCATCACTGCCTCCGACGAACTCTACAACAGAGACAATTACTACAACAAAGCTGGAGACATCCATATCCGCATCACAAGCCTGCGACATCATCGTACGGCTGACACCACCTACGTCACCTACAACATCCTCAAAGGCATCAACTCCAATGGCGACAATCACTTCCACGTGATCAGAATCATCTTCACCAACAACTACCACATGGAGGGATACAAAGGATTCACAAGCAGCCAGGGCCAACCCTAACACAAAGGGACTAAAATCTTCTCCATCGGCTATCATCATCACAAATAAGATGTCATCTACATCGCCGATCTGCGCAACATCCACGACAACAGCTACAGATGCCCTAGGTGCCAACTATGTGGATACAACAAAGTTGACCCTCACCATGCTACTACAGGACGACGTCAACCATACTACAACAATGCAACCATCATCAACTTCGTCCTCCATTGAAAATTCAAAAAAGGGAACCACTGCAACTCACAGAGTTCAGGAAGAACACAAGATTTTCCCTACAAACCGTGCTTCAACATCAGCTAGTATAGTTAGCAAATCAAAGGCGACTACACAGAGCTCTAAGTCAACAAGTGCAGCCAACTCAAGGAGCAAAGGCAGCCCAACAAATGGTGCGACTGTGCTCCACAACAAGAACCAGGTGCTGCCAGCTCATCCTCAACAATGCAAGGTAACCAACAGAATCGTCACTGATAGGTTAGCTAGCACATGTATCTTACTTTTCTGCACTTTACTTTTATGCAAGTAGAGGTGCATTGGCTCTCAAGTTGATCATGAGGTGCTTTGGCTACCAAGGAGCCTAGAGAGCATCCTGCTTTATGCAGGAATATGCTCAGGTAGTAGGTAGAGGCCCTGCTCTATATAAGCATCAAGCTGACCTTTGGGCATTCTCATCTTTACTTGTGATGTTTGGGCAACAATTGGTATCAAGATGCTAGGGTAGCCAAGTCTTTCCCCAGCCACCGCCGCAACAGCCACGGCCATAAAGGGAGCGAGCAAGAGCCCCGCAGGTTCCAAGGGTGACAGGAGGCCCGTCGATCTGAGGAGCCGCGCGGCGCGTCTCGCTGCCGACGAGGCGTCCGCGGAGCAGGCAAATCAATCAGTGCGGGTAGCAGCAGCCGCGGCCGAGGCCGCGGTGACCGCAGCAGTGACAATTCGCGCGGAGATGAAGGAGGAGGCGGAGGGACCGGTTGGAGGGAGCCCGCGGCGTCGTCGGATCTCACCATCTCTGGAGCGTCGCCACGGTCGTCGCGGGCGCTCCCCCGTGGTGCAGGTCTACCGCGATGCCGGCGGATTGTGGCCGCAGCTTACCCGCTCCAACTACCACGAGTGGAGCCTGTTGATGAAGGTCAAGATCCAGGCCCGTGGGCTCTGGGAAGCCATCCGGTACGGCGACGCATCGTACGAGGACGACCGGCGCGCCTTAGAGGCTCTCTGCGTCGCCGTCCCGTCGGATCTAGGAGCTGCTCTCGCCAACAAGACCACCGCGAAGCTGGCCTGGGAGGCCATCGCGACCAGGCGCATTGGCCCGCGCCACGCTGCAACGCCTCCGAGGAGATTGGGAAGGCCTCGCCTTTCACTCAGGAGAGAAAGTCGAGGACTTTGCGCTGCGGCTCACTGCTTTGATGGAGCAGATGGCGCTCAATGGTGACACCGACATCACCGAAGAGGGCGGTCGAGAAGCTGCTCCGGTGCATGCCAAGGAGGTTCGGCTAGATCGTAAACTCGATCGAGACCCTCCTCGACTTCGGGACCCTCACCATCGAGGACGTGACCGGGTGGCTCAAGGCGGTCCAGGATCGCGAGTGCACGTTGGAGTCCGACCAGACTGCCGGCAAGCTGTTGTACATCGCCGACCAGTGTCGGGCTTTCGACAGGAAGAAGGAAGCGGGAGCCGGTTCGTCCAAGGATGGTGATCGGCGACGCCGACCACGGGGCGGCAAGAAGACCAAGGCCAAGGCTGGCGACCGAGAAGGTGATCGCGGTGGAGCTGATCGCGCGGCGGACGCAGCCACCGGCGGCGAGCGCCAAGGGAACCGCGACACCTACCTCAACTGCGACTGAGCCGGGCACTGGGCACGTGATTGCCCCCAACCGCGTCACAATCGGGATCGAGGCGACGTCGTGCTCTAGGTGGAAGCAGAGGAGGATCATGCCCGCACATGGAGTTCTGGAGCTGGAGACGGGGTCAAGCAACAGCAAGGCCCAAGCTTTTCCTTCTATGCCAAGAACGCCGACCTCGACCTAGACGAGTCACGGGCGCATGCTTTCCTCGGCACCGATGCCGACGGTGAGGACAAACTGGATGGGTGGTACCAGGACAGCAGCGCGAAGCATCACATGACTGGTCGCTAGAAGCTCTCATGACGACCAAAGGTACGGTGAGATTCGGTGATGAATCCAAGGTTCAGATTTTGGGCGTCGGCTCCATCATCTTCGAGGCGAAGAATGGCGAGCACCAGGTGCTTGACGTCGTCTACTTCATCCCGGCGCTCCGCAAATCGATCATGAGCCTTGGCTAGCTCGACGAACGAGGCTCCAAGGTGGAGATCGAGGATGGCGTCCTGAGAATTTGGGATCGGCGCAAGCGGCTTCTAGTCAAGGCTTAATGGTAGAATTTGATATTTCCGTATAAATTGCTAGCATGTTAGCCAAAAACACAACCAAAAGAGACAATACCTAAACATTATCTAAACCCCATATATTATAATCAAGATGTTGCAACATTATATTTTGAAATAACTTGCAGATACAGATAGAGACAAAGCAATTTCAGTCTCAACCTAGTAAGTTAGCTCGACCTCAAATTTAATTACTCAAGCTCAATAAGAGAATGACATCAACTGGCATACATGAAGCATCTATGTTGGTGTGGCTGGTAGTGCGATAGAAGATCGATTTGTGCTATCAAGTAATAGGCGTTAGTAAATATATGCAACTGACTCTCTCCGATGCCAATAGATCAATAGAATACATGTGAAATATGACCATTACAGGTTTAAGGATGATTTTGCAGGCTAAACATGACCATCTCATGTGTGTTGCGTTAGAGGTGGATGTTGCATTTGTCAGGCTGGGTTGCTAAACACAAAATTACATAAGTAATATCTGTGGGGCTAGACAGATAGGAATAAAACTACATATGTAACTACATGCACAAGAATTGTGATTTGTAGAAAAAAAAATGATTGATCTTGTTTAGTATATTTATGGGACCACTAATGTGAATCCTTTTCCGTGATCCAGAGAGAACCACCGACACTGATGAGAGTTTCATTGGAGAAGCTACCATTTCTCTTCCTGTTAGACCAAAGAGAGCTGGGTTGACAACCTGAGGCTCTACTGGTAGTGCCGGTATCAGATAAGTGGTAAGAACAAAGTCTAATACCTACGGATTGTATTGGTGTAATTAGAAAGAAGCACAACCATGTTGTAGTGCTGCAGGTTCTATGACTAATAGTGTCACTAACTGATGTATCTGTTTTGGCTAAATAAAACAATAAAGAATGTGCTTGAATCTTTTTTTCCTTAATTTTGAAAATAAATAAATGTATATGTAGCTGTGTCAGTTTTGCCTATAGATATAAATGAACAATAATGCTGAGAAGAACGACGATTGCACGAAAATGATAAACTGCATAATGTAACTACATAGATGGTAATCAACAAAAATTTCAGAATTAAACCTTATTACCTGTTATAACTAAGTAGTATTACCTATGGGAGTGGTCCTAAGAAAGAAAAGGATAATGGTAATAGATTCATAGGCCACATCAGAACCAAAATCAGTTATGTCCATACCATCTGCCCAGCACAAAACAAAACCAAGGGCACACTATGTCATGTTGGTTCTGAAGGAGTGAGTACCACCCTGCTGTGATGTAGCAACGGCAACCTAGGTAAAGAGAAAGGTGTCACATGTTTTGTGTATCCAAATTCTTTTTTTAACATATACTGTAATTGAAGGCTCGCCATGTCCCCGATGGTCGCCGGCACGGTGCCGTCGAGGTGGTTGCACATGAGGTTGAGCAGCCGGAGGTGGCTCAGCTGCGCGACCTCGTCGGGGATCGGGCCCGTGAGCGAGTTGTCTGACAGGTCGAGGAAGACGAGCGTCGAGATGTTGCCGATCTCCGGCGGTATCTTGCCTTCGAGGTTGTTCTTGTACAGGTAAAGCGCGGTGAGCGCAGGAAGCTTGCCGAGCTCAGCCGGGATGAGCCCGTCGAGGTTGCCGACGGCGAGGTCGAGGTACTGGAGGTTGCCGAGTTCCGGCGGTATGCTTCCCTCCAGCACATTGCCGAGCTCCGCCGGGATCTTGCCGGTGATGTTGTTGCCGGAGAGGCCCAGGAACTTGAGCTTGGTGAGGCTCCGGTACGCCGCCGGGATGTCACCGCGCCGAAGAAGCTGCCCCTCAGGTCGACGGTATCGAGGGACGTGGCATTGGCGAGGTCGGCCGGGAGCGCGCCGACGAAGTTGTTGCCGGAGGCGTTTACGATGGCGAGGTCAGCGCAGGAGCCGAGGCCGGTCGGGAACGCGCCCTCGAACGAGTTCTGGCTCACGTCGAACACCTGGAGGTTGGACAGCGCCGCCAGGGACTTGGGCAGCGTGGTGGCGAACGCGTTGGAGGAGAGGTTGAGCACGGTGAGCGACAGCAGCCGGAGCACGTCGTCCGTCACCTTGCCGCTCAGGTTCTTCCCGGAGAGGTCGAGCGCGTCGACGAGGCCGGCGGCGGTTGCACCGGACGGCAGTCCATCTGCAATGCGGCGAGGCCTTGGCACCATCCGTCCAGTCGGCGAGCGCGCCCAACGAGTCAACGAAGCCCGCCTTGAGCGCGAGCAGCGCCGCCCGCTCGTCGCCTGCGGCGGCGCCATCTCCGGTGTACAAGATGGAGGACACTGCCACTAGCAGAAGCAGTACCGTCACTCTGGCCTCCATTAGGATTCTCTGCCACTTTCCTAGAAATCACTTTTGGGAGCTGAAATCGATCAGCTTCTAGCTGCAGCAGCCAGCAGGTGCCTCTGCTGCTTCTATTGCTGCACCATGTCAGAGGCACTGTCTGGCTTGCCTACTAGTACTAGTTTGTTTGATGACACTAGTGCATCTGCAGGAATGGCAGAGACTGCAGCTAGATGGAAGAAGAAGAAGATGGCAGAAAAGCCTTTATATATATCATCATGCCACCGTGCTGTTTGTTTAGTGCTTGGACACCTCACCCTGCGAACGAATGTGAGCTGGGTTTTGGAGAGAACATGGAACATGGAACATGGAAGGAATGTGAGCTGGGTTTTGGCAACGTGTCATTCTTTAATCTTTTACTTTGTGCATGGCAGCCCCCATCAGATCAGAGTAGATTAATTGCATTTGCATCTTCAGTTCACATTCCCTGTCATTGCAGATAGTAGAAGATTAGCTCTGCTCTAGCTTTCTGAATCTGATTGATTACTAACTAGTAGGAGTACTGATCAGATACCAACAGACCTGCTGTAAATTAGGTGTTGGTACGGCCTGTTCTTTTGGAAGCTATTCTGTTATCAAGTTCTGAAACAAATATGCTCCTGCATTTTGTGTAAATGAAAGCCTAAGTTTTCAACTGATCCTGATCTACTAGTACCATGCAGAAGCTAGCTCCTACTCTCTGCAGTACAGATAAGCTATTAGGACAATAAGAGATACAGTAATTTGACAGTGCTAATCCTATGTCATTTACCAGTCAGTAGAACAGGAGGATGCTTCCATTGCAGGCTCTAAAAGAATAAATTTAACCCAACCCAAAGGAAGACAAGAGGACCCTAACTAGCTAAGAGATCTGGTTGTGTACAGTGGTGCACTACATGTGTTGAGTCTGCCCGAGTTGACCTTGTTAAAATAAAACCTACGCTAATCATTCCTGTGACAGTGGGCATGCAGATGCAGTAGCTGCTACTGCTGTTATTCTTTGACAAGGGGATCCTTTGAGCATTGCTTGGCACATGTCCCCAGTAGAATGTCACCTATCCTGCATGGCTACATGCATCATATGAAAAGGGAACAGAAGTAGTACTACCAATGTAATTAAATAAATGGGTTAACTAGCAAATGAGTTGACACAGTTTGAAAGCCTGAAACACAGTCAGAGAAAGAAGAATCACAAGTAATTAGTAAAATTGGTCTGCAAGGTTGATAGAATATCTGATCAAGAAAAAACAGCAATGGCAAGGGACAGAAACACTGCATCTAGAGTAACAACTAACAACTGCCATCATATTCTTCCAACGATAATTTTATTATTACAATAGTGAAATGAACAGTTCATCCAGTGAGCAACAGAAAACCCAAGTGAAAGTAAATGGAACTTGTAGATGCTGTGTTTACCAAGTACGTAGCTGGCACTGAAGAAAATGTGTCAACCTTAGCTGCGACTGCGAGCGGCTTTTTCTTGGGACTATGTGTATAACCCTAGGATGTCAACTCTTTTTTTATTTTGAGATTCCCTAGGATGTCAACTCTATGAGATGTTTTGAGCCAAAAGGTGTGACAGAACCTCTTAAGATAGAGCCCACTTGCCAGGATTACCAACTTAATCCCAACAGATGATTCAAATCTTAATTAGCCCATCAGGTGTCGCCACTTTGCAGCGAGTCATCCACCTCTTTCCGAACATGATCACCTCATTACAATCATTACAGAAGTAATACGAAATTTTTATATTACATCAAAGTAGCAGAAATTTGAAGTTATATTACAAACCATAAGTTTTAAAACATAACTTAGTGTCATACGAAAAGGTTACATCAAGCTGCTGATAGAGTAAGAACAAACAACCGAGGTACTCTTGCCCAGAGTCAAGCAAGGACAGTTTATTCTTCATCTTCATCTACAGTGACCACGGTCATGCAGCAAGAAGCCACACAAACCGGGTTGTGATCCTCATCTGCAACAGGGGTTAACAAACCCTGAGTACGGGAGTACTCCACAAGACTTATCCGACAAAGAAAAGTATTTGATGGAGAAACAGTATGCAACTCATAGGATTCGAGGTGTGGTTTGCAAGAATCAAGTATTTTGCATAAATGAACATTTATAAAAGAATTGAAATCATTTAAGTTATCTATAAGATTACTCAAGTATCGATCTAGATGTATGATCGATAACAAGGTAATAACCATCCATAAAAGGGATCCATCAAGTATCCAGTTAAAGTGTATTACTACGAAGAAGAAAACAGGGTCATGTTTCCATATCCGAGGAACACGACGATTCGAACCGGTTTATCCCAGCTGGGGCTTCCCTATCACACGACATATACAACCGCTTAAAGCACGCATATGACTACCTTTCCCTGGATCCTCTCGCCAAGACCGGGGTTCCGCCACCCGAGAGCACAATACGCCTCCATCCAGTTCGCTAACTTGGAGAGTACACACTACTCTCGCCATCTCTCCACTCCCAGTGCGGGTTAACCGTTCTTCAAGCGAGAATAGCCAGAGTCCAGCTTCCCGGAGTATGTGATAAGTACTCCAAGGTCACAACCCTAGTCATGCACCAACGGACGGTTCCTAATCGACACAGGCGGAAAGAACCCGCTCACCAGACACCGCTGATGGCTCTCCAACACCGTGTCCGCCCGGTCTCAGATTATTACTTCCAGCAACAACATCCCTTTCTCAGAAAACATAACCATTTGCCGAAGCAATACGCTATGCGTAGGTGACCGGAAATCACCCACTATGAAAGTTCTAAGCATACTAAGCATTTTTGCAAAACTTTGAATCTTTAAACAAGTGTCAAGGTTAAAGGTACAAATAGTACAAGGATAAAGCTATGCATCAAGTAGGAATTTAATAAAGTACCATAATGCAATAGTATAAACGTAAGTGTATTTAAAGCAATTATTTTAAATGCAAGGAAGTGTTTGGATGCACCGGGGCTTGCCTTGGTTGGAGGGATAAACGAACTCGGGCTCAGATTCAAGAGAGAAAACCTCTTCACTGGAGGTATCCAACCCAACCAACGAACAATCTACACGATATAATGACATGTTTCAGATGATGCTTGAATAGTAAACATGATGCTCAACTCAAACAAACATGCTCTTAAGAGAAGATTAAAACAGATTACACCTTGAGTACAACTTCCCTTCATGAAGGAAAGCAACACTAGGTTAGAAAGCAAATTAATTAAACCCTATTTATCTTGATTATCTAAGTTAATAATTACATCCAAAAGAACTGAGCAAACAACATTACATCGAGCATGTCCAACTTGTGTTTGTCACTGGACAATGACCATTTGCATCAAATAATCCAAAATCACTCAAAGCCTAAAGTTAATAGGGTTTCTAAACATTTTATAATTAAAACGGGCATTTTCACAGGATTAAAAACATACTGAACTAAACAGGAAACCGGAACAACCCTGCACAAAACCTACGGACGGCGAAGACCTACCCAACAGAGGCACAAACGCTCGAGCGGCGTCGAGAACCACAAAACATGGCGGCGCGTCGCCGCCGGTGACCAAACCGAACGGCTACCCCTCGAACCTGCTTCGGCTCGCCGAGCCGAACCCAACGAGGTGCGCCACGACCCAAACAAACCCTCAGAGACACCTCATCGACGGTGATGGCGGTCTGCCGGAGCTCAACCGATCGCACACCATCGAGCATAGACCTCGGTCGGAGAAACTAGGCCTCGATCGAAGAAGATAGGCCTCGATCGATGAAGCTAGACCTCGATCGATGAAGATAAGCCTCGATCAGAGAAACTAGGCCTCGATCGACACAACCAACAACTCCAGCAAGCTAAGCGGCCCCCAAACAACGCGAAGCGCGCACAAAACGACTCAGATGACAACTGCGAGCAACACGCCCTACAGAAACGAGGCTAAAACCTACCCAGGAGACCTCGTTCGACGACCATGGCGGTAAACCGAGCTTGACCGCACACATGCCGACGGACACAGGCCTCGATCGATACAACCAACAACTCCAGCAAGCTAAGCGGCCCCCAAACAACGCGAAGCGCGCACAAAATGACTCAGAGCTACAAGCAACATCCTCATCGACAGCACTGGCGGTCGGTGTGGAGCAGCGCGACGTGCGCCGGAGAAACACGCACGCGCTCGAGGGCAACTACCCCTCGAAACAAACTCAGGACGGCTAGGCGAAGCTAGCGCAAGACTCAGATCTCGAAAGGATCAACTAAAACGACTCGACGACGAACACACGACCACGGCGAACAAGAACAGCGGCGGTGCTCGAGGACAGAGCTCGAAGGCTCGATACAAGGATAAACGAGTGGACCGGAGAGGTCGAGGAGCTCACCCTGGTCACGAAGCGTTAGCAAGCGTGGCCGGAGATGAAGCGGAGACGACTGCCGATGGAGAACGCGCCGACGGAAACGAAGAGCTGCACGGCACGAAGATGTTCCCGGAGCTATGGTCCACCATTTGTGAAACGGATAAACCGACAAGAATCAGAGATGAACAAGGAGCAAGAAACATAAGGTACAAGGACAATGCGGCTCCTGCGTAGCCAAGTCGAGGACTGACCAGAGCAGCGACGCTCTCGTCGGAGTTGAAGAAGACGGATCCGCGCTGAACGAAAGCAGGCTCGATGACTTCAACCAACTTGACCCGAGGATGCGCGAGATCAAAGCGAAGACAATGGCGAAGGATTGAGTGGTTGGAAGTGGCTAACGAGCTCGGACGAGTTCGTCAAAGAAGGTGGAGCGCTCGGCTGAGCAAAACGGAGCAGAGCAGAGAAGAGCAGTGGCGTGGAAAGGGAGACAGAGAGGACGGTGTCCCGTTTTTAAAGATGACAACGGGTTCCGCGATTTCGCCACATACACAACAAGACGTGAGTCCATGGACAGGTGTCGGACAGGGCCGGCGTCGAGAACAACCCCGCCATGCAACTGCTCGAGGAAACGACAGAACTGACCCCGTGGCTATTTTGCAAAATGCTCAAGCTTCCAGGGGTTTTCAGGAAAAACTTTGTGTCGGTGTTATGACCCGGGGGTCAAGACCACCAACTAGTAAATTTGTATATTGCGTGCTCCCTCTCCTAGATGTGATGCAAGATGGACACAAGGTTTATCCTGGTTCGGGCAAAGAAGGCCCTACGTCCAGCGGGGGAGGATGACTTGTATTATCTCGCACCCAAACGTGCTCGTACAGGGGGGTACAAGCTGAGTTACACGGGATCGCTCAGAGCGATCTAGAGCCTAAGGATAGCGGTGTTTCCCTTGGCAGTGGGTTGGCTACTCGAGGGGTTGATCGAGCAGCGATGTGTGTGTCTGTAGTGTGAGGGTCTGAACTGAAGTCTCGGATCGGAGATTTCAGGATCCAGCACTTTCTTCTACCTCGGCGTCCCCTTTTATAGACGAAGGGGAGGTCCGAGGGTACAGGATCCTAACTGTCGTAGTATGGGCGGCGTGTCCGTGGCATAGTGCTGGCGAGGGTACGTTGAGCACTATGCTGGCATGGCCTTCCCGTCCTTTTGGCGCCCCAGGTCGTGGTGGCAGTGGAAGTCGCCGCGGCACGTCGCGGCACAGCTTCTGCAGACGGACGTGAATCCCACAGCCGAAGCGAGACGGGGCGGATGGGACGGGCCCCATACTGGAGTTGTTGGAGGGAGGGGTCGAGCCCCTCGGTCGAGGGGGGGGGGCGGGTCGAGCCCTGCGTGGCTCTGCCGTATCCCCGAAGTCGTCGTCGAGGGCTGCACTGTTCACATTCCGAGGGGTGCTGCTGGAGTCCGTACTCGCGTCGTGGCGACAGTAGCAACACAGTCGACAGGAATCGGGGACATGGCGGAGAGTTGTTGGATTTGACTGCGGACGCGGGCGCCCATGGCGTTAGGCGGATTTACTTTAACCCATGCCGGGAGCAGTTGGGCTGATCGAGCCTCCCGTCCGGGGGTCATTCGTTCGACCCTTGGTCCGTCGCTCGTCGTCGAGGTAGGGTCGGAGCAGAGGCGGAGTCGGTGGGATCAAAGTAGAGGCCGAGGGGTCGTTCGTTCGACCCCTCGTCCGTCACCCGGTATCGAGGTAGGAGCCGGGGGGTCGTTCGTTGGACCCTCGGTCCGTCATTTGATGTCAAAGTGGAGGCCGAGGGGTCGTTCGTTCGGACCCTCATCCGTCATTCGGCGTCGAGGCGGAAACCGAGGGGTCGTTCGTTCGGCCCCTTGTCCGTTTGTTTCCGTCGAGGTGGGTCGGCCCGCGACTGGTCGCCATAGCCGGTGTAGGGGGCCTTCGAGTGATGGGCCTTACTTTACTGATTTGAATAGTGGGTTGGTCCCTGTCTTAAAAATGGTTGCTATGTTTAGCGTTAATTTATCGAAGGGTTTAGGGTACCCCTTGCCTTCGTACCCGACAGTAGCCCCCGAGGCCCCAGAGGAGTGATTTGAGAACTCCTCTGGGGGCTATGACATATGTTTTCTCGGAGGGAGTAAGGATTACCCGGAGGTTTTGTCCTTGGCCTGCAGGGTTAGTGAGAGGTTCGATTCTCCGTGGGGTGCACGCGAGCACACCCCGCGGGGGTAGCCCCCGAGGCCCCAGAGGAGTGATTAAGAACTCCTCTGGGGGCAATGATATGTTGTATCGAGGGGTTTTTTAAGGGTACCTGGAGGTGTGGCGCCCCATCGAGGGGTCGATCTCGTTTTCCAGGTTATGAGCGTCCCTTTCCCTGAAAAGAGGAGTGTTCGAGGGCGGCTGTCGAACCCTACCGAGGGCCAGCCTTCGCTCCCTCGAGCATAACTGGAGTCAGAGCGCCCCACCCGAGAGGTCAACTCTGTATGCCAGGTCACGAGTTTTTCGACCCTCTTTCGTCGAGGGGTGCCGTGCGTAGTCGGGCCCTCGAGCCCTCGAATGGCTAGGCCTTCACTACCTCATAGCGTCCTTCCCACGGATCCTTGCGTTCGGATTGTGGGGTGAAGAGCATCATGCTATCCTCGTTAGGACGAGCCCGAAGTCCTCGGTGAGCTGTTCTCGGGCATGAGTCCATTAGAAATGGTGCCCAGTACGGGTAAAAATCCGAGTGAGAACTCGTGCCCCATTCGATAGGGGTCGACTAGTGGCCCGGAGGCGTTCTCATTTGAGTAAGACCGTATGGCTTACTAAGCACGACCATATGGATTACCAAGGTGCCAACCCCATTCGATAGGAGTTGGTGGCTCGATGCCTCCCAGCGTAGGGATCCTTAGGTATTCCTTGGTTATGCCTCGGATATGTCCCAGGGGACCTCGAGAGTTCGTTCTTGAGCTAGGGGCATGCGCCTGGCCCCCCGGGACATCCCTGACTCGCGTACTCGAGGGCGGCTGTCGAACTCCGTTCGTGGAGCCAGCCTTCGCTCCCTCAAGATTTGGGGGTGGACCGGAGTCCGTTAACCATGGGTCCTTCCTGACCTCAGGTACTCGAGGGCGGCTGTCGAACCCTATGTAAGGGCTAGCCTTCGCTCCCTCAAGATTTGACGGATGGTTCGTCATCCGATGCTATCGTCAGGAGGAGTCCTGCCTTGTGGAACGCCGAGGGGGAAGCATGGGTAATTATATTGAACTTGGGGACATGCCTGTGCCTTTGCCCATTGGGCTGGAGCTCTTGAGGGAGGCTGTCGAACCCCACGCAAGGGCCCGCCTTTGTCCCTTCGAGGCTGGGGAGTGAACTGGAGTCGATGACCCGAGGTCTCCTCAGACCTCAGGTACTCGAGGGGGGCTATCGAGCCCGTTCGTAGGCCGGCCTTTGTCCCCTCGAGATTTTGGGGGTGGACCGAAGTCCTAACCCGAGGTCATTTCTGGCCCCGGGTACTCGAGGGTAGCTATCGAACCCTCTTTCGAGGGCCAGCTCTCGCTGCCTCAAGATTCCTTACCTCCGAAGATAACGCTTTCGGCCGCGCGCCTTTTTAGGCGATGTCCGTTCGACACAACAGTGGCAGTTGCAGGGCGGAGGGCGGTGCGGAGCCCGACGTTGGGACAGAGTGCCTTATCCTGGAGGAATACGAGGAAGAGGAGTACAGGCGCATTAAATGCAGAGATTCTCTTGCCTGTTTTGCCGGATCCGTCCGTTGGCCTCCCGCTTATAAATAGCGAAGGCGAAGAGCTGGGCGCTTTTTCCGCGCACTTGCCTTCCCTGCCTCCTTGCCATCGCCTTCCCCGTCTCCTTCTCCCCGCCGTTGCCTTAGACGCCCTGCGAGCCAGACCTCTGCGCACGCGAGAGAGAGAGAGAGAGGAGAGATTGGGAACGTACCTTCTGCCCCCAAGCCCGAGCGCATCATCCTTCCCGATCCCATGGCCAAGTACAACCTTGTCGGTCCCGACGATTGGCTCGCGTCCTCGATGACCGCATCGCGCCTGGGGGTTTGGTGGAGAGCGGCCTCCTCCGGCCTGTTACTTCGACCGACCGACCGGAGTGGTTGCTGCCGTCGCCGGACCACGTCGAGCCCAATCCGCCGGAGAGATATGTGGTGAGCTTCGAGGTCTTCCACCGGGCAGGACTAGGCGCCCCACCCAGCCGTTTTCTGCGCGCGATTCTCCATTACTACGGCGTGGAGCTTCAACACCTCACCCCCAACGGCGTCTGCCAGGCGGCGGTCTTCGCTGCCGTATGCGAAGGCTACCTCGGGATCGAGCCCCACTGGGAGTTATGGCTCCATCGCTTCGAGGCGAACATCTTCCATGCGTCGGCCGGCAAGGGTACCCGCAAGATGGTCAGGGACGGGTGCTGTTGTATCGCCCTCAAGCGGTCAGATTTCTGGATCCCGGGGAAGCTTACGTCGAGCCACTCCGGATGGCACTCCGGGTGGTTCTACTTGAGGAACGATGACAACCTGCTCCCCGCCTACACCAGGAGGACGATCGACGCGCAGCCTGAGTGCTGGAGGTACGGCGTCGCGCAGCAGAAGCAGCACCGCCTCGACAACCTGCTGGACGCGGTCGAGCGTTTGAAGAAGGAGGGACTCACAGCGGCGATTGTCGCGTCGGCGTTCCATCAGCGGCGGGTCGTGTCGCTGATGGCTCGACCCCTCCGCCTCGACGAGATGCGTCCGGGATCAACCTCTCGAGGTGTCGCCTCCTAGGAGACGAACTGCCCCCTGATAGGGTGGTCCGCCGCGTCCGCTGCTTCTTTGCGGGTTCGTTCGACGCCAAGAACGTCGCCAGGATCCCCATGAGGCCGGACTAGGGGTACTTCGAGTTGGTAAAGTCCTCTCCCTTTGTTAGAGCTCTTGCGTTTGCCTGCTCCCGCCGGTGAAGGAGGACCAGGCTGATTCCCAGGCGAGGCGCCTCCTGGCCGAGAAGGACAAGGCGGCCAAGGACAAAGCCAAGAAGGCCAAGGCTAAGAGGGCCCGAGAGAAAGAAGCGAGGGATCAGCGCCGGGCCCGGCAGAGGCGGGAGGGCCTTCCCGAGGAGGAATCGCCCTCGGAAGAGGAGGACGACGAGGAGGAGGAGGATAGCGATGTCGATGTCGATGTCGAGGTGGACTGCAGTGAGGAGGAAGAACAGGCGGCGCCCGAACAGAGGGCGGCCGTCGGAACCGGAGGAGGAGAGGGGTCGACGTCGAGGTCGGCCCCTACTGTCGAAGCCGAGCCACGGGGGGAGCGCCCCGTGGCCTCTTAAGATGAAGTGACGCGGCAGACGCGCGGGCGGTCGTCGCGATCCCCGTCGGGGGGTCAAGCGGACACGCCCTCGGCGCCTGCCGGGTCGAGCGCGCGGGCGTCGGGCCCGTCGACGCGGAAGACGGTGCCGAGGGCGGGCTCGACCTCCGCCCCCCGGCGGGTGGTGTTCAGGACCTCGATCAGTCCGAAGGCTGTCGGCCAGAAGCGCCTGGCCCCGAAGGGGTAAGTTGCCTTTCGGTTGATCGAGGGTGTTGTTCACATTTCTCCTTTTGTTGCTAACGACCGGTGCTTATCGTCGTGCACGGGTTTCCTTTTCAGGTCGAAGCGCCCGCAAGAGGATGTGTCCCTCGCCCCTGCCAAGAAGCTGAGGGTGGGGGCTGCAGTCGGGGCGGCCGTCGGAGCCAGTCCCACTGCCCCGCCCCCTTCGACGCTTACCCCCGAGGCGGCGTGGGCAACCAAGGCCCGGGAGGCGATGGATCGAGGGGCAGCGCAGGGCGCCTCGGCACCTGCTCAAGCGGCAGAGGAGACGGGCCTGCCCGCCCCGCCGGAGAGGGCCGCCGAAGTGACGGGCGTCGCCGCGCCTGCGCAGCCGTCGGAAGGCATGGGGCCTGTGTCGACGGTGGTCGCGACCAAGGAGGTGGAGCCCCAAGCCGCTACCGAGATGGAGATGGTCAGGCCCCAAGCCGCTGCGAACGAGGGGGAGGCCCCGGCTCACCCAACGCCGGGGCGGTGGCCCGAGAGCCTTGCTTCATTGGAAGCGCGACTGCGGCTCGAGCGCGAGGGCATGGCGGTTGCCGCGTCTGAGGACCCTTTGCCGGCGTCGGAGGTCGAGGAGGGGGGTCGGGTCGAGCTGCCCGAGGCGACACCCGCGCCGGAGAAGGGCGGGATGCTGATGGAGCCCACCGCCGAGGAGGTGGCCGAGATGGTGGCCGAGCTGGTGGGCTCGGCGGAGACGACCGCCGTCGCAGCCCCTCGTGCAGGACCGGAGGTGGCTCGGCCTCGCCTCGAGGTTGGGCGGGAGTCATCTCGAGGTGAGGCGCATTCCAACTTGTTCGAGCCGTAGCGGATCTGTGGTGCCAGGTACTGATTACTTCGTGTCTTTCACCGTGCAGGGCCGTCCCCCTGGCCGGGACTTCCTCTGCCTGGTGGAGATGGCTCGGCGGGGCCGTCGACCTCTTCGCGGGGTGGCCCCGAGGCCGGGAGAGGTCAGCTGAAGGGATCTTCTCCCTTCTTCGCCTGGCAGGAGGAGGTGGAACGCCGCGGGGGTGCCACTGAAGCTCGCCAGGGCGTCATGCGGGGGGTCCAAGAGAGGATCGCCCTCCGCAGCGCGTTCTGGGGGCAGGAGGTCCTGGAGCTGGCCGACCCTCGAGACCCCGGGCAAACACTCCTCGAGTTCAACGACCAGGCCGAGCTCCACATGTGGGAGCACCTGGAGGAGTATCGGGCATGGTTCGAGCACTCGGTGCGCCTTGCCACGGAGGTTGCTGCCGTGGACATACGTCGGGGTATAGAGGTGAGTTTCGTCTTCCCTTGGATTTTGCTTGGGTTGCCTGACTTTTCCTTTCTGATGATCTTCCTCTTTACCCTCGTCGAGAGCTGAGGGCGAGGTCGTACAACAAGTCCCAGTTCATCCTCCGATCGCATGAGCAGCTCCCGGCCCTTCGCGCCTCGCTGGAGAAGGCGGAGGCCGAGGCCGCTCAGGCGAGAGCCGAGGCGGCAACCGCTCGGGAGGATGTCGAGTCGAAGGTCGCCCACGCGAGGGCCGGGGTGGAGGCCATGCAGAAGGCTGCCCGGGCCGCCCAGGAGACGGCGCAGTCGAGGCTCGACGACGCCCTTCAGTCGACCATCAGGGTCGGACATGAGCGGGACGCTGCCCTCGAGGCCAAGCGCAAGGCCGAGGAAGAGGCCGCCCGGCTGAAGGAGGAGTTGGCCCGGGCGACGGAGGGCATCTGGGGGCTCCAAGGCGACTTCGACGCCGTCTCCCGCGAGTGCGACACGCTGGCCGTGGCGGAGGAGAAGGCTCGGACCCGCGCGGTTTCCCTGGGCATGGTGGCGATGAACCAGAAGAGAGCCCTCGATGACGCAGGCAAGACCATCGAGGGCCTCGAGGCTAAGGTCAGTGGTCAGGCCTCTGAGCTTATCGACGTCCGCCGCCAGCTCAAGGAGACCGAGTGGAGCTACGCCACTCTGGAGGCGCATGCCCAAGGTAAGTGTCTCGAGAGTGTCGCTGAATCTGCCCTGCCTCGACCCTCTTCCTGCTCTTTTGGGTTTTGATTGGGTTGCGTGCTTGTTTTGGCAGAGCTTGCAACGGACAAGGCCCGAGCCCACGAGGACCTGAACAATCTTCAGGGCCTCCTTGGGACTGAGGCGAGTCTTAACGCGAGGCTCGCGGGCGTCATCAACACCTTCTGCGACGACCTCTCGGTCGAGCCAGAGCCGGAGGTCGAGGGCGATGCTCGAGGGGATTCCCTGTTGCGCCGCTTCTACTCCATGATGCAGGAGGTGACAGAGCACGTCCGTGCTGCCCTGCATGTGGGCGTGAAGCGGGCCCTCGCGGTCGTCAACTCGGCCTACAATTATGATCTCAACGTCGTCGCCAACGGGTTTGCCACCGACCCGAGGCTGACTGACGAAGAGAACGACGTGAGGTGCCAGAAGTTGATGGATCTTGCGGAGGTGCCTGGAGGCGAGCTGGCAAAGCTCTTCGAGCCCGAGGTGATCCCCTCGGCGGACGGAAGTGGCGCCGAGTAGCCCTCGGATGCTATCGATGAGCTTCTGCAGACTCTTCACCTTCCGATGTGGCCAACGCGTGATGCCCAACTTCCTGCATTGCTTCTTGAGGACGGTGACCCCCTCGATGAGTAGTCCTAGGCCTGCGAGCCATATCTGGACAGGAAGGTCCATGTAGTAGTTAGGGTTTTGTAATGATACAATGCCGAGCCCCCGAGGGCTTCTTATATATAATGCATTTTGATCGAAATGCACATTGTTATTTTCGTTTCTCGAGCTCTCCCTGCTTTTCTTTGCCTGAGTCGACGCTTGTGGACTTAAGTGTTCGACGTACACTCATATCTCTGGAAGGGGGGGAGCGAGCGGGGATATCGTAGCCCTGGGGCGTAGGTGAGTCCCTGGCTCGGCGACACCCTCGACCCTTAGGGAGTTCGAGGTGCCTTTACTTAGTCGCGAAGCGTGCTCGAGGGAAAGATCGAGAGGGAAAGCCGAGTTTCAAAAAAACGTTCGAGTTTTTCGGGGACTTAGGAGGGGGGTGCCCCCCCTGTTAGCCCCCGAGGGAGGCTTGACTTTGCTGGGGCAAAGTCAAGGCTACCTTGGTGTTGTAAACGGGTGTGTCTTGTTATTTCTACTTCTCAAGATCTCTCTGCTTTTCTTTGCCTGAGTCGACGCTTGTGGACTTAATTGTTCGACGCACGTTCGTATCCCTGGAAGGGGGGGACCGAGCGGGGATACCGTAGCCCTGGGGCGTAGGAGAGTCCCTGGCTCGATGACACCCTCGACCCTTAGGGAGTTCGAGGCGCCTTTACTTAGTCGCGAAGCGTGCTCGAGGGAAAGATCGAGAGGGAAAGCCGAGTTTCAAAAAAACGTTTGAGTTTTTCGGGGACTTAGGAGGGGGGTGCCCCCCCTGTTAGCCCCCGAGGGAGGCTTGACTTTGCTGGGGCAAAGTCGAGGCTACCTTGGTGTTGTAAACGGGTGAGTCTTGTTATTTCTACTTCTCGAGCTCTCTCTGCTTTTCTTTGCCTGAGTCGACGCTTGTGGACTTAATTGTTCGACGCACGCTCATATCCCTGGAAGGGGGGGACCGAGCGGGGATACCGTAGCCCTGGGGCGTAGGAGAGTCCCTGGCTCGATGACACCCTCGACCCTTAGGGATTTTGAGGCGCCTTTACTTAGTCGCGAAGCGTGCTCGAGGGAAAGATCAAGAGGGAGAGTCGAGTTTCGAAAAAACGTTCGAGTTTTTCGGGGACTTAGGAGGGGGGGTGCTCCCCTGTTAGCCCCCGAGGGAGGCTCGACTTTGCTGGGGCAAAGTCGAGGCTACCTCTGAGTTACGAACGAATGTGAAATGCGTTTCGAGAACATTTTATTCGTTCGCAACGCGATAAGTGTACATAATGCGGAAATGTACGAGGCGTCGAGGCCTTAGGGATAGAAACGACGTAGCTGTTCGATGTTCCACGCGTTGGTGAAGATCTCGCCCTTCTCGTTCTTCAGCTTGTAAGTGTCGGGTTTTAGCACCTCTGCCATGACAAAGGGTCCCTCCCAAGGTGGCGTCAACTTGTGACGCCCCTTGTTGCTTTGTCGACGGCGCAGAACGAGGTCGCCGACGTTGAGGTCCCTTTTGTGTACGTTTTTGTCGTGGTAGTGCCGTAGCGTTTGCTGGTACTTTGCCGACTTGAAGAGGGCCATATCACGGGCTTCCTCGAGCTGGTCGAGGGAGTCCTCTCGGGCTACTGTGTTGGCTTGCTCGCTGTAGGCTTTCAGTCGAGGGGACCCATACTCGAGGTCAGTGGGGAGGACGGCCTCGGACCCATAGACCAAGAAGAACGGAGAGAACCCCGTGGCTCGACTTGGTGTCGTTCGGAGACTCCATAGCACAGCGGGCAGCTCATCGACCCATCTCCTGCCATGTCTGTTCAGCCAATCGAAGATCCTCGACTTGAGGCCGTGCAAAACCATACCATTGGCGCGCTCGACCTGACCGTTAGTTCGAGGGTGGGCGACTGCAGACCAATTCACCCTGATGTGGTGATGGTCACAGAAGTCCAGGAACTTTTGGCTGGTGAACTGCGTGCCGTTGTCGGTGATGATGACGTTGGGGACCCCGAAGCAGTGGATGATGTCGGTGAAGAATAGCACGGCTTGTCGAGACTGGATGTTGGCGATGGGTCGAGCCTCGATCCACTTCGAGAACTTGTCGATAGCCACGAGGAGGTGGGTGTGGCCACCCTTAGTTCTTTTCAGGGGGCTGACCATGTCGAGCCCCCATACTGTGAACGGCCAGGTTATGGGTATCATCTGAAGAGCTTGGGCGGGTAGGTGAGTCTGCCTGGCGTAGAATAGGCATCCCTTGCAAGATCAAACGAGTTTGGTGGCGTCGGTGATGGCCGTCGGCCAGTAGAAACCTTGTCGAAAGGCACTTCCTACCTGCGTTCTCGGCACCGCGTGGTGGCCACAAGCCCCCGAGTGTAGATCCTTCAGCAATGCCCTCCCCTCCTCGAGGGTGAGGCAGCGTTGAAGTACACCCGACGGGCTACGTCGATATAGCTCGCGGCCATCCCCGTACAAGACGTAGGTTTTGGCACGTCGAGCTACACGACGAGCCTCCATGCGGTCCTCTGGGAGTTCGCCCCGTGTCAGGTACTCGAGGTAGGGTGCACGCCAATCCGTCGGAGGGGTTGGCGCTGCGACAGCCCCGTCGATCTCCATGACCTCTTCCCCGCTCGAGGGGGGATCGGTCGAGGGGGGTAGATAACCCCTTGCTCGAGGGCGGGAACCCCCGAGTCTAGGTCGACGGACGGTTTGTGAAGATCCCTCGAGAAGATGTCGGGAGGGACCGTACCTTGAGTAGACGTGATTTTGGCCAGCTCGTCGGCAGCTTCGTTGTAGCGACGGGCGACGTGATTGAGCTCGAGGCCGTAGAATTTGTCCTCGAGTTTTCGGACCTCCTTGCAGTAGGCTTCCATCTTGGGGTCGTGGCAGCTCGAATCTTTCATTACTTGGTCAATCACCAACTGTGAGTCCCCCGCACGTCGAGGCGTCGAACCCCGAGCTCGATGGCGATGCGCAGGCCGCTGACGAGGGCCTCGTACTCGGCGACGTTGCTGGAGGCGGGGAAGTGGAGCCGGATGACGTAGCGCATGTGAACCCCTGAGGGTGATATGAACAACAATCCAGCGCCTGCCCCCGTCTTCATCAACGATCCGTCGAAGTACATGGTCCAGAGCTCGTTCTGAACCTGCGCTGGGGGTAGTTGGGTGTCGGTCCATTCTGCAACGAAATCTGCCAGTACCTGAGATTTGATGGCCTTCCGAGGGGCGTAGGAGAGAGTCTCCCCCATGAGCTCGGCCGACCACTTGGCGATCCTTCTAGACGCCTCCCGGTTCTAGATTATCTCTCTGAGGGGGAAAGATGCGACCACAGTGACCGGGTGGCCCAGGAAATAGTGCTGGAGCTTACGCCGAGTGAGGACGATCGCGTACAACAGCTTCTGGATGTGGGGATATCTCATTTTGTTCTCGGAAAGCACCTCGCTCACGAAGTAGACAGGCCTTTGAACCGGCAGGGTGTGTCCTTCCTCCTCCCTCTCGACTACTACGACCGCGGTGACTACTTGGGTAGTTGCTATGACGTAGAGCAAGAGGGGCTCGGCCGGACTCAGGGGTACCAAGACTGGGGGCGAGGTGAGCAAGGCCTTGAGCTTCGAGAGTGATTCCTCGGCTTCGGCGGTCCACGCAAAGTGTTCCGTCTTCTTCAGGAGGCGGTAAAGGGGTAAGGCCTTCTCTCCGAGCCTCGAGATGAACCGGCTGAGGGCGGCGAGGCACCCGTGACCCTTTGCACGCTCTTGAGGTCGTTGATCGGGCCCATCCTCATGATTGCGGTTACCTTCTCGGGATTGGCCTCGATTCCGCGCTGGGAAACTATGTACCCCAAGAGCATGCCTCGAGGGACCCTGAAGACACACTTCTCAGGGTTTAGTTTTATGCGATTCGCCCGGAGGCACCCAAACGCGATCTCGAGGTCTCCGGCCAGGTTTTCGACTGTCTTGGACTTAACCACGATGTCGTCGACGTAGGCCTCGACGGTCGGCCCTATGTGTTTCCCGAAGACGTGGAGCATGCATCGCTAGTAGGTGGCCCCGGCGTTTCGCAAACCGAAGGGCATGGTGAGGTAGCAAAACATGCCAAAGGGGGTGATGAAGGAAGTCGCGAGCTGATCGGATTCCTTCATCTTTATTTGGTGGTAGCCAGAATACGCGTCAAGGAAGCAGAGAGTTTCACATCCCGCAGTGGAATCTACTATTTGATCGATACGTGGCAACGGAAAAGGAACCTTGGGACATGCTTTATTTAAACTAGTGTAGTCTACACACATCCTATCCTTCCCATTCTTTTTCTTTACAAGTATGGGATTTGCTAACCACTCGGGATGATGTACCTCCTTGATGAATCCGGCCTTCAAAAGCTTATCGACCTCCTCCCCGATGATCCTGCGCTTCTCCTCGTCGAAGTGGCGCAGGCGCTGCTTCACCGGTTTGGACCCGGCTCGGATGTCCAAGGAGTGCTCGGCGACCTCCCTCGCAATGCCCGGAATATCCGAGGGACTCCATGCAAACACGTCGATATTCGCACGGAGAAAGTTGATGAGCACTGCTTCCTATTTGGGCTCGAGGGTGGCATTGATCGTCAGCACCTTCCCATCCGCGAGGCCGGGGTCGAGCGGGACGGTCTTGGTGTCTTCCGCCGGCTTGAAGTTGCCAGCGTGTCGCTTGGGGTCGGGGATCTCTCCGGACAAGTCGTCGAGGGCCGCGAGGATGGCCGAATCCTCGATAGCTTCGGCTTTTTCCATGCACTCGACGTCGCAGTCGTATGCGTGCTCGTAGGAGGTGTCGACGGTGATGACCCCCGAGGGCCCCGGCATCTTGAGCTTGAGGTAGGTGTAGTTCGGGACTGCCATGAACTTGGCGTACCCCAGTCTACCGATGATGGCGTGGTAGGTGCCTCAGAATGCAACCACTTCGAAGATCAGCTCTTCCTTTTGGAAGTTCAAGGGGACGCCGAAACAGACACGTAGCTTGATGTGGCCGATCAGGAGTGCCTTCTTCCCTGGGACGATCTCGTGGAACCCCCCTGCGCTGGGCAGGAGCATGGTCCTTGGGATTCCTAGGAGGTCGAGGGTCTCGGCGTAGATGATGTTGAGGCTGCTCCCCCCATCCATGAGTACCTTTGTGAGGCGGGTGTTGAGGATGATCGGATCGACGACGAGCGGGTAGACCCCTGCGTTGGGGATGTGCTCGGGGTGGTCGTCCTGGTCGAAGGTGATCGGCGTGTGGGACTAGTCGAGGTACCGAGGAGCCTGGGCTCGAATGGAGAAAACCTCTCGACGCTCCCTCTTGCGCTGGCGCGTGGTGAGTCGAGTTGAGGGTCCCCCGTAGATCATGTAGCAGTCGTGGATTTCGGGGAAGCCTCCTTTTTTGGCATCGCCCTTGACGTGGACGTCGCAGGGCGGGTCTTCTTTGTCGTCGTCTCTCCTGAAGCCGAGAGGGATGAAGTGCTTTCGAAGCATGCGACAGTCCTCGAGACGTTGGTTGGCCGGCCCCATATGATAGGGACAAGGCTCCTTCAGCATCTTATCGAAGACGCCACCGTCGGGAGGGGGCCCTCGAGGCTTCTTCTTGTCTGCCGCAGCGACAAGGTCGTCGGGCTCGACGTTGCGTCGGCCCGGTTTGTTCTTCTTCTTCTTCTTCCTGCCGCCATTGCCGTTGTTGTTGTTCCTTCTGGGCCCATTGTTCTTCTTGGGCTCGTTGTCCGAGCCCCCGGGCTCATCCGCCTTGCCTTTCCCCTTCTCTGGAGGTATCTGGAAGAATGCGCCAACGGCCTCTTCGCCAGTTGCGTAGTTGGCGATGATGTCCATGAGCTCGTTGGCGGTCTTGGGGGTGTTTCGCCCCAGCTCCCGCACCAACTCCTTGCAAGTCGTTCCGGCGATGAACGCCGTAATGACCTCGTGGTCGGAGATGTGGGTTAGTGCGGTACGCTACCTCGAGAATCGGTGGGTGAAGGCGCGGAGGGTCTCCCCTGGCTTCTGCTTGCAGCTACGGAGGTCCCAGGGGTTGCCCGGCCGCTCGTAGGTGCCTTTGAAGTTGCCCTCGAAGATCCTGACTAGGTCGGGCCAGTCTTGGATCAAGTCCGGGGGCAGCTCCTCGAGCCATCTGCGAGCGGTGTCGGAGAGGAACAGTGGGAGTTGCCGAATGATGACGTGGTCATTGTTGGCTCCACCTAGCTGACACGCCAGCCGGAAGTCGGCAAGCCGGAGCTCTTGCTTGGTTTTGCCGTTGTACTTGACCAGGCTGGTGGGTGGACGGAAACGGACGGGCAGGGGGGTCCGCCGGATGGTTCTGCCGAAGACTCGGGGCCCCGGTGGCTCTGGAGACCGACATTGATCTTCGTCGCTGTTGTAGTGCCCACCTCCGTGAGCGATGTAGCCTCGAGCCTCGGCGTCGCCGTACCGGCGTCGATTGTTCACCCGAGGGGGTCGATCGTCGACAAGGCGTTCCTGAACCAGTCGTCGCTCGACTTGGCCCTGGGGTGCCTTGTTCTGGTGGACGGATACCTCTCGATTTTGTCGAGGGGGTACTTCCTGTCGCTCGGAGGCAGCCCCTCGACGCTTCGAGGCTGAGCTCTCCGCCTGCTGCACGACCGCAGTTTGGAGAAGCCCCTAGATTTCATCCCTGATACGTCGTGCTTGGAGGGTCGATGGCGCCGGCATGTCGCGGAGCAGCATTGCGGCCGCTACGACGTTCTGGCTGGCGTGGTTGAAGACTCGGGGCTCGTTCGCCCCCTCCTCGACGATTTGCTGGTGGACTTCCCGGGCCCGCTCGCGAGCTCCTCCACCCCGCGGGCGCCCTCGATCCCGCTCGAGGGCATGTTCGAGTTGCTGAAGTCGCAGGCGCTCCTCCTCGAGCTTGCTAAGAAGCTCTCGGACTTGCGTGATCTGGACGTCTGGGGGTGGATCGGCTCTATCAGGACTCGGGGGGTTGGCATCTCGTGCTGGTGTTGCGTTACCCCCTCCTCCTTCTTCTGTGGCCGCGGTGTCGTCAACGTCATCCTGGGGGTCGGCCTGCTCGTCGAGGTGGAAGCATTCCCGGGTGGAATCGTAACTCTCGTCGGGAGAGTCCGAGTCGGGGTCGGCGTGGTAGAAGTGGGGGAAGGACCCCCTGCGCTCCTCCGCCAGGCGTCGCCGTAACGTGCCCCATGTCCGGGGTAGTCTTGGCTCGCCCGGTGAAGAGGTGGTGACGGGGTTGATCGTCGCACGTGACGGAGTCCCTGGAGACCCACTACGTGTCTGTATGTGCAATCCTGCGAGGGCAGAACAGAGTCTTGTGCTGTTGTGGAGCCCGTACGGGAACGGGTCGCACGGTGGTGGCGGGGTCGAGCATGTCGGAGAGGCCACGGGGACCCCCGGGGGCGGCGATATGGCAGAGCCGAAGTCCCGCTCAGAGGGGTGCCCGCCCTCGTCCCGCAAGCATGGGTCAAACAGACTCCCGAGAGGAGGGACTGTGTCGCTAGCTGGGGGCGGGGAGAAATGGCGTCCGGCATCTCGGAATCGGCACGACGACGAGCGCGTCGGAGTCGCTCGCGCCTCCTCCTGATCGCAGGCCAGAGGCGCAAGCGGAGGGACCGTTGCCTGATCCTTGCTGGCCCCGGCGTACCAGAGCTGCTGCTGTCCAGGCCACGAGTGAAGGGAAAAACTATGAAGTGGCCCTGGCCCGTGGATACGAACCCTAGACTACCGAACCAAACGACGGTGGTGAATGGAAACGGTGGGATGGTGGAATCCATCTGAGAGAGTAGTTCGGAGTTGATCGACATTTAATTCCCCCTACCTGGCGCGCCAACTGTCGGTGTTATGACCCGGGGGTCAAGACCACCAACTAGTAAATTTGTATATTGCGTGCTCCCTCTCCCAGATGTGATGCATGATGGACACAAGGTTTATCCTAGTTCGGGCAAAGAAGGCCCTACGTCTAGCGGGGGAGGATGACTTGTATTATGTCGCACCCAAACGTGCTCGTACAGGGGGGTACAAGCTGAGTTACACGGGATCGCCCAGAGCGATCTGGAGCCTAAGGCTAGCGGTGTTGCCCTAGGCGGTGGGTTGGCTACTCGAGGGGTTGATCGAGCAGCGATGTGTGTGTGTAGTGTGAGGGTCTGAACTGAAGTCTCGGATCGGAGATTTCAAGATCCAACACTTTCTTCTACCTCGGCGTATGGGCGGCGTGTCCGTGGCATAGTGCTGGCGAGGGTACGTTGAGCACTGTGCCGGCATGGTCTTCCCGTCCTTTTGGCGCCCCGGGTCGTGGTGGCAGTGGAAGTCGCCGCGGCACGTCGCGGCACAGCTTCTGCAGACGGACGCGAATCCCACAACCGAAGCGAGACGGGGCGGATGGGACGGGCCCCATACTGGAGTTGTTGGAGGGAGGGGTTGAGCCCCTCGGTCGAGGGGGGGGGGCGGTCGAGCCCTGCGTGGCTCTGCCGTATCCCCGAAGTCGTCGTCGAGGGCTGCACTGTTCACATTCCGAGGGGTGCTGCTGGAGTCCGTACTCGCGTCGTGGCGACAGTAGCAACACAGTCGACAGGAATCGGGGACATGGTGGAGAGTTGTTGGATTTGACTGCGGACGCGGGCGCCCATGGCGTTAGGTGGATTTACTTTAACCCATGCTGGGAGCAGTTGGGTTGATCGAGCCTCCCGTCCGAGGGTCGTTCGTTCGACCCCTGGTCCGTCGCTCGTCGTCGAGGTAGGGTCGGAGCAGAGGTGGAGTCGGAGGGATCAAAGTAGAGGCTGAGGGGTCGTTCGTTCGACCCCTCGTCCGTCACCCGGTATCGAGGTAGGAGCCGGGGGGTCGTTCGTTCGACCCTCGGTCCGTCATTTGATGTCGAAGTGGAGGCCAAGGGGTCATTCGTTCGGACCCTCGTCCGTCATTCGGCGTCGAGGCGGAGACCGAGGGGTCGTTCGTTCGGCCCCTTGTCCGTCTGTTTCTGTCGAGGTGGGCCGGCCCGCGACTGGTCGCCATAGCCGGTGTAGGGGGCCTTCGAGTGATGGGCCTTACTTTACTGATTTGAATAGTGGGCTGGTCCCTGTCTTAAAAATGGTTGCTATGCTTAGTGTTAATTTATCGAAGGGTTTAGGGTACCCCTTACCTTCGTACCCGACACTTTGAACACGAAAGATGCTCAAAATTTCAAGGTCTACAACTTTGCTTAAACAACCATAAGCAAAAACTTTATAGATTTTGAAAATCATGTTTAGGGTTTAATCCACCCCTTCTGGGAAATAGGGTTTGGATTCAAATTTTAAATTTGAGAATTTGAAAAGATGACCTGCATGCAAACATTTGATCAAACATAAGCAAGTAAACTCATTTTAGTTCAATGCATATCCAGGTTTTCAAACAAATAAATGATGCTTAATACATATGATGACATGATCAATTTTTAATTATGTGATTAACACCCGGGGTGTTACAATCCTTCCCCCTTAAAGAAATCTCGTCCCGAGATTTAGGAGCGAAACAAAGTAACGGAAAAGGAAATGTATCAGGAACTTTTCTTTTTCACATCACCCTTGTTACAACTATGACCAGGTATTTACAAACAACTTAAACGATAGAAGCGTAAAACTCTGGGAAATTCTCTAAAAGATAATCTTCAGATTCCCAAGTAGCTTCCTCTTCTGAGTGCTGATTCCATTGCACCTTGTAGAACTTGATGGTCTTGCGACGAGTAATTCGATCCTTTTGATTGAGAACCTTTACAGGATACTCAGAGTAGGTCACATCAGGTTCTAACTGCACTCCTTCAACTTCCACCGTTGTATCTTTAATTTGAAGACACTTCTTCAATTGTGATACATGAAACACATCATGAACGGCGGAGAGAATGTCAGGCAATTTCAAACGATAAGCCACCTTGCCAATACGTTCCAGAACTGGGAATGGACCGACATAACGAGGTGCTAACTTGCCTTTCACTCCAAAACGAGAGACTCCTTTCACAGGTGTGACTTTCAAATACACATGATCTCCCAGTTGATATTGAAGTGGCCTCCTTCTTTTATCAGCATAGCTCTTTTGCCTTGACTGAGCTATTTCAAGGTTGATGCGAATCTGTTTAACTTTATCTTCAGCTTCCTTAACTAGGTCAACACCAAAGAACTCGCGTTCCCTGGGTTCCGACCAATTAAGAGGAGTTCTGCAACCACGACCATACAAAGCTTCGAATGGTGATATTTTTATGCTTTGTTGGTAACTATTGTTGTAAGAGAACTCTGCCAAAGGTAAGCATTCATCCCACTTCTCAGCAAAGTTAAGAACACAACATCGCAACAAATCTTCAAGAACTTGATTGACTCGTTCAGTCTGACCATCGGTTTGAGGATGATAAGCAGTGCTGTACAAAAGTTTAGTGCCCAAAGATTCATGGAGATGCCTCCAGAAAGCTGAGACAAACTGAGTCCCACGATCAGATACGATGGTCTTAGGAATACCATGGAGACTTACTATTCTTGCCAAAAACAACTTGGCGTAAGCAGCGGCAGTATGTGAAGTCTTGACTGGTAGAAAATGTGCAGACTTGGTAAGTCGATCAACAATGACCCAGATAGAATCATAACCACTCGAGGTTTTTGGTAAACCTACTATGAAATCCATACTAATGTCTTCCCACTTCCAAACTGGAACTGGTAAAGGTTGAAGTTGACCCCCTGGTTTCAAACGCACTGCTTTCACTTTCTGACAAGTGTCACACTTAGCCACATAGCCAGCTATTTCAATCCTCATCTTTGTCCACCAAAACTTCCTCTTCAAATCCTGGTACATTTTTTTGCTTCCAGGGTGAATGGACAAACGAGAAGTATGAGCTTCATCAAGAATAGCTTGTCGTAACTCTGGAACTTTGGGTACCATCAGACAGTCCTTGAACCAAAGTACATCAGATTCATCTAACTTAAAACAAGTGGGTATCCCAGATTTCACCTTTGCTTTAAGATGTGCAATGCCTTTATTGGTTCGTTGAACCTCGATAATTTGATCACGAATGCTAGGTTCCACAGATATGTTAGCTAGACTGCCATGCTGAACCATATATATGCCTAGCCTTTCTAACTCATAACAGAGTGTGGAATTTACCGTCTTTAGGCTCAGACAATTGCAACTACCTTTACGACTCAAGGCATCAGCTACAACGTTTGCCTTACCTGGATGGTAATGCACTTAAAGATCATAATCTTTGATAAGCTCTAGCCATCTCCTTTGCCTCATATTCAACTCAGACTGAGTGAATATATACTTCAAACTCTTATGATCAGTATAGATATGACAAAGGTTGCCCAGAAGATAATGCCGCCAAATCTTCAAAGAATGGACAACTGCCGCTAACTCCAGATCATGAGTTGGATAGTTCTCTTCGTGCTTCTTCAACTGCCTAGAAGCATAAGCAATGACCCTTCCTTCTTGCATCAAGACACACCCAATACCAATACCGGATGCATCACAATATACATCAAAGGGCTTCTCAATATTAGGTTGAGCTAATACGGGAGCTGTGGTCATTAACTTCTTCAAGGCTTGAAAAGCTTCTTCGCACTCAGCAGACCATACGAACTTGGTCTGGTTCTTCAGTAGACTGGTAATTGGCTTCGAAACTCGAGAAAAGTTTGGAATAAACTGACGATAATAACCAGCCATACCGAGGAAACTTCGAACTTGGTGAACTGTCGTTGGTGGCTTCCAATCCAGAATGTCCTTCACCTTACTAGGATCAACTGCCACGCCTCCGTTGGACAACACATGTCCTTGGAATTGCACTTCCTTCAGCCAAAACTCACATTTGCTGAACTTGGCATAAAGCTGGTGCTCATGCAATCGAGTTAAGACGATTCGGAGATGACGGGCATGCTCTTCTTCATTCTTGGAATAGACGAGAATATCATCTATGAAGACAACAACAAACTTGTCCAGCTCCGGCATGAACACTGAGTTCATCAGATACATGAAGTATGCCGGTGCATTTGTCAAACCAAACAACATTACTAGATACTCATAAAGCTCATATCTAGTGGTAAACGCCGTCTTTGGGACATCTTCAGGTCGGATCTTGATCTGGTGGTACCCCGATCTCAAGTCGATCTTGGAAAACACCGAAGCTCCAGCGAGTTGATCAAAGAGGAGATCAATCCGCGGCAAGGGATACTTGTTTTTGATGGTCACCTCGTTCAAGGGACGATAGTCAACGCACATGCGAAGGGTATGATCCTTCTTCTTTACAAAAATTGCAGGACAACCCCATGGCGATGAACTAGGTCGAATGAAACCCTTATCGAGCAACTCATTTAACTGAGTCTTCAACTCGGCTAGCTCTTTAGGAGGCATCCAATAGGCCCTTCTATAGATTGGTGCAGTACCAGGCTTTAGCTCTATAGAAAACTCAACATCTCTATCAGGAGGTAAGCCAGGTAAATCATCAGGGAAGACGTCTAGAAACTCACGTACTATTGGAATATCATGTATCCCAACTGCAACCGTAGTACAGACTCTTCCTACTTCCCGTTTTGGCACCGAAAGTTGAATCAAGAGCTGAGATTTACTGTTTGGCACATCTACCTTGATAGTTCTATTTAACACATCGATCACAGCTTTGTGCTGCTGCAACCAATTCATCCCTAGGATCACATCTAAACCCTGGTTAGGAAGCACTACCAAAGTCGTGGGAAAGATATGCCCACCCAGACTCAAAGATACTTGATACACCAATTCTTTAGTTGAGATTCGACCACCAGGTGTTTGCACATGAAAATCCATGTTTAACTCAGACAAAGGAATACTATGCTAGAACACAAATGACTTATCGATGAAGGAATGTGATGCACCAGAATCAAAGAGAATAACTGCAGGTTGATTGTTGATAGGAAACATACCCTGCAATACGGGTTCTCCTTCTGGCATCCCTTCACCCTGGGTATGAAACACCCGCCCAGTCTTCTGCTCATTCTTGTTCTTCTGAACTCCAGCATTCCCATTCTGCTTCTGCTGCTGCTGATTTCCAGCAAACTTCTGATTGTACTGCTTCGGAAGAGGATATACATTAGAATAATGCCCCAGCTTTCCACAGTTGAAACAGACATTGTTGGTTTGCTTGGCAACCACTTGATTGTTGGGACCAACATACTGCCTAGGATACTGGGAACCCCCAGAGAACTGCTGTCCAAACTTCTATTGCTACTGAGGAGGACGATACTGAAAACGGTTGTGGTTCGGAGGGTGGTAGAGAATCTTCTGCCTCTTTTGATTACCACTAGAAGACCCAGCAAACGATTTCTTCTTCTTTGCCTCCCTATGGATGCGCAAGGAATGCTCAGCAGAGATAGCCATGCTCATAACCTCATGATAGGTAGCATTAGGATTGTGATTGAGCATGGTGTGCAGCTTAGTTGAGAGCCCCCTGAGAAACCATCTCTTTTTCTTAGCATCAGTATTGACATGTTCCACGGCATACTGTGAAAGATGGTTGAACTTGCCCACGTACTGCATAACAGTGGAATCCCCTTGCTTCAAACTCAGTAACTCCTCCAACTTAGCTTCCATGACACCATCAGGAATATAGTGCGCACGAAAAGCCTCACGAAACTCCTTCCAGGTGGCACGATGACCTGCTGGCTGCATAGCTGTAAAGGTCGACCACTAGGCTCCTGCCGCCCCGCGAAGTTGTTGAGCTGCAAAGATGGGCTTCTGCACCTCTGTGCAATTAATCAGCTCGAACTTCTGCTCCATGGTGCGGATCCAATCATCAGCTTCCAAAGGCTCATCCGCCTTGGTGAACACCGGAGGACGCGTGTCGGTGAAATCGACATAAGTTGTCTCCTGGTTGTTGAGACCACGACGTTCATTGCCGCCTTGCTGGTGATGTTGAGTTAACTCATTCAAAAGACGAGCATTGTCTACTGAAACACTGATCAATGCCGCCAAAGCTTGTGTTAAGGTTGGTGGATCAGGAAGTTCCCCATCATGAGCCCCAGCATTGTTATGTTCAGCCATCTGTTTGCACAAACATACTTTTATTGAGACAAGCATAAAAGTACCAAAGTGCACAACATATATTACATGACATCATAACATTACAGTGCTAATAACTAAAGAGTTCTGAAAGCGATAAAGGTAGATTATGTTACACAAGATCCACTACCCGCATCGAACTAGATAGCTGGGCGAAACATGATCTACTCGTCGTCACTAAGGACTACAACCTCCTGCTCGTCCTCGACGATCACCACTGGTTCTGGTTCTGGTTCTGGTGCAGCTCCACCCTGACCCTCAGGTGTCGGTGCAACGAACTGGTCTGTCTGAACAAGCTCCCCAAGGTCCTCTGCCATGGCCTGCTGCTGGTACTCGGGGTTGTTCATCATGTTGTGGAGGTGGTGCACCTCCTCATGAAGAGCATTGTTGTATGCCTCAAGATTGCCCACATAGTGCCCCAAGTTATGGTACATCTCGGACAGAACGTGTTCTCGTTCCCAGGCTTCATTCCTTTCTCCCATCGCGTCATACATGTGACCCTCAGCGATAGACACTTCTGTTGCCTTGGCTGCCAGCTGTGCCTGACATGCCTGCAACTTAGCCTCCTTCTCCCCCATCTTAGCCTTCAGGTCGTCAGCATTGCTAGCCAACTCAAGCTCCAAGTGTTCGATCTTTGCCCTGTGGCGAGCACAACAACTGGCACCCTGCTGACTGCTCTCAGCACAGTCTCCACGTGTCGCCAGCCTGTGGCGAGGGACGCCCCGAGGTCTGGAAGACTTGCGAGCTGTGCGCTTAGTTCTGGCCATCCTATAGACAAGATTTCAAGGGAGGCAAGTAAGTAACAGGTCAAAATTTTAGTAGCTTAAGAACAAAATTTTAAACCCATCCCAAGTTGTATGATATGATGCATGAAACGTCCCTATAAAAACGATAATATTTACATAACATATACATAGGGCATATATATATAACCATATTCATACCATCAACTTGATATCCTAAAGTCTACTTTCCTAAACTTGGAAAGAGAGAAAAGATAAGTTAAAGAAATTTTTAGACTCAAATCACATTTTAATTTAAGATCCAAAAACATTTTGAAAGCTTTTACAATTGCAAGATTGGTAATAAGGCGAGCTTTGATACCAGCTGTGACAGAACCTCTTAAGATAGGGCCCACTTGCCAGGATTACCAACTTAATCCCAACAGATGATCCAAATCTTAATTAGCCCATCAGGTGTCGCCACTTTGCCTGGATCCTCTCGCCAAGACCGGGGTTCCGCCACCCGAGAGCATAGTACGCCTCCATCCAGTTCGCTAACTTGGAGGGTACACACTACTCTCGCCATCTCTCCACTCCCAGTGCGGGTTAACCATTCTTCAAGCGAGAATAGCCAGAGTCCAGCTTCCCGGAGTATGTGATAAGTACTCCAAGGTCACAACCCTAGTCATGCATCAACGGACGGTTCCTAATCGACACAGGCGGAAAGAACCCGCTCACCAGACACCGCTGATGTCTCTCCAACACCGTGTCCACCCGGTCTCAGATTATTACTTCCAGCAACAACATCCCTTTCTCAGAAAACATAACCATTTGCCGAAGCAATACGCTATGCGTAGGTGACCAGAAATCACCCACTATGAAAGTTCTAAGGATACTAAGCATTTTTGCAAAACTTTGCATCTTTAAACAAGTGTCAAGGTTAAAGGTACAAATAGTACAAGGATAAAGCTATGCATCAAGTAGGAATTTAATAAAGTACCGTAATGCAATAGTATAAACGTAAGTGTATTTAAAGCAATCATTTTAAATACAAGGAAGTGTTTGGATGCACCGGGGCTTGCCTTGGTTGGAGGGATAAACGAACTCGGGCTCATATTCAAGAGAGAAAACCTCTTCACTGGAGGTATCCAACCCAACCAACGAACAATCTACATGATATAATGACATGTTTCAGATGATGCTTGAATAGTAAACATGATGCTCAACTCAAACAAACATGCTCTTAAGAGAAGATTAAAACAGATTACACCTTGAGTACAACTTCCCTTCATGAAGGAAAGCAACACTAGGTTAGAAAGCAAATTAATTAAACCCTATTTATCTTGATTATCAAAGTTAATAATTACATCCAAAAGAACTGAGCAAGCAACATTACATCGAGCATGTCCAACTTGTGTTTGTCACTGGACAATGACCATTTGCATCAAATAATCCAAAATCACTCAAAGCCTAAAGTTAATAGGGTTTCTAAACATTTTACAATTAAACCGGGCATTTTCACAGGATTAAAAACATACTGAACTAAAAAGGAAACCGGAACAACCCTGCACAAAACCTACGGACGGCGAAGACCTGCCCAACAGAGGCACAAACGCTCGAGCGACGTCGAGAACCACAAAACACGGCGGCGCGTCGCCGCCGGTGACCAAACCGAACGGCTACCCCTCGAACCTGCTTCGGCTCGCCGAGCCGAACCCAACGAGGTGCGCCACGACCCAAACAAACCCTCAAAGACACCTCATCGACGGTGATGGCGGTCTGCCGAAGCTCGACCGATCGCGCACCATCGAGCACAGACCTCGGTCGGAGAAACTAGGCCTCGATCGAAGAAGATAGGCCTCGATCGATGAAGCTAGACCTCGATCGATGAAGATAAGCCTCGATCAGAGAAACTAGGCCTCGATCGACACAACCAACAACTCCAGCAAGCTAAGCGGCCCCCAAACAACGCGAAGCGCACACAAAACGACTCAGAGGACAACCGCGAGCAACACGCCCTACAGAAACGAGGCTAAAACCTACCCAGGAGACCTCGTTCGACGACCATGGCGGTAAACCGAGCTTGACCGCACACATGCCGACGGACACAGGCCTCGATCGATACAACCAACAACTCCAGCAAGCTAAGCGGCCCCCAAACAACGCGAAGCGCGCACAAAACGACTCAGAGCTACAAGCAACATCCTCATCGACAGCACTGGCGGTCGGTGTGGAGCTGCGCGACGTGCGCCGGAGAAACACGCACGTGCTCGAGGGCAACTACCCCTCGAAACAAACTCAGGACGGCTAGGCGAAGCTAGCGCAAGACTCAGATCTCGAAAGGATCAACTAAAACGACTCGACGACGAACACACCACCACACCGAACAAGAACAGCGGCGGTGCTCGAGGACAGAGCTCGAAGGCTCGATACAAGGATAAACGAGTGGACCGGAGAGGTCGAGGAGCTCACCCTGGTCACGAAGCGTTAGCAAGCGTGGCCGAAGATGAAGCGGAGACGACTGCCGATGGAGAACGCGCCGGCGGAAACGAAGAGCTGCGCGGCACGAAGATGTTCCCGGAGCTATGGTCCACCATTTACGAAACGGATAAACCGACAAGAATCAGAGATGAACAAGGAGCAAGAAACATAAGGTACAAGGACAATGCGGCTCCTGCGTAGCCAGGTCGAGGACTGACCAGAGCAGCGACGCTCTCGTCGGAGTTGAAGAAGACGGATCCGCGCTGAACGAAAGCAGGCTCGATGACTTCAACCAACTTGACCCGAGGATGCGCGAGATCAAAGCGAAGACAATGGCGAAGGATTGAGTGGTTGGAAGTGGCTAACGAGCTCGGACGAGTTCGTCAAAGAAGGTGGAGCGTTCGGCGGAGCAAAACGGAGCAGAGCAGAGAAGAGCAGTGGCGTGGAAGGGGAGACAGAGAGGACGGTGTCCCGTTTTTAAAGACGACAACGGGTTCCGCGATTTCTCCACGTACACGACAAGACGTGAGTCCATGGACAGGTGTCGGACAGGGCCGGCGTCGAGAACAACCCCGCCATGCAACTGCTCGAGGAAAGGACAGAACTGACCCTGTGGCTATTTTGCAAAATGCTCAAGCTTCCAGAGGTTTTCAGGAAAAACTTTGAACACGAAAGATGCTCAAAATTTCAAGGTCTACAACTTTGCTTAAATAACCATAAGCAAAAACTTTATAGATTTTGAAAATCATGTTTAGGGTTTAATCCACCCCTTCTGGGAAATAGGGTTTGGATTCAAATTTTAAATTTGAGAATTTGAAAAGATGACCTGCATTCAAACACTTGATCAAACATAAGCAAGTAAACTCATTTTAGTTCAATGCATATCCAGGTTTTCAAACAAATGAATCATGCTTAATACATATGATGACATGATCAGTTTTTAATTACGTGATTAACACCCGGGGTGTTACAAAAGGCCTCTAGTCTAGTTGGTCAGAGGAACCCAGCGACACTCCTCCAGGTCCAAGGTCTGCCCTGGTCGTAGTCGTCTCACATGGGCTACGGTGCGCGTGAGAAGGTCTTCTTCTTAATGTAACGCCCGGGGGCTGTCTAACCCCCGCAGGTCGAGTTTTTTTATGAGCATATGTTTTGAAATCGTTGTTGTGTTGTTGGCATTTTTGAAGTTATAAGAAAAAAACTAGTCAGAAAGGAACAGAGTGCATAAAACATTTAAGAACTATTAAGTTTAACTGGAAATGTTGTCAAGTAAAAGTGAAAATCACTATGCAATGGTCCTGATTTAAGTACACTATTCTTGCATAGCTAGGTCCCCTTATTTACTTGCCTTTTTAATGACAAAATTAAACTAAATAAGACAGCTACGTAGGCCTAATAAGTAATAACCTCCTGATTCAGCAATAATTTATACATACATCCATACCTTTATGTACACCAATTTTGAACAGTAACATGGAAAGACTAATCTGAGTTTGCACCATGGAAGAATACAGAGAGCAATTGCCATGCATTGATGCATGCTCTCCGAGACTCCGACCCATAAAACAAATGAAAAGGTACATAAGGAACAGTATGTGCACAGAGGGTATATGAATTTGTGTATCTAATCCAGTTTGACGTATTTGGCACATACAAGAGTGACAATCTCCAAAAGAATGTGCCACGACACAGCAAAACGGCTAGAAACACATGTTGATCGATCAAACAAGGTGTAATTGTGGTGGCTATACTGTACTGATAGAAAAGCCCAATTCAAGTATGTAGCTATAGAGAACACAAACCAATGGCACGGAGATGTACTCAAGATGATGGGGTCGATTATATATGCACTAGTGCAGGGCGCGCCATCGCGCGCATAGGCGGGACAGGGGTAAGATTTTAAAGACGGAGAAAATATGTTGGATTGCAACATGAGTGGCTACTATGCTTATACATAGTAAATGATTTGTTTGGAAGTACCCTGCCCTGACTTACAGCACATATATTTTAAAGCGTGCAGATAAACATGCAGTCTACACAGGAGTGATAATGTTTAAAAGTCCACAAACGTGTTTCTATGTCGTGTCCTGGAGGTGGTAGTATATATACATATAGGTGTTAGTTTGTTTCGAGGTTTCCACCCCGTGATCAGTTCACAGTGTACATTAGTTTGTGTTTGGTACATCCAGCCGGTAATATACTCCCTCCGTACTAAAAAAGATTGTTGTTTAGGGTAAGGTTTTAGTCAAACATTGAGAATATAAATCATAAATAACTTTTAAGGTGTTGAGTTTAAAAATATAAAAATCATATCAACAGATTTATCTTGAAAAATATTTTCACAAAAATATACATATATTGTATTTTAATAAATATTTTTTAAAAAAATAAGTGTTCAAAGTTACACTTTAGATACCGTATCGTTTTTTAAAACGATAATTTTTTTTAGTACAGAGGGAGTATCATGTAGTAAATGGGAACCCGTAGTAGTAAATGGGTAACTTTAGTTTGTGTTTGGTACATCGAGCTGGTAACATATTAGGCTGCGAATCAATCCGGCCCTGTAGTTCGCGGTTCCCACTCCCCTCCGAGCGGTAACAGCTCCTTTCGAGCGTTCGTGGTCAACCAATAAATAGTCTGCATTCCTTGCATGCAACCGGTTACTGCGGGATTTGATTACGTTACCATTCCCGTCGCCAGAAGTGGACCAAACAGCACCATATGTCTTGTCCGGGAGGTGGCAGTATACACAGTATATATATTCATGTGTATATAAGTTGAACGAAGTTACGCGTATAACTCTGTAACTTAAAAAAAATTACGGATTTTTTTTTTTGCCAAAAATGAAAAACTTTCCAAAATAGAAAGTCGCAAAAAAAAATTTTTGCTAAAAATGAAAAGTCGCTGTGTCTAATCGTTCACCAGATTTGAATGTGATGAATGAATGTTCACTAATTAGCAAGGCTGGTTCGACTGGCCGTGGGAGCAAACTTAAGGTTAGAGGTAAAACAAAATAGGGAAATTGCTTTTGGACACTCAAAGTGACCATCCTATATTGTTGGACATATAAAATAGAGTCATTTGCTAGAGGACACTCTGATTTTTGACAAGTTTGTTAGTGCCCAATAAAATATTTTAACAAAATATATATTAAATCATATATTTCCTAAAATTAAACTATAAAATATTTTATGCTCTACATGATGAGAACTATACTGAAATGATCATTTTGCCCCTATTCATAAATAGACAAAGTCAACCATAGTTAATTTATTCATATATTTGTAGGACACTAAAAATTAAAAAAATCACAAAATGTGTATGTCACCAAATATTGACTATGCTAAAAATATTATCTCAAAATAATAAAGTTTATAATGGTATATTTAGCATGACTAAGTTATATATTTATCTACTATCAAGTTTAATTAATATATTAAACTTTATTATTTTGAGCTGAAATTTTTAGCATAGTCATAATTTGGTGGTGTATGCATTTTATGATTTTTCCAAAAAAATTAATGTCAAATAAATATATGAATAAAATAACTATGGATAACTTTTTTCTATTTATGAAGAGGGGTAAAATGATCTTTTCAGTGTAAAATAATATTTTTATTGTATAGTTTTTATCATATAGAGAATAAAATATTTTATAGTATATTTTTTGGGCACTTATATGACTTTATATCTATTTTGTTAAAATATTTTATTAGGCACGGTGTCCACCAACAAATTTGTTAAGAACCAGAGTGTCCTCTAGCAAATGGCTTCATTTTAAATATCCAACAACATAGTGTGGTCACTTTGAGTGTCTATTAGCAAAATTTCCCCAAAAAATACCATGCTTGTCCCATAAGCCAAAGTGCAAAACACGACCCGGTCGATTCTCACATGACAACGGATTTCTTTCTGCCAGGTAACCCTGTACAAAATTAACTGAAACCGAAAAATGAACCAAATGAACCAAAACCGAAAAATTCGATTCCTGATATTGGGAAACCAAAATAACAGAAGAAAATTTGATAAAAACTTCTATACGGAGGGAGTATTTATTGTTGTTTTGACCTTTTCTAAAAACTTCGGTTAGAACCGGAACCGAACCAAAATAACCAGAACCAAAATGGTCAGATCCAAGAATTTTTTAGAACCGATCGGTTCCTATTTTCTCAGAACCGAATTTATTCAAAAACCGAAAAACTAAACCGAGAACTGAATGCCCAGGCTGAGTGTCAGGATAGGGGCGTAGATTTAGGGATTTTATCGATTTGTGAGAGAAGATCATCCTTCTTAAAAATATATTCGGTGTCGTCATACCTCCGCAGGACGAGTTTTTTTAACTACTGGCTCTTCTTCTTATCTATCTACTAATCTCTCACCAATTATAAAAAGAGTGGTTCGGCCCTATTATAAAGCAATCGTAGGGTGTTTCCCATAGAACACCTCATCCCGCGAGAGGGGAGTCGCAAGTCCTAGCGCCATCGTAGTCGTGGCTCCTGTCTCCCACAACCACCACTGTCCCCCTCCCTCCCTTTCTGGCATCGCATCGGAGGGCGGAGGGAGTGGGGATCTATCATTCTTAATAGTTTTTAGTAGATCGAGTCCTTACGGCTTAGGGTAGGATCTTTGCATGTCAAGTTTTGAGAGGGAGTGTCGTACATGTTTGATTTTGAGATTTGGAGTTATTCGCGACGTGAGTATAATTTAGATGAAAATCAATTTCCGTATATACGTAGTGTAATCTAGAATGCTTGTAACGTGTTGATATACTCAATTATTATATAATGTAATTCTTCATTTGTCGCAAAAAAATAATTGTGCGGTAATATAATTAAAAAAGAAATTATCTCAATTTGAGAAATTATTATTGATCATTATAGTTGGGTTGCATGCATGTTGCCAATGGGTGATCACTTAATTAGTGGCAGTTTGTTTGCCACCCTTGCCTTGCCGCGGGAATCTTCTTCTTCCCATGTTATGTTTGTTGCTGGCTTCAGGTTGTTGAACTTAATTTGAGTGTGTATTGTAGCACTTTTTTTTTGTTTTGAAACATTCTGTGGTTGGAATCTGAGAACTTCTGGATGTTGTAGCTTATTTTGTCTGTTAACTGGTGCGCCTTGGGAGGTATACTGCCTTATCCTGTAATGGTATTTATTATGCTAAGGATTACACTCGATTATACTTGAGCACAAAGTATTTTTGCATCAACTTGTTGCTTCCATAAGCTTGTTGCTCCTGTAATGTTGATTTTGGTGTCGTGAAGTAGAAATGTTTTAACCTGCACCAACAGTGTTGGTGTTTTAGCATTGACTGTTCAAATTTACCATGTGTTTTGAATTATAAATCCTTTTGACATGTATCAGCATTTATGCCTGATTGTAATTCTCTGTTTTGGTAATTGTCCCTGTAACGTGATTCTGTATAAAATCTTTGTGTTCTGGAAAAGGTAATGTATCCAAAATTGTGAATATACGGGGGTATTAGTCGGTTCCTGCTTTCAGAGATTGGTGTGAAGATTAGTACCATTTCCGTATTCTGTTGAAATACAACCACTGGTGCAGGCAGTCAGCCATCAAGTGTCAAGCAATTTGTGGTGCAGAAACTAGAAACTAGCTGAGAATGAGAGTTATATGTATCCAAAAAAAAAAGAAGTGCTTACTGGTCTCAAGGAATTTTCAGTATCCCATGAACATGTAGCCTGTGCTAACGGTCAATCCATGTTTTAAAACCACTACTAGTTTGTTTCACAGGTTCATTTACATTGCATGTAATAGCTCGATCGGCATACAGCTAAACCCTAAACCCTAGGGCTGGATCACTAGCTAAGAAGAGAAGCTCTTGGAAAACAAACTGTATGCCAATTGCCTCTACTGATAGGTCCATCCATATATATAAGGGTCGGACAAGTAAACTGTTGGTGTCACAGGGTGTGCTAATCTGAAATTGAATTACAAAGCCAAGGAACCTTTGTAACCTTCCTCTTTATTAACCAAAGCCGCCGTGGGGCACCCCCACGGTTTCAGTTCATAAAGAAAACGAACTGTAAATCCAAATACACCTTCTGGCTGTGCACAGACACATATGTGGCATTCTGTATGAAAGCTATATGGACGTCCACACATACTGTATTTGCAAGATACACACGTTTGCATTATTCTCCTTATTAGCTACTGACATAAATTAAAGAAGTCACAAAATAAATAGTGAAAAGAAAGATACAAGCACTACAATCCAAACAGAATTGTTCTCAATTTCTCATGACACCAAATCTAATCATGGCTACTAAGTATCACAATTCTCATCTCATGGCTAGCTTTAAAAAGGTACTAATTATTAGGCAGCAGTGATCCGAAGGAGGCTCTCCGTATAGGGCACAAAGTTGAAGCTCCAGAGGTTCTTCCATTTCCGTGTTCGACTCCAGAGGTTCTTCCATTTCCGTGTTCGACGACCCTGGTACCTCATTCTATCCATCTCGCACACGGTCCTCAGTTTAGAGGTTGCCAGATCATATTCGTAGAGAACAAAATCACTACACAGCAGCATTCGTCTGCCGCCAGCAACAAGGGCCGTCAGGCGGCAGAGATGCGGGAGCCCAAGAGGGATGGAGTAGCGCGGCTCCCACCGGCCATGGCGCATGCTGTCTTCATCCACTGGCATTGTCCAGATGGTCACGGACACATCGCTGGTGCGGGACGTGAGACAGAGCTCTCCCCGGCCGTGCAGTGCATCCAATGTGAAGTCGTCATGTCCAGGGTCCAGTGACCCCGGCAGGTCGACGACATCGAAATGCTCGTCCGCTAGGCTAAGGCAGACGAGACCCCGTGGAATTGGCTCATGGTACTGGGCCGTGTCCACAAACCAGAAAATGAACCCTTTTAGTGTCACACCAGTCTGCCATCTCTGGAGAGGACACGGCGGATCTTCCATCGTCTCCGTCCAGGCCTCATCGTCGCCGCCACCCACAGTGAACACCTCCATCCCCATTCGAATCCCATCATCATTATAGTAGCCAAAGATGCCTGAGAGAGTCCCACAAGTTCGGTAGAAGGCCTGAAAGACCTTGTACTTGCCAGTGCGCGGATCCAAGCCAAGACCAACACAATGGCAGGTTCTTGGGGCATGTGGCAGGTTGTTGCGGTGGCTTTTCGGCAGCGTGATTGTGTCCCCAGTGGCCGGGTTGAAGAGGTAGAGCTTCTTTTCGGTGGGAGCAAGCACCAGGCCGTCACAGTGGGCAAAGAAGCCCACCCGGTTGGACTTGGTGCTGAAGTCCTTGGCATGCAAGAACCTTGCTGTCTGCTGCTGGCCATGGCCATTATCAGAGGAGTTGGAGTCGGAGGCACTTCCCTGCCACTGCCATTGGTAGCGATAGACGCTGATTTGGTTGGAGAAGGTGGTCGGCCAGCCACCCTCCTTCACCTCCTCACATGGGATGGCACGGTCAAGGGTTACCGGGGTGATGAGGAAGGACGGCTCCTGCTCCCATCTCATGGCTGACCACCGTAGGTGAGCACTCACAAACAAGGGGTCATTGACGATAGCTCGCCAGGCCTTGCACACGGCTCTGCAATGCAGGAGGGACTTGACAGGCACACGCACCAGGATCTGCTCAACTATCTCGTCTGACAACTCAGGAATAGGTGCTTCTGATGTGCTCGCCTTCCTCTTCCTTGTCTTTACGGCCATATCGTCCATGCAGCCAAAAACAAACATCAATAGTGAGGACCAACATAGGGGGTGTACACATACATATAGTCATAATAATGTTCTAGTAGGAGTAGGATACAGTCTCGTATTCGACTCGGAGCATTGAAAGCCTTTTTTCCTTAACCAAACGTATCACAGATTCATACTCCTAGAAAAGAACCCTTTTATATATATATATATATATATATATATATATATATATATATATATATATATATATATATATATATAATAAAAGATCCCTTTTTATATATATTACTTATACTTATATATTTAATAAAAAATAAAGAAAAAAAGATCTGGATAGATGAACAAATCTGAGGTACTCGGAATGAAATTGCAGCGTATGACTTACATCATAACGAAAGGTCGGACCTTTCGCCACAGTGATGCAGCACTGGATGCATGCTTCGGCGTCAGATGTGGCAGAAATCCCGCGGCGAAGTAGACGACGAGGGCGCGCTCCGTCGGGTGGAACAAGCTCAGGCATCGGGGCGCCTACCAGAGTTCGCCTCCGTCAGCAGGCGCAACAGATCCAGTGACCTCCAGCCCGCCCCAGCCGCTGGCCCGCCGCGGACGACGGAGGGGCGGCACCGGCACGCCCTACTTTCCGGCCGCCTGGTCCACTAGCTGGGCCGGGACGGGTTCGCCGGACCTGATCCGGCCGCGGGACGGCCAGTTGTTCCCTGGATCTAGCCAGTGTGCCCCACCAGTCGCCGCCGGCGGGACGGCCGCCGGACTCCACAATAGGAGAGGAAGGCGGAGAAATTTCGGGGGCTCGCGGGTGGCTCCCGGAGGCGGAGAGTGAGAAATCGGCAAGCGAGGGGATGGGGGCTTCAGCAGCTCAACATGACGGCCCCCTTAAAGCCTACTAGCACCGGACATTCGGCCCACCATAGTGCCCTCAGGTCTTTTGCAGAAAAACACTTCAAGACTCTGTAAATCAAGCCGCAGTTACATTTTTCAAAACTTCAAGACTAAGGCTGAGAATACTGTATGCTATCTACTACTTAATCCGTTCTAAATTATAGTTCGTTTGACTTTTTCAACCTTAAGTTTGATCACTCGTCTTATTTAAATTTTTATGCAAAATATCATTTCTTTTGGTGTGGCTTACTTATTTAATGAATAGTCTACATAAATGACTTAAATTTGACTATATTTACACAAATTTTTTAAATAAGACGAGTGGTCAAAGTTGGGGTCAAAAAAGTCAAACGAATTATAAATTGAAACAGAGGGAGTACTCATCATATCTGAATTCAAGTACCCAACATGTATGGCTCATATCAATGAGAAACTTCTCTTGGAGCTGAGAGTACTCTCTATTCTATGGTTATGACAACAGGTAAAGGAGAAAGGATGCAACTCTCAGATGACAGGTAAAGAATAAAGCTAATAAGAATACTCACGGGACGGATCGGTTCAAAGAAGAAAAAGAAAATCTGCTGCTTTAAAGAACAAAGGGCATCTCAGGATGGAGTGACAATCGAGCCAAGGCACAATAGCATGGGCATGGTTTAATAAAGTATGCGAGCAGAGTAACCGAATAATGCAGTATGATATGTAGTATGTTTTATTTGCTTGTGTGGTAATGCATAGTTGGTAAAGTGCTGTTATGTTCAAGCCTAGGGTTGGACCAACTTTGTAAAGCATTGGCAAATCCTTCTGAGAAATAGTTGGAATCATTCACTCGATCTGTTGGAAAATTTCTCTCATAGCCTCTTGCAAAAAAATTCTCACTAAATGCCCAAAGAGTACTGCTAGAAGTGTTTAATTGTTTTTTCAGGTACCTTTCTTTCCTGTAAATCAATTTCGACAGCCAGAGTTTGCACCTTTCGGGGTTTGCCAAAATCTTGGAAGTCTCTCTTTGAGTTTGAACCTGGGGAAAAAGACATCGACCCAGCTGAATTACAACTTGTTTAAAGGCCATAGCTAGCCAACATACATACTCTCTGAATCAGGTTCATTTGCAGAGAAAAAAAAATCAGATCTTTGCGAATTGTTTCTCTATCTTACTGGCCTTAATTATATATATTTAACTTCTTTGGCTTACAAAATCTACAGAATTTGCCACAGTTTACTCATGATGATCGATTCCAGCAAAACATGGGAAACCCAACCGAAATCCAAGGCTGCTGTAATTGTTCGCATACACAAGTAGACCAGTCAGTCGATCCGTGGCGGCATGGGAAGACAGCCTGCACTGCACACCTAAGGACTGCCAACTCCTCCTCAGCTCCGAACATAAAATTGGGCGATGCCAAACACTTGTCAATAATACTTGAGGGGATGAATCAAATAACAACATGCATGTTCAACAAAGCATGTATACGCGCACGGCGCATGGAGAGAGATGGCCATGCTTAGTTGCTTATTATATTATGAGCAGAGACAGATCACATCACACTCTGATTGATACACATACAACTATAGTTGTAGCAAGCAAACTTATTACTAGTGTACGTACACCAGACATCACCTTCGCACACGGCCAAGCAATAACTAAGGTCGCTGTAGAAATGCAACTGTAGTTTTTTTTTTCTTTTCTTTTTTTTTGGCGATTGAAATGCAACTGTAGTTGAAGCAAGCACATATAACGCGTGAATACACGATGCAATATGTAGCACACACACTGGAAACTGGTTTAGCATGCTGCGGCCACCGCTGGATGGGCCGGCCGGCCCGGCCGGTCGATGATCTCCACAATGGTATGCGGTCGCATCTTCTATCTCACACCGTTCAAGTTGCTTTGAGATTCGCACACCAGTCAATACTACTTCCCACCCTCCCATTCCCTGTCTCCCTGCTCCTGTTTCTACAACTTCTCACCCTCCCTTGTTTCACTGGCACACATCTTGATGAAATTCTAGCCACGAGATAGCATGTGCGGCCGCATATCATTGTGTAAAAACCGAGTTGAGCGCGAGACAAACCATACTGATACACATACGGTGAGAGAGGGAGTGACTCCAAGTCCGGATGCATGCATGCATGTGATTGGCGTCGGCGGGGCTGCGCGCAGTGGAAGAATCGACGACAAAATGTAAAAGTTAAAACTGATACGTACTTACCGGCCATGGCATGTATGCTATATTTCGGCTTGTTCGTTTGGCATGACTGATTTTTTGTGAGAGAAAAACATTGTTCTGGCTGGATTTAAACCGGCTGAAAAGCCAAACGAACAGGCTGAGGTAGCTCTCGATGTCGATGACGACCCGCTCGCGGTGCGAAGTGAACGCCGGGGGAAGCATGGGCTCGTAGCTGTCGCGGTGCGGGGCTGCATCGTCGTCGTCGTCCTGGTCCCAGCACAGCTTGGCCCACCATGCCCGCTCGCCGCTCACCTTCACGGTGGTGGTGGCCTTCTTCTTGTCTGGTTGTTGTTGTTGTCGGCTGAAGCGCGGGAGGCGGCGCAAGCTGGAGCAGCCGCGGACGTGGAGCTCCTCCCACGCGGGCGCCGTCAGGATGAGGTTGTCCACGTGGAAATGCTCCAGCAGTGGCAACTCCTGCAGCCGTATCCTTCGAAGACACGGGAGCTGGTAATTCTTCCTAGAAGCGGGAAAGTAACCGTCGTCGTAGAAGATTGCCTTGAGGTTGTAGCAGAAGAGGATGTCCAGCGTCTCGAGGCTTCTTAGCTCACAACCATATGGCACGACACCCTTCAACCTTGGGCAGTCCTCTAAGACGAGGTGCTTCCACTACTACAAAAATTATTTTTGCTGGTACGTTGTTTTTTTTTTACAGACGGTTCACAATTTCTTGATGTCAGTACAAAAAATAGGGTGGGCTCAGCAAGAAAACCGTCTGTGTAAAACCATTTACACAGGCGGCTGACATTATAAATCGCCTGTGTAAATACTTGTACAGTTAATTTTTTTGATTTTTGTAAACGACCTCTGATGGAAAAACTTTGTACATGAAAGTTGTAGATCTCGAAAAGTTATGAAACTTTGTAGTTCACAACTTTTTCATTTGAAATCATCTTGTCATCGAAAATTACGTTTGAATGTGTCAAATTTGAAATTTAAATTTTTGTAAACGACCTCGGATGAAAAAACTTGCTACATGAAAGTTGTAGGTTTCGAAAAGTTATGAAATTTTGTAGTTCACAACTTTTTCATTTGAATTCGTTTAGTGGCTCAAACAATCAATTTACACTCGGTTTAGTATAGAATATGAAGAAGTACTAACGAATCTAGACACAAGTAAGTCATGGGTGGAGTGGTAGAGGAGGTACCGCGTGAGGGTGAGGTCTCAGGTTCGAATCCCTGGCGGAACGCGTTCATGAATTTTACGCGAAAAAATGCGCAACTTGCGACTTCGACGGACGGGTGTCCCAGAATTTAATTCTTTTTTTTCGATTGCGACTTCGACGGACGGGTGTCCCAGAATTTAATTCTTTTTTTTTGATTTTAAAAACGTGATTTTATTCTGCGGATGTGAAAACCTTGTTTTCACAGGCGGCTGACAAAGTGAGTCGCCTGCTGTGGGTCGATTAGTACTGACCCCTAGCACAGGCGGTGGACTTGACCGCCTGTATAAATGCCTCTACCACCGCCTCTAAAAATGTTTTCTGTACTAGTGTTCAGTGAATTGAAATCATAATAACTCATTTCTGTGTAGATGAAATGTGTTAGAATTTTGAGATGGGAGACCGATGCATTCTTCAGATTCGACGTCCTGGTGTATTTAAAGACATGCTTCATCTTATGGCACCATCGGAGCTTGCATTCCTCCAGCTCATCCAAACCACTAAGATCATTGAGGCAGGAGACATGAGTATCATCCCACATGCTAATTGATTTAATGACTTTCAGAAGTTGATTCAGACCATGGGGATACCGATCAGCAGCTGAGATCTCCACATGACGCACAGTCTCCTCAAAATGAGATACGTCATCCATTGACACCATAGAGACTCCGGTAGTCACATACCGACGGTTTATGTCACAATAGGTTGGGGGTGCCACCTCAAATGTTTTGTTTGTCATCACCATATCCCCTTCACCCTGCATCTTCCTCCTAGTTGTGGCCTTAGAAGATGTAACTCGAACATAGAAAGTTTTCAAAAGTTTTCCAGCTCTTACTGCTAGATTTCTGGTGGCAACATTGAAGCTATAAAACAATCTAGAATCACTTATGACGATGTACACCTGATGAGCAACATGTGGATTATGATCAGAATGATTAATAATGGCTCTATTTGATGAGCATTGTTGATCCAAGCAAAACACATCCGGGAATCTCTCCAACTTATGCCATGGAAAACGCCTCAGGGAGGGAACACCCATGAGAAGCAACCGCCTAAGCTGGGGAAGATTAGGGATACTATCTGGGAGCTCCTTGATAGCCGTAGCAGACAGATCAAGCTCCTCCAAAGCACCCACCTCCTTAATGTCAACATACTCCAACATTTTACATCCACGCAAGGACAAGCGCTTCATGCGAGGTGCGCCGATAAACAAGAATGATCTCAGGGTTGGATGCCTCTCTAAGGTTACCACCTCTACCTCTGTAATTGATTCACATCCATCAATGTGTAGATCGGTCAATGTCCCACTTATTGCTTTACAAAACAACCTTGCTGGTGCAAACAACAGTTCCTTGTTATTGATTATCTTGACAGATCGAAGCTTCTTTATCTCTTCAAACATTTTCCCAGGAAAACATTTCATCTGAATACCCCCGAGCTCGAGTTTTTCTAGACTAGACAAAACAACAGTGGAGGTTGGCAGTTCTTCAAGGTTAGAGCACTTGAGAAGCAACAACTCTTCTATATTAGGCATCGTACGGAAGAAGTCGCAATGGAATTTCTTTACATTTGAGTAGGAAAGATCAAGGTGGAGGAGGGAGCTAATTATTTTTGTGTTGATGTTGTTGTTTCCTGCTGGAGGAGTATCATCAGTACTATCTGATGAGGAGATGCCGAATGGACTTGTCATGTTATAGCAGCTCCTGAGGGAAAGATATTGGAGTTTCTGGAGACAGAAAAATGAAGGAGGGAGTGATTCGACTGAGGAATAGGAGAGATCAAGAACACGAAGGGATGGGATGAACTTAGCCAGCAAATGATCAAGCATTGCGAGCAACCTTGATTGTTGTGAGCAATGCCTTAAAATGAGTGTGGTTGGGCCGCTAGCTGCTTTGTCGTCACTCAACCATTCCCTACTTAAGTGCCATCCTTGGTCACCGTCGCCCACATGTATGATCCACTGCATGCGTTCCAACCAAGCAGGGTGCTCTCCCTCACAAAGTTCATCTGTTGTATGGTGTGTTGTGATGAGCTCGTGGCATGCTAGAAAGTGTGCAGCAGATTTTGTGTCTTCTTCAGGTTTGGTTTCAACTGTCTGAGGAGAAAGAGCTTCAATTGTCTTAGGAGAAAGAGCGAATGGGAGCTGCGGCAGCAAGGAGTACTCTCGAAAAGCTTCAAGGATGGCATTTCCAACTTGGTATATATCACCGTAGTTGCCATCAGAAGAACTACTACTAGCTGTAGCTGCAGCAAGGATGCCTTGCGCAGACCACTGACGTATCAGCTCATCATCTGAAGTAGTAATGCCGTCGGCTAAACCACCAGCAGAGAGCATGGTGGCGTAGTGAAAGCACCGAACAACCATGCGGTGCCAATATTGTTCATCGTCTTTGGGGCCGCCGCCGATCGCATCCAAGATGTACTTGGTCGCTTGATGCAGTGAGTAGAGAGTAAGAATCACCATATCTTCCCCGCATGTGGGTCCGATGAGATGAGGATAAATCTCCTTGCTCCTGCTATAGACATCTTTGGAGGTGGTAGAGATGAGCCATAAAGAGTCTTTCCACCGAGGAGGAGGAAGACAAAAATCATCTTCTATCGTGGTGGTCATGATGGGCTCGTCGAGGTTCTCAACCACCACGAGGTGTCTCTTGGTAATCAATATTTCCATTATTTGAGAAACTAATGAACTTACCAAGTTCTCCAGTGACGGTGAATATGCTGTGTCATAGGAATAGTACCGCAGCTCTTCTAAACCTTCTACCTTGAGCGAGCGGTAGTAATGATTTTGGTCCAGTAGCCCGAGCTGCTCGGCCACTTTGATGGTGAGCTTGGCGTTAATGCCTAGAGGACTCCTCGTCGTTCCTACAACTGCTTGACGATGCTTCTTCATGTCCACCTCTATTACGGGATCAAAGGGAGGATTATCACATCTCCTGATAATACCATCCCTGGCGATGCTTGACATAGCTCATGCAAAACATGCTGTGGCTCCGACGCCAACATTCCATTGCACGTATTCATCACAACTGAGTTTGTCTTCCAAGTCCCGATACGCAGGGGTGTTGAGGTATCCATCCAGCCTAGCCGCACACCAATAAATAAAAAAGGGTCCATTAATTATTAAGTGCTTGATCAAACAAGTTGTACATGCTACTTATAGTAGGCTGATCGAGTTACTATAGAGTACTTATTAGTTAATCATGCACTAGCAGTCGATCTATAATCTAGACCCGTAGATATATATGAGCTAGAATCTTGAGAGACATGCATGCATGATACATACTTATTTGAGCTAGAGCCAACAAATTAAAATTTGTCTATGTATCATTAATTTTTGGACGCACATTCTCTTTGTTTAGTTTCTAATAACACAATAAAAAACAAATAGAAATTCTATAATATTTTTTTGGGCCTTTGTTGTGGCACCTCTAAATAACTGTAAGTTATTGATTTAATAGATCGAAGGGTTGATATCATCTATTACTTCTCAGAAGGTAATAGGTGAAATATTTATTTATTAAATTTTTAATTTTATAAAATATGGTAAATAAGGAAAGTATTAGATATAAAAATATTATTTTCCAAATCTAATTGATGTACTCCCTCCGTCCCAATTTAATTGCAATTTTTTGTGTTCGTGCCACACGTTTGACTTGATTTATACAAAATACGTATAACATTTATATCTTCAAATAGTTTTGTTAAAAAACTAGACTTAAAGATCTTTATGATGATAGCATAAATATTAATATATTTTAATATATATTTAATTAAAATTATTTCTCGGGAAGCGAGAACAACAGTTATTTTGGGACGGATAGAGTATGCGTGAACTATTAGATATAGTAAATCCTTTTGTTTTTTTAAATTTTAATTTTGTATATGACATAATTTGGTCAAGATTATTTTGGATTTGGCCGTGACATATAAGGTGACTTCTTTTTTAACATTTCTTTAACGTGAACAAAGCTGAATGTGCACTGGCAGCTAGAAAAAACGATCCATGTAACGATACCATTTATATTAGTATGTGACAAATGACAAAAAAAAATGGAACCCTGTCATTATAGTTAACTTTATATAAAAAAAACTTGTAACGTAACATGTGTACATGTCGTTACAGTCGTTTTTATATGAAAAACGTGTACACATATGAAACTTGTATATGTGACCTTGGTTATATTTAAACTTGTATATACATTACTCACATAATGCAATGAGGATCTGTACGTGTATATACATATTGTCGGGTACAAAGGTAAGGGGTACCCTAAACCTGTGATAATCTAATGCTTAACATAGCAACCATTTTTAAGGTAGAATCCGATCAGCCGTTCAAGTCAATGGAGGAAGGCCCATCACGCGAAGGCTTACCTCACCAACAACGGTGACCGGTCGTGGGCTAGCCAAATACTGGAAAAACAGTAGGCAGGACACCCCTCCGCCTCGACCTCGACTGACGGACAGAGGTCGAACGAACGACCCCTCTGCCTCGACCTCAAATGATGGACAGGGATCGAACGAACGACCCCTCCGCCTCCGCCTCGACCTCGAATGACGGACAGGGGTCGAACGAACGACCCCTCCGCCTCCGCCTCGACCTCGAATGACGGATAGGGGGTCGATCGAACGACCCCTGAGAAGGAAGTTCGATCAACTTACCTGCTCCCGGTATGGGGTAAAGGGGATCCAATGCGCCCACCTCCCCCGCCTAACGCCATGGACACCCACTACCACAGTCAAATCCATCAACTCGCCGCCCATGCCCGGGACCTCCGTCAACCGTACGGCGCTGTAGCCACATCGCAGGTACGGAATCCAGAGGCACCCCCTCGAGCCATGAATAGGACAGTCCTCGACTGTGTCTTCAGGGATACGACAGGGTCACGGTGGCCTCGAACCCCCTCGACCAGGGGGCTCGACCATCGTCTCCAACCACTCCGGCATGGCTCCCGTCCAGTCCGCCCTGCGTCAACTGTGGGACTCGTACCCATCTACAGAGGATCGGTCGTACCACGCCATGACGTGCGGCAGCGTCCAGTCCGCCATCACCATGCCCTGAAGCACCAGAAGGACGGAAAGGCCACGCCGCTATAGCGATCGACGTCCCATCGTAGGCATGGCGCCACGGACACCTCTCCCATGCCTCTACAGTCTAGGATCTCTATACTCTCAGGCCTCCCCTTGATCTATAACAGGGGACGCTGGGATAGAAGAAAGCAGGCGCATTCGTATCGGCTCATGCATTCGGACATCAGAGATCTCTCGACGAGCCGAGACATCAGCTCTGACCTGCATACACCAAGAGCCAAGTCGCGCACACCACACCCGATCGCTTGATCGACACCTCTAGCAATCCACCAGCCCACCTAGGGTAGCCCCGCTAGTCCTAGGCCTCAGCTCATCCTGAGACCCCGTGTAAACCAGCTTGTACCCCCCTGTACGATCACTTCGGTGCAAGATAATACGATCCATCCTCCCCCGCTGGACGTAGGGCCTTCTTTGCCCGAACCAGGATAAATCTTGTGTTCTTCTTGCATCACATCTGGGAGAGGGAGCACGCAATATACAAATTTACTAGTTGGTGGTCTTGACCCCCTGGGTCATAACACCGATAGTTGGCGCGCCAGGTAGGGGGGTTTGCGTGTCGATCAACTCCGAACTACTCTCCCTGATGGATTCCACCGTCCCATCACTTCCATTTGCCACCATCATCTGGTTCGGGAGCCTAGAGTTCATGTCCACGGGCCACGCCCATGACATGGTTCTACTCTCAAGTAGTGGCATGGATAGCAGCAGCTCCGGTACGCCGGGGCCAAGGAGGACCAGACGACGGTCCCACCACTCGCGCCTCTCGCCTGCGACCAAGGGAGGCGTGAACGACGTCGCCGCACTCTTCACCGCGCGGATCCCGAGACGCCGGACGCCATCTCCCCGGCCTCAGCTGGCGACACAGTTCCTCCCTTCGGGAGCCTGTTTGACCCATGCTTGTGGGTCGGGAGCAGGTACCTCGCTGAGCCCGACCTTGGCTTTGCCACACGGGCCGTGCCGCATACTCTGACATACTCGGCCCAGAGGGTCCCAGTGGCTTCTCTGACATACTCGGTCGCGCCGCCGCGCAACCTGTTTCCACACGGGCTCTACAACAACGCCAGACTCTGTTCTGCTTTTGTAGGCTCGCAGATGCAGGCACGTTATGGGTCCTTAGGGAACCTGCTACGTGCGACGACTAACCTCGTCACCACCCCTCCACTGGACAAGCGCCCGGAGCCACAACGAGCCCCGGCCCCAGGTTACTACACTTGGGGCACGCTACAACGACAACTGGAGGAGGAGCGCAAGGGATCTTTCCCCAACTTCTACCAGGGCAACCCCGACTCAGACTCCCCCGATGAGGATTACGATCCCACGTGGGACTGCTTCCACCTCATCGAGCCGGTCGACTCCCAGGATGAGACCACCGACGCCGCAGCTACGAATGCGGGAGGAGGAGGGCGCAACGCTACTCCGCCGCGAGACGCCCCCCCCCCCCGTTTCTAGGCGAAGCTGGTCCACCCCAGGATGCCCAGATCGCACAAGTCCAAGAGCTGCTCGCCAAGGTCGAGGAGGAGCGCCTACGGCTCCAACAGCTCGAGCATGCCCTCGAGCAAGATCGCGGGCAGTCACCGGGTGGAGGAGCCCGCGAGCGGGCTCGGGATGTCCATCGACAGATCATTAACGAAGGGGCGAACGAGCGCCACGTCTACAACCGCGCTAGCTAGAATGTCGTGGTAGCCGCGATGCTGCTCCGCGACATGCCGGCACCATCGACGCCCCAGGCGCAACGCATCAGGGATGAAATCCAGGGGCTTCTCCAAACCGCGGCCGTACAGCAGGCGGAGAGCTCGGCCTCGAGGCGCAGAGGAGCTGCCTCCGAGCAGCGGGACATGCCCCCTCGATAAGATCGAGAGGTATCTGTCCACCAAGACAAGGCGCCCCAAGGCGGAGCGGAGCGGCAACCAGTTCGAGACCGCATCCTCGACAATCGACAACCGCGAGACGCGTGGTGCGACATCAACGACAACAAACGATGCCGACACGGTGACGCTGAGGCTCGAGGTTACAGTGCTCATCGAGGTGGGCGCTACGACAGTGACGAGGATCGCCGTCGATCTCCGGAACCACTAGGGCTACGAGTCTTCGGCAGGACCATCCAGCAAACCGCCTTGCCTGTTCGTTTCCGTCCACCCACCAGCCTGGTCAAGTACAACGGCGAAACCAAGACGGAGCTCTGGCTCGCTGATTTCAGGCTGGTGTGTCAGCTAGGAGGAGCCGATGATGACCACGTCATCATTCGACAACTCCCGCTCTTCCTCTCCGACACCGCTCGAAGATGGCTCGAGGAACTCCCCCTGGACTTGATCCATGGCTGGCCCGACCTGGTCAGGATCTTCGAGGGGAACTTCAAGGGCACATACGTGCGGCCAGGAAACTCCTGGGATCTCCGCAGCTACAAGCAGAAGCCAGGGGAAACCCTCCATGACTTCACTTGACGGTTCTCCAAGCAACGTACCGAGCTAACCCACATCTCCGACCACGACGTCATCACGGCGTTCGTCGCCGGGACAACCTGCAAGGAGTTGGTGCGGGAGCTGGGATGGAACACCCCCAAGACCACCAACGAGCTCATGGACATCGTCGCCAACTACGCAGCCGGCGAGGAAGCCGTTGGCGCGTTCTTCTATGCATCCCCAGATAAGGGGAAGGCCAAGGCGGACGAGCCCGGGGCTCGAATAATGGGCCCAAGAGGAGCAACAACAAAAACAAGAAGAAGAAGAACCGGCCGAGTCGACCCGACGTCGATCCCGACGATCTTGTCGCTGCTGTAGACAAAAGGAAGCCTCGAGGTCCCCCGCCCGAGGGGGCGTCTTCGACAAGATGCTGAAAGAGCCCTGCCCCTATCACAAGGGACCGGCCAACCACAGCCTCGAGGACTGTCGCATGCTCAAGAAGTACTTCGACTCTCTTGGCCTCAAGAAAGACGACAAGAAGGAGGATCCACAAGACGGGGTGATGGCAAGAACGGGGGCTTCCCCGAGATCTTCGACTGTTACATGATCTTCGGGGGACCCTCGACTCGACTCAGTACGCGTCAGTGCAAGAGGGAGCGTTGAGAAGTCTTTTCCGTTCGATCCTAGGCTCCTCGATACCTCGACTGGTCCCACATGCCGGTCACCTTCGACCAGAACGACCACCCCGAGCACGTCCCCAACGTAGGGGTCTACCCACTCGTCGTCGACCCGATCATACTCAACACCCGCCTCACCAAGGTACTTATGGATAGGGGAAGCAGCCTCAACATTATCTACGCCGAGACCCTCGACCTCCTGGGGATCCCGAGGACCATGCTCCTGCCCAGCGTGGGGGGATTCCACGGGATCGTTCTAGGGAAGAAGGCACTCCCGATCGGCCACGTCAAGCTACCCGTCTGCTTCGGTACCCCCTCGAACTTTCGAAAGGAAGATCTGACCTTCGAGGTGGTCGCATTCCACGGCATCTACCACGCCATCATCGGTCGTCCTGGATACACCAAGTTCATGGTGATCCCGAACTACACCTACCTCAAGCTAAAGATGCCAGGGCCCAAGGGAGTCATCACCATCGACACCTCCTATGAGAACGCTTACGACTGCGACGTCGAGTGCGTGGAAAACGCCGAGGCGGTCGAGGAGTCGGCCATCCTCGCGGCCCTCGACGACTTGTCCAAGAAGATCCCCGACCCCAAGCGGCACGCCGGCAACTTCAGCCTGCGGAGGACACCAAGACCATCTCGCTCGACCCTGGCAACGCGGATGGGAAGGCGCTGACGATCAGCGCCACCCTCGAGCCCAAATAGGAAGTCGTGCTCATCGACTTCCTCCGCACGAATGCTGACATGTTTGCGTGGAGTCCCTCGGATATGCCGGGCATTCCGAGGGATGTCGCCGAGCACTCCTTGGACATCCGGGTCGGATCCAAACCGGTGAAGCAACGGCTGCGCCGCTTCAACGAGGATAAGCGCAGAATCATCAGGGAGGAGGTCGACAAGCTTTTGAAGGCCGGATTCATCAAGGAGGTACATCATCCCGAGTGGTTAGCAAATCCTGTACTTGTCAAGAAAAAGAATGGAAAGGATAGAATGTGCGTAGACTACACTAGTTTAAATAAAGCATGTCCTAAGGTTCCTTTTCCATTACCACGTATTGATCAAATAGTAGATTCCACTGTGGGATGTGAAACTCTCTGCTTTCTTGATGCGTATTCTAGCTATCACCAAATAAAGATGAGGGAGTCCGATCAGCTCGCGACTTCCTTCATCACCCCCTTTGGCATGTTTTGTTACCTCACTATGCCCTTCTGTTTGCGAAATGCCGGGGCCACATATCAACGGTGCATGCTCCATGTCTTTGGAAAACATATAGGGCCAACCGTCGAGGCCTACGTCGATGACATCGTGGTCAAATCCAAAACAATCGGGAACCTGGTCGGGGACCTTGAAATCGTGTTTGGGTGCCTCAGGGCAAACCATATAAAGCTAAACCCAGAGAAGTGTGTCTTCGGGGTCCCTCGAGGCATGCTCCTAGGGTACATAGTTTCCCAGCGCGGGATCGAGGCCAACCCCGAGAAGGTAACCGCAATCACTAGGATGGGCCCGATCAATGATCTTAAGGGCGTACAAAGGGTCACAGGGTGTCTCGCTGCCCTCAGCCGGTACATCTCACGGCTCGGGGAGAAAGCACTTCCCCTTTATCGCCTCCTTAAAAAAACAAAACACTTCACATGGACCATCGAGGACGAGGAGTCGCTCTCCAAACTCAAAGCCTTACTCACCTCGCCACCTATCTTGGTGCCCCTAAGCCCAGACGAGCCCCTCTTGCTCTATGTTGCAGCAACTACCTAGGTAGTCAGTGCTGCCATAGTAGTCGAGAGGGCAGAAGAGGGACACACCCTGCTGGTGCAGAGGCCCGTCTACTTCATAAGCGAGGTACTCTCAGAAACCAAAGTGAGATACCCCCACATTCAGAAGCTGTTGTATGCAATCGTCCTCACTCGGCGCAAGCTCCAACACTATTTCCTGGGCCACCCGGTTACTGTGATCTCGTCTTTCCCCCTCGGGAGATAATCCAGAACCGGGAGGCGTCTAAGAGAATTGGCAAGTGGTCGGTCAAGCTCATCGGGAAACTCTCTCCTACGCTCCTCGGAAGGCCATCAAGTCGCAGGTATTGGCAGATTTCATTGTAGAATGGACCGACACCCAACTACCCCCGGCGCAAGTTCAGACCGAGCTCTGGACCATGTACTTCGACGGATCATTGATGAAGACGGGGGCAGGCGTCGGATTGCTATTCATATCACCCTCAGGGGTCCACATGTGCTACGTCATCCGCCTCCACTTCCCCGCCTCCAACAACGTAGCCGAGTACGAGGCCCTCATCAATGGTCTGCGCATCGCCATCGAGCTCGGGGTTCGACGCCACGACGTTCGAGGGGACTCGCAGTTGGTAATCGACCAAGTGATGAAAGACTCGAGCTGCCACGACCCAAAGATGGAAGCCTACTGCAAGAAGGTCCGCAAGCTCGAGGACAAATTCTATGGCCTCGAGCTCAACCACGTCGCCCGCCGGTACAACGAAGCTGCTGACGAGCTAGCCAAAATTGCGTCCACTCGAGGCACGGTTCCTCCCGATGTCTTCTCGAGGGACCTTCACAAGCCGTCCGTCGACCTAGGCTCGGGGGCTCCCGCCCTCGAGCAAGGGGTCGACCCTTCCTCCTCGACCGATCCTCCCTCGAACGGAGGAGAGGTCATGGAGATCGACGGAGCGGCCGCGACCCAAACTTTCATGACGGATTGGCGCGTGCCCTACCTCGAGTACCTAATACGGGGTGAGCTCCTAGAGGACCGCACCGAAGCCCAACGCATAGCCCGACACGCCAAAACCTATGTCTTGTATGGGGACGGCCGCGAGCTGTATCGACGCAGTCCTACCGGTGTACTTCAACGTTGCCTCACCCTCGAGCAGGGAAGGGCACTACTGAAGGACCTACACTCGGGGGCTTGCGGCCACCACACGGCACCAAGAACGTTGGTAGGAAACGCCTTTCGACAAGGCTTCTACTAGATGACAGCCGTCGCCGATGCTACCAAACTTGTTCGATCTTACAAGGGATGCCAATTCTACGCCAGGCAGACCCACCTACCCGCCCAAGCTCTTCAGATGATACCCATAACTTGGCCATTCGCAGTATGGGGGCTCGACATGGTTGACCCCCTGAAGAAAACAAAAGGTGGCCACACCCACCTCCTCGTGGCCATAGACAAGTTCTCGAAATGGATCGAGGCTCGACCCATCACCAACATTCAATCTCGACAAGTTGTATTGTTCTTCGCCGACATCGTCCACCGCTTCGGGGTCCCCAATGTCATCATCACCAACAATGGCACGCAGTTCACCGGCCAAAAGTTCTTGGACTTCAATGACCACCACAACATCAAGGTGAACTGGTCCGCAGTCGCCCACCCTCGAACTAACGGTCAGGTCGAGCGCGCCAATGGCATGGTTTTGCAGGGACTCAAACCAAGGATCTTCGACCGGCTAAACAAACACGGCAAGAGATGGGTCGATGAGCTGCCCTCTGTCCTATGGAGTCTCAGAACGACGCCAAGTCGAGCTACAGGATTCTCCCCGTTCTTCTTGGTCTACGGGTCCGAGGCCGTCCTCCCCACTGACCTCGAGTACGGATCCCCTCGATTAAAGGCCTACAACGAGCAAGCCAATGCAGCAGCCCGAGAGGACTCCCTCGACCAGCTCGAGGAAGCCCGGGACACTGCCCTCTTCAAGTTAGCAAGGTACCAGCAGACGCTACGGCGCTACCACGACAAGCACATACGCAAAAGGGACCTCGACGTCGGCGACCTCGTACTGCGCCGCCGACAAAGCAACAAGAGGCGTCACAAGCTGAAGCCACCTTGGGAAGGACCTTTCATCGTGGCAGAGGTGCTGAAGCCAGGGACTTACAAGCTGAAGAACAGCAAGGGCGAGATCCTCACCAACACATGGAACATTGAACAGCTACGTCGCTTCTACCCCTAAGGCCTCGAGACCTTGTACATTTTCTACATTATGTACATTTATCGCATCATGAATGAATAAAATGTTCTCGAAATACATTTCACATTCGTTCATAACTCTGAGGTAGCCTCGACTCTGCTCCTGCAAAGTCAAGCCTCCCTCGGGGGCTGACAGGGGGGGGCCTCCTAAGTCCTCTAAAAACCCGAACGTTTTTTCGAAACTCGGCCTTCTCTTTCCACCTTTGCCCCGAGTACGCTTCACGACTAAGTAGAAAATGCCTCGAACTCCCTAAGGGTCGAGGGTCGTCGAGCCGGGGACTCTCCTACGCCTCAGGGCTATGGTACCCCCACTCGCTCCCCCCCCCCCTCCAGGGATACGAGCGTGCGTCGAATATTTAGTCCACAAGCAACGACTCAGGCAAAGAGAAATAGAGACAACTCGAGAAATAAAAACACCTAGATGCATCTCGAATAAAATGCATTAAAGTTAAGAGGCCCCCAGGGGCTCGACATCATATTGTCACAAAAACTAATCTATTACATGGACCTTCTTGTCCAGATTTGGCTCACAGGCCTCGACTACTCATCGCCATCGTCGTCCGGTGGGGGAAGCACCTCAGCCTCGAACAGCTTCGCCAACTCACCGCCGGGCACCTCTGCGGCGTCGATCAGCTCATGGCATCTCGCAATGTTCGCTTCATCGGTCAGCCTCGGGTCGACGACAAAGCCGCTGGCGACGACGTCGAGGTCGTAGGAGTACCCCGAGCGGACGACCGCGAGCGCCCGCTTCACACCTATGTGAAGGGCAGCACGGACCTGCTCCGTCACTCCACGGGTCGTGGCGAAGAGCCGGCGCAAGAGGGAATCCCCACGCACGTCTCCCGCAACCGGTAGCTCCGGCTCGACACCCACGCCGTCGCAGAAGGAGGAGATGGCGTCCCCAAGCCTCTCGTTCAGGCTCGTCTCCGCCCTGAGGAGGTTCTGAAGACTGGTCAGATCCTCATGGGCTCGAGCCTTGTCCCCTTCGAGTTCTGCCAGAACAAATAGAGGGCTCCATCAAAACCGAAAGGCAAGGGAAGGGTCGAGACCAAGCGAGCTCAACAACACTTCTAAAAAACTCACCTTTGGCGTGTGCTTCTAGGGTGACGTAGTCCTGCTCAGCCCTCTGAAGTTGGTGGCGGACGTCAACAAGCTCCGCAGCTTGGTCGCTGTTTTTAGCCCGGAGGTCCTCGATGATCTTGCTAGTACCATCGAGGGCCCTCTTCTGGTTAGCCGCCACCTCCCCCAGAGCGACGATCTGGGCTCGAGCCTTCTCCTCCGTGACACCCAGCGCGTCGCGGTCGCGGGAGACGGTGTCAACATCAGCCTCAAGCTGCCGGACACGTTCCGCCGCTCAAGCCAGTTCCTCCCTCAGCTGGGTGGACTCCTCCTCCGCCTTACGCCGGGCCTCCCGGGCAGCGTTCCGCTGCTGCCCAACCTCAACAACCTCCTTAAGGGCGGCCTCGGCCCTCAACTGCGCCCGGGAGGCCTCCTCCTGGGCGGCCTTGGCCCCCTCCTGCGCGGCCGCCACCTCGACCTTCGCCTGGCCGGCCTCGGCCTCCGCCTTCTCTAGCGAAGCACAGAGGAAGGGGAGCTGGCGCCACAGCTCCTGTGTCTGCAGGATGAACTGGGACTTGTCGTGCGATCTCGCCCTCAGCATCTACCAAGGATAAAAAGGAAGGTCACAACAAACGACAGCAAAATAACCAAGGTAAATCGAAAGGGAAAGGACGAAACTTACGTTTATTCCCTTGTACAAGTCTTCGGACGCGACTCCCACGGCCACGCGCATCACGTGGTCGAGCCACGCCCGAAACTCCTCCATGTGCTCCCATTCCCCAAGCTCGGCTTGGTCGTCGAGCTTGAAGAATCTGCGCCCTGGATCTCTGGGGTCGGGCAGCTCGAGCACCTCCTGCCCCCAGAGATCACTGGAGCGGTCGACCCTCCTCCTCACCTCGTCCATGATGCCCTGACCCATCTCGAGGGTACCTCCGTGGGACATCACCCGCTCGGACAGGTTGGGGAAGTCGATCGCCCCCTCGAGCCGGGCGACCCTCTCCTCGAAGTGGTCTTGGAGGGCCGCCATCGACGCCTCCGGGTCATCGCTTGAAGGTGGAGGGGGCCCCCACCGCGAGAATAGCCCTGGGCGGTAGAGGAAACTCATGTTAGCCTCCAGCACGGTGGGCTCGCCACGGTCTGGCAGCACATCTCCTTCCTCCACCATGACCGAGCCAGGGGACGGAGCACCTCGAACAGACGGCTGCCCGACCTTGACGACAGGCCGAGCAGCCACCTCGGACATCGTCACATCCGCCGCGCTGCTTCCTTGCAGCGCAGCAACGGTCCCCTCCGGCTCCTGCCGAGGGATCGTCACCACCACCATCTCTGCCAGCTCCGTCGTCGTCGCCGTCCTCGCCGCGGGTGACGCCGACGACGGCACCTCCGGCGCAGCAACGACCGCACCCTCCTCTTCCTGTGCCTTCTCTTCGCGCTCGCGCCGCTGACGCGCCTCCCACGACGCGAGGTTCTCGGGCCACCGCGTCGTCGTCGGGCGCTCCGGCGTCTCTTCCTCGCCGGTGGAGGTCAAGTCGGCCACCTCCATCTCTACGGCGGCTTGGGGCTCAACCCCCTCAATCGCAGCTATCGTCGACGCTGGCTCCACGCCTTCCGAGGCTTCTAGCACGCCCCCTCCGACGGGGTGGTGAGCACGGCCTCGACCGCCACTCCGGCGGACCCTGCCTATGCGACGGGTCGACCCGCCTCTTCCTCCACTCGAGTTCGCTCTGCGGCAGCCTGCGCCTGCCCGTGCCCTATCGCCTCCCGCGCCTTGGCCACCCACGCCGCACCTGGGGCGAGGGTCGAAGGGGACGAGGCGGCAGGACTGGCCCCGACAGCCATCTTGGCCGCGGCCTCCGCCTTCAGCCCCTTGGCCGGGGTGGGGGTCGCGTCCTCCGACAAGCGCTTCGCCCTGAAAAAGAAGCTCATACGCGACGGTAAGCACAAGTCATAACCAACGAAAAATACTCGGGATCGACAGGGAAGCAACTTACCCCAGCGGAATCACGGGGGTCCGACCAGTGGACCTCGAGCCACTCGGTGGCTTCTGCGAGGCACATCGGGAGCCACTTCTCCCGCCAGCGCTGGCCGCGGCAAGGGTTGAGGCTGCTCCCGGCACTGTATCCTTGGCAGGGGCCAACGGCGTCCTCGTCTCCACCGTCCTGGTCTCCTCCTGGGTCGATGGGCCTGATGCCCGTGCGCTCGACCGGGAGGTGCCGGGGGCGTGCTCGACCGACCTCTCGACGGGGACCGCGACGAACGGTTGCGCGTCTGCTGCAACACTTCACCTTGAAGAGCCGCGGGGCGCTCGTCCCGCGACTCAATTCCGACAGCTGGGGTCGACGAGGTCGACCCCTCTCCTCCTCCAATACTGGCGGCCGCCCCCTGACGCTTGGGCACCGCTCTTTCTTCCTCGAGCCCTCGTTGCGGCTCGGCCTCCTCCTCCTGCTCCAACTCCTCTTCCTGCATAAGGATGACACCTGTCAGGTCAAAAGCGATAGGCCTGACCCGATACCGTCACGTCATGACATCATCTTTAACAACCTCGTCGCTGCTCGACCCCTCATCCTCATCCTCCTCCGAGGGGGACTCCTCCTCGAGAAGGTTGCCCCGCCTCTGCCGTGCTCGGCGCCATTCATGCTCCTCCTTCTCTCTGGCCTTTTTGCCCTTGTCCTTCTTGGCCTTGTCCTTGTCCTTCTTGTCCTTCTCGGCCTGAAGGCGTCTCACCTGGGAGTCGTTCCGCTCCTCCTTCATCGGTGGCAATGACTTCTGAAAGACGACGTTCCCTTGAGGAACACAAGGCGGTTAAGAGACAGACAAAGGAGACAAACGAGACGAACAAGGGGGCATTGACAGAGAAAGAGGTGTCGTACCAGCTGGACGTGGCCCTGGTCTAGCATCATGGGGACGCTGGCGACGTTCTCCACCTCGAACGCGCTGGCGAAGGAGGCGCGTACTCGGCGGACCACCCTCTCGAGGGGCAGCTCGTCCTCCACGAGGCGACACCCCGTGAGATCCACCCCCGGGCGCATCTTGTCGAGGCATCGCGGGCGAGCCATCAGCGACACGACTCGCCATTGGGGGAAGGCCGACGCGACGATCGCCGCCATAAGTCCCGCCTTCTTTAGACGGGAGATTGCGCCAAGCAGGTGGTCGAGACGCTTCTGCTTCTTCTGCTCGACGTCGTACCTCTAGTGGTCGGGCCTCGAGTCGATCGTCCTTCCGGTGTAGGCGGGGAATAGACCATCGTCATTCCTCAGGTAGAACCACCCGGAGTGCCATCCTGAGTGGCTCGACGTAAGCTTCGTGGGGATCCAGCAGTCCGCCCTCTTGAGGGAGATGCTGTAGCACCCTGCCCTGACCATCCTGCGGCTACCACTCCCGGCCGAAGCGTGGAACAGGCTCGCCTCGAACAGGTGGAGCCACAGCTCCCAATGCGGTGCCATCCCCAGGTATCCTTCGCACACGACAGTGAAGACCGCCGCGTGACAGATGCCATTGGGGGAGAGGTGTTGGAGCTCCACGCCATAGTGGTGGAGGATCCCACGTAGAAGACGGTTGGGGGGGGGATCCCAGCCCCGCCCGGTGGAAAGCTTCGAAGCTGACCACATAACCCTCCGGCGGGTTGGGCTCAGCGTCCTCCCTCGGCGGCGCTATCCACTCCGGCCGGTCCGCGGAGGTGATAGGCCGGAGGAGGCCACTCTCCACCAAATCTCCCAAACGCCCCACGGTCGCCGACGATGGAAGCCAGGCGTCAGGTCTGCGCAAGCTGTAGCTGGCCATGGGAGGAGGGAAGCGGATGCGCTCGGATGCGGGGATGGAAGGTATGTTGCCAATCTCTCCTCTCCCTACTCTCGCGCACGCAGAGATCCGGCTCGGTGGGCGACGAAGGCAATGGCAAGAAGAAGGAGGCAGTGAAGGCAATGGCAAGCGTGAGGGAGCCGACTCCCCACCCCCAGTATTTATCACCGGAAGCCCAACGGGCAGATCCAACGAAAAGGCAGGTAAATCTCCGCATTTAATGCGCCCACCTACCGCCCCCTCGTATTCCATAAAATAAGGTGCACCCATCGCGTCATCGGGCTCCGCACTGCATGCCTCGCCGCACCCTACGCCTGCTACGACTGCAGTCGAACGAACATCTCCTAAAAAGGCGCACCTACAGCGGACAACGTGCAATAGTGGGCGTTATCTTCGGAGGTAAGCAACAGACGTCGACCCGTCCGTCAAAATCTCGAAGGAGCGAAGGCTGGCCCTCGAACAGGGTTCGACAGCCGCCCTTGAGTACCTGAGCTCAGGGAGGACCCAGGGTTATGGACTCCGGTCCACCCCCAAATCTCGAGGGGGTGAAGGCTGGCCCCACGAACAGGGTTCGACAGCCGCCCTCGAGTACTCGAGTCAGGGATGACCCAGGGGGGGCGGCGCGAGCCCCTAGCTCGAGAACGAACTCTCGAGGCCCCCTAGGACATATCCGAGGCATAACCAGGGAATACCCAAGGATCCCTACGACGGGAGGCATCGAGCCACCAACTCCCATCGAACGGAGTTGGCACCTAGGTAATCCACGCGGTCTTGCTTAACGAGAACGCCTCAGGGCTTCTATCGACCCCTATCGAACGGGGCACAAGTTCTCACTTGGATTTCTACCCGTTACCAGCTCACAGAGGACTTCGAGGCTCGTCCTAATGAGGATAGCAAGATGCTCTTCGCCCCACAATCCGAGCGCAAGGATCCGTGGGAAGGACGCTAGAAGGTAGTGAAAGCCCAGCCACACGAGGCTCGAGGGCTAGACTACGCACGACACCCCTCAACGAAAAAGGGTCGAAAACACTCGTAGCCTGGCAGACAGAGTTGACCCCTCGATAGGGCACTATGACTCCAATTTAACCATCGAGGGAGCGAAGGCTGGCCCTCGAAAGGGTTTCGACAGCCGCCCTCGAGCACCCCCTTTCCAAGGAAGTGAAACGCTCATAGCCTGACGAACATAATTGACCGCTCAATAGGGCGCTATGACTCCAGTTAATCCTAACACCCCTCGATAGAACACACGTCAAAGTCCCCAGAGGAGTTCTTAATCACTCCTCTGGGGCCTCCGGGGCTAACCCCGCGGAGAATCAAACCTCGTACTAACCCTGCAGATCATTAGCAAAAACCTCTATGCGGATTCTCCTTATCCGCATAGAGGCCCGGGGGCTACTGTCGGGTACAAAGGTAAGGGGTACCCTAAACCTGTGATAATCTAATGCTTAACATAGCAACCATTTTTAAGGCAGGATCCGATCAGCCGTTCAAGTCAATGGAGGAAGGCCCATCACGCGAAGGCTTACCTCACCAACAACGGTGACCGGTCGTGGGCCGGCCCAATACTAGAAAAACAGTAGGCAGGACACCCCTCCGCCTCAACCTCGACTGACGGATAGGGGTCGAACGAACGACCCCTCCGCCTCGACCTCGAATGACGGACAGGGGTCGAACGAACGACCCCTCCGCCTCCGCCTCGACCTCGAATGACGGGCAGGGGTCGAACGAACGACCCTCCGCCTCCGCCTCGACCTCGAATGACGGATAGGGGTCGATCGAACGACCCCTGAGAAGGAAGCTCGATCAACTTACCTGCTCCCGATATGGGGTAAAGGGGATCCAATGCGCCCACCTGCCCCCGCCTAACGCCATGGGCCCCCACTACCACAGTCAAATCCATCAACTCGCCGCCCATGCCCGGGACCTCCGTCAACCGTACGGCCGCTGTAGCCACATCGCAGGTACGGAATCCAGAGGCACCCTCTCGAGCCATGAACAGGACAACCCTCGACTGTGTCTTCAGGGATACGACAGGGTCACGCTGGCCTCGACCCCCCTCGACCAGGGGGCTCGACTATCGTCTCCAACCACTCCGGCATGGCTCCCGTCCAGTCCGCCCTGCGTCAACTGTGGGACTCGTACCCATCTACAGAGGATCAGTCGTACCACGCCATGACGTGCGGCAGCGTCCGGTCCGCCATCACCATGTCCTGAAGCACCAAAAGGACGGAAAGGACACGCCGCTACAGCGATCGACGTCCCATCGTAGGCATGGCGCCACGGACACCTCTTCCATGCCTCTATAGTCTAGTATCTCTGTACTCTCAGGTCTCCCCTTGATCTATAAAAAGGGACGCTGGGATAGAAGAAAGCAGACACATTCGTATCGGCTCATGCATTCGGACATCAGAGATCTCTCGACGAGCCGAGACATCAGCTCTGACCTGCATACACCAAGAGACAAGTCGCGCACACCACACCTGATCGCTTGATCGACATCTCTAGCAATCCACCAGCCCACCTAGGGTAGCCCTGCTAGTCCTAGGTCTCAACTCATCCTAAGCACCCCGTGTAAACCAGCTTGTACCCCCTGTACGAGCACTTCGGTGCAAGATAATACGATCCATCCTCCCCCGCTGGACGTAGGTCCTTCTTTGCCCGAACCAGGATAAATCTTGTGTTCTTCTTGCAGCACATTTGGGAGAGGGAGCACGTAATATACAAATTTACTAGTTGGTGGTGTTGACCCCCTGGGTTATAAGACCGACACATATCTAAGTCACATGCAAATTAACAAATATAAGAGAAATTATCCTCTCGTTGCTGTAGAGGAAGGATCCACGCCATGCATCTCATGTATAGATGCCATAATTGTTGTGCATGCTCGTATATTAGATATGGCAAGGAAGAAGCACACAGATATAGTCAATATTTTTTCCTTGATTATTTGTTCTTTAATTGTCTAATATTTTTAAAATTCAACGGTTGTGATTTATTCAAACTCTTACCTACTAAGGGGTAATGGAGGTACCATAAAAGCCCTATTTTTATTTAGTTGTGATCGATAAACCTATTGCTTCTAGTATTTGTTTTTTCAGTCCATACCTATTAGTACGAATTTCTCCCTACTACTCCCTCTATCCAAAATTATAAGTCATTGTAAAAATCTTGGAAAGTCAAAATATCTAAAGTTTGACCAAAATTACAGAAGAAATTATAAAAATTCATGACATCAAATAGGTATACTATGAAAATATAATTGATGAAGAATCTAATAATACTTATTTGACATTATATATATATATTATTATATTACCATATAAATTTGTCTATTTTTCAAACGACTCAATAGCCAGGTTTCTTGTTTTAACTTCTGGCTTTTGGATTCCCACGCCTATATGCCTCCACAAAATTTCATTGGTGGACTCAACTTAATAATAAACAAAATAAAATACAAAATTGCTCAACGGTTTTTCTAGTGTAGCTAAGAATTATCATTTCTAGAGGCAGTTCTATATGTGAACAACCTTGGAAATTGTTTTCAACAATGTTCAATAAAGAAAGCTTATCTTAACACTATTAGTAACGAATATATTGTAGGATGGTAAGAAACGATCACATGAGAGGGGAAGTCGTAGGTTCAAACCATGAAAATCACAAACTATATGAAAAACTATATGACTTATGACATGCGGAAATTTTCCAGCCATATTTTGCAACGCTGTTTTTGGAGTCGATTTCTACATGCAATTGGGCTTAAATGTATATTCATAGGTGGTAGGCTTAGGTGATTACATCTAGAAATATCACTAATACAAAAAGGCTATCAGGAGACAAGGCTCCTGATTAACAAAGGCACACGCTAAATGTGAGGCGGTCCACCAAAAAATGTGTACACTAAACTAGAATAAAGACTATCCTTCTTTAAAAAACTTTTTACAAGGATTCTAAAAAACTTACTTAGGCTAGATTTAATAGGTAACATACCAGAAGTTGATATCACAAAGATAATGACGCCACTCATTTAATGACGTCTTAAATTTAAAAGATGCCTCCATGACTTGTGTTACTCTCAAGTTTCCCAAAACCTGTCAGGGGTAGAAATAATTTGAACTATTATTAATGCGGCAGCACAATGTTCTTGGAATAGTATATTTATAAAGTAACTTAACATATAGAAACAACATTCTTTGCAAGTTTTTACTAGGGTTGCCTTTTGGTGTATTTGTGCTAATTTATTGGAGTCCTTTTTTATATATTCATCCACACGGCAATATATTGGTTTTTTTATTAAGTTTATTTGTAATAAAATTTGAAAAACATAAATCTGTGCATTGAGTCCTAGCATATTCATATAAGGAACTTACTTCAAACAATCAAACTAAAGCATCTGGGCATTGAGTCCTAGCATATTCATCCACCTCTATTATTTTGCCTTCGGGTGTCTGTTTATGGTGAAATTCCAAGGAATGACTTTGTGTGATAACTTCACACAGCTTCTTCACTAAAGCAGTTCTTTTTAGGAAATTGAAAAGTTCCGGCCTCTGCGATGAAAAAACAATTCATAAGATGAAGCTTGTCAATATATGTTCTCTCAAAAACACTCACTTTTTATGACTCTAAGAAAAGATTAGCAGTTCTCAACCATTATATTACTTGAGTTTTTTTAGCGTTAGGTAATTACTCCCTCTGTCATGAACATGAAATCTAATAATGGGTGTTCAGTTCTTCTAAGACTATTCTAAATTTGGCCAAGATTACACAAAAGAACTAAAATATTTATGGCAACAGATAAGCAACATTAAATATATGATGAATATTTTTATAATTTATCTTTTCGATGTGGGTATAAGTTAACATTCTTCTCTACAAACTTGGTCAGACAAAAGATAGTTTGACTTAGGACAACTATAAATCCATTATAATCCAGATTTCAGGGAGTATAAAACATTAGGACAACAAAATTCTATTATATTTCAGATTTGAGGGAGTATATATGAAACAAGAAGTAAGGATATTAGTACCTGGTGCTAGAGTAGAATTCGATGACTCAGGGTGACTTGGTGAGCTTGAGTTTGAAAGCTTGGATTTTTTTTATCAATTTGTCAATTAATTGCTAGACATATGATCACAAAGGAAAAGAAAAGGGGCTGAAAACAACGAGATCTAGAAGAAAGATAATGGGAAACAACACTAGGTGGAAGAAATGGCGGTGATTATTTATATACTTTAATTGATTTGGAAAAAAAAATGTTGAAACAATGCAGACTAGCTAACAGAGTAGCGAAGTTTTTTTGTGGTTTGTCTCTGGATCATCTGATAAAAAGACTGATTGTTACAAGAGAATAAAAGGCAAATAGGTATCTTTTTTGGTGGTGGTGGTGGGAGGATTTGCGGATGAAGTAAGTATTTTTTTTATTGGACACTCACTTGGTTAGGACAATGCAATGCAAGTGATTTAGCTTGGAAATGACTCAGTGAGTGAACAAGAAGGGGCTGGTGACAGGCAGCAAAATGGGTAGCTGTGAAGATGGAGTCATCTATCCACTGAAGCACTCTCTTATATACAGTAATATAAGGGAGGAGCGATATTCTTTGCGTGCGATCAACAAGACGCGAGGGAAAAAGAATGCATCTCTCTGAAAGCTAAAGACTAAAGCTGAGAATACTGTATGCTGTCGACTACTCATATCTGAATTCAAGTATCCAACATATGTATGGCTCATATATCAATGAGAAACTTCTCTTAAAGCTGAGAGTACTCTGTTACACGGGGCAATATTCTTTGGTTACGACAACAGGTAAAGGAGAAAGGATGCATGTCTCAGCTGATACGTAAAGAATAAAGCTGAAGAGAATACTCAAGGGACGGATCGTGCCATGCATGTTCAAAGAAGAAAAAGAAAAATCTGCTGCTTTAAAGAACAACAAAGGGCATCTCAGGATGGAGTGACAATCGTGCCAAGGCACAATAGCATGGGCATGGCTTAATAAAGTATGCGAGCAGAGTAACAGAATAGTGCAGTAGTATGCTTTGCTTGTGTGGTAGTACTCGTAGTTGATAATTTATCTGAACAACCGAGCATGACAAGTCTTTTACACTGTTATGTTCAAGTCTATAGGGTTTTTCCAACTTTGTAAAGCATTGGCAAATCCTTTTTTTTTAGAACACGCCTAAGCGCGTATTTCATTAAGTAGAAAGAGTTTTGTTACACAAATGCAGGCCTAGTAACACCCTGGTTACCCGACCTACACCCAACAACCAACACGAGAACGATTACATGATAGAAACTAACGCTACGAAATGGAGCCTAAACTCCTAATCAGGCTCACTCGGCCTCCAGACCCTCCAGGTTCAGATCCAAGGCCGTGACATCAAACTGGCCGTTGAGGAGGATCTGCAAGCGCCGCTGCTTGTTCTCCGTCATGTCTCCTCTAAACGCGGCAAGGAACTTCTCCTCAATGTCCGGATCGGGCTCATCTTCATGGACCTCAACACCCAGCTTCTTGAGGAGGAGACTTTGCGCTTGCACAATTGCATTAGCCGCTCGCGGCCTGGATGCAATGCGCGAGCTTCGCCTTAGGGAATGGACGGACACCAGAGTCCGCGCATGCCTGAGCTTAGGGCCACCACGGATGAGCGGTGTAGGCAACGGGAGACAGATCTCCGCCTCAATCTGCTCTTGCACGGAGAGCTGCAAGGAAGCAACCGCGGGCGCATCGCTGTCGAAGGAGGGCGCCGGCCCCAGGTGATCGTCGAAGAGGTCAGCCCCAGCGGCTGGCATGGCAGGGCCATTCCCACCGGCGTCTCCTTGGACGTTGGGAACGTCCACACGTACCAGGGGTGATTCATCCACCACCCCCGGCGCCCCAGCCTCCGCGAAGCTAAGCTGAGTCATCCATGGCGGCGACTGGGGGGTCACCACGGATGCCTCAACCTCCACAAAGTCAGCCGTCGGAGCAGACGAACACCCAAGCATGGGGGTACCCAGAGACCGACATCCCGCAAGGGAGGCAACAAGCTCATCGAGCATCGGGTCCACCCAAATGGGAGGCCGAACACCCTTGCAAGATGCTCCAACGAGCGGGTCAGAGTCGGTAGAGTACCGTGCGACAGAAGAAGTACCCGTACCAGCGACGAAGTCGGCATCCGCGCCGACGGTGGTCTCCATGGGCAGCCGGCCCCGACGCCGCCGCCAACGACGACGACGGATGTCGTTGGTGCCCCCCGCAGACCCCCGCACGGCTCCAACGACAGGCGCGTGCACGGGGGGTTGCGGGTTGGCACCCACCGGTGCCGGCACCGTCGCAGGTCGCCTAGGCCGTCTGCAATCCCTCGCGATGTGGCGTAAGCCGCGACAACGCAGGCAACGCTGCGGCAACCGGCAAGTCGCAACCCGGTGGGAGTAAGAAAGGCAGTTGAAACATCTGCCAATCAACTCGATCGGGATCTTTGGAGCCTGTGGATGACGCGTCGTGGAGGGGGAAACCGTGGGTTGCGTATCCTGCTGACGAAGGATCTCACACCACCCATCAGAGTTGGGGGCGAAAACCCGTCGACGACGACGAAGGCGCAGAGGCACTGAAGTGCGGCCATCCACCTGCCGGCAGGGAGACCGAACACCAAAAGAGGGCGCGGCCGGCGCACAGGGCCCTGCCCACGGCGTCCAACAGGGACGCCGCTACCGGCTTGACTTCATATAGTTGGAATCCTTCGGTCTGTTGGAAAATTTCTCTCAGAACCTCTTGCAAAAAAATTATCTCTAAATGTTCAAAGAATAGGAGTGTTTAATTATTTTTCAGGTACCTTTCTTTCCTGTAAATCAGTTTTCGCCAGAGCTTGTCATGCCTTAAACTTAGCATGTATCAGCCATCTAACGACATATGTGCTATCTTGAACCTCTCAACCCAGTTATCATAGTCTCCCTTGACCATAATAGGACATATCTTTAATCCTAGTTAGATCACTATCGTTCCCTGAGGAAAATACGATATCTGGAATACTCCCGGTGAAGTGCTACATCGGTATAATCTGTGCGCTTACGGATCTATCCAATAGTCATAAGAAATACGTTGGCTGATTTCTTGTGAAAGAAAAACATTGTTCTGGCTGGATTGAGAAAAGGGAAACAAGAGTAGTACTCAAGAAAACTAAATGTTTCCCAGCACACGCTGCAACACCGTCCAACTAATGATGTCGCTGACTACTGATCGATGTACTTTTTGCTCTGCTGAATGACTGAATTCAGAAAGGGGAGCTTGTATCTTCAGACGCCGGCCGAAGGTCTCTCAAGAGATCACAAATGACACAGGATTTGAGTTATAATACAGCAAGGTGTTTTCTATGTTGCATCCTCTGATTAGTATCTCACACAAAGGAAGGAGCAAACTCCATCCATCTTTATTTGAAGTTTACTAGGCGTGAGTATTCCTTCCTACCAATCCACGTAACCACATTGTTGCTGATACAACTGAGAGAACAATGGAGAGCGCAGCGCATTCCATCGTGAGCAACCTGGGGCAGCTGCTGGTCGACGAGGTCCAGGACATCCGCGGCGTCGGCGACAAGGTGTCGCTCCTAATGGACGAGCTGTCCACCATGAACGCCTTCCTCCGCATGATCTCCGAGGCGGACCAGAGCGCCGTCGACCACCTCGTCAGGGAGTGGGAGAAGCAAGTCCGCGAGCTCGCCTACGACGCCGAGGACTGCGCCGACACTGTTGGAAACTAAACGCCGGTGAACTGGAGTGAACGCCGGCGAGAAGAAAACAGAGGAACACTAGAGTTTTTGGTGCTGCCAAGGGCGCAGCGTTTTCTGGGATTGTATTGATACTTATTGAATTACAAAGCAACGCAATGCAAGCCACGGCGCACACGATTGTGCAGTGTGCGCACATCCATCCCCATGCGCCGCAACAGCCGGCCGTGGCTTGCATGCCTGAGTTCGTGGCGAGCGAGTCTCTTCCACCACTCCTACTCCTACGCACACGGCAACCACATGACGGTCCTCGTGTGCATGCATTTGCTGAAACAAGACATGCTATGCTGATGACTACTCTAGGATTACTAACAAATTCTCCTCCTAATCCTAGTGTATGTTGTGTACATCTACATACCAATTCTGGAACGCAGCTCACAGAAGTGTTCACGCCCCAGAGCTTTAGTAAGTATATCTGCCAGCTGCTCTGTCGTCCCAATGGACTGAAGCCTCACCCTGTCTTCATCAACACATTCACGAATGAAATGATAACGAACGTCGATATGCTTACTGTGATCATGAAAGACGGGGTTTTTGGCGAGCGCGATGGCAGACTGATTGTCTATCTTCAAGGTGATGGCGCTGGCTTCCTCGCTCTTGAGCTCTGCAAGTAGCCGCGCCAGCCACATCCCCTGACAGGCTCCAGTTGTTGCAGCAATGTACTCCGCTTCACATGAGAAAAGAGCCACAATCTTCTGCTTCTGAGATTGCCAGGTGATGGTGTTGTCGCCGAGAAAGAAGAGGATGCCTGAGGTGCTCTTACGCGTGTCGATGTCCCCAGCCAGGTCACTGTCCGAGTAGCCTACGAGCTGGGGTTCCTTCTTCCTCTTGTAGTGACTGCCGAAGTGCAGTGTGCCGGCGATATAGCGCAGCACTCTCTTCATGGCCGCCAAGTGCTCAGTGGTTAGGTCCTCCATAAACCGGCTGATGAAGCCCACTGAGTACGCCAGATCAGGTCTTGCGTTCACCAGATACCGCAGGGACCCAACCACACTGCGATACATGGTAGCGTCAATAGCTGGAGCCAAGCTCACCTTGCTGAGTTTCAGTCGAGGCTCCATTGGTGTTGTGCTGGAGTTGCAACCCGTCAGCCCTGCTTTCTCTAGGATCTTGGCTGCGTAAGATCTTTGAGAGATGGTGATGTCGGCCTCGGTCTGAGACACCTCCAAGCCGAGGTAGTAGTGGAGAAGTCCCAAATCACTCATCTTGAATGTAGCTTTCATCTGGTCCTTGAAGGTGTCGATGCCGACTTGGTTGCCGTCGGCGATGATCAGGTCGTCGACTAGACTCCGACCACTAGCCGGCGAGCTCCAGCCCCACGCATGTAGACAACATGTTCCGAGGCACTCCTCCGAAATCCAAGTCCGAGGAGGGACTCGTCGAGTTTGGCGTACCACGCCCGTGGAGCTTGACGGAGTCCGTAGAGTGCCTTGACGAGGTGCAACACCTTGTTCTCTTGACCGTGGAGGACGAATCCAGGAGGTTGTTCGACGTACACCTCCTCCTCAAGCACCCCGTTCAGGAACGCGGACTTCACGTCCATATGGTGCACAGCCCAATCTTGGGCGGCGGCGTGGGCGAGCAGGAGCCGGACTGATTCCAGGCGTGCGACGGGAGCAAAGACCTCGTCGAAGTCCACGCCCTGCCGCTGTACGTAGCCCTTCACGACTAGGCGGGCCTTGTACTTGTTGATGATGTCGGCGGCGTCCTTCTTTGCCTTGTACACCCACTTGAGGCCTATCGGCCTAGCGTGCGCCGACCGTTCCACCAACCTCCATGTACCACTGGCCTCGATGGAGGTCATCTCGTCAAGCATGGCGTGGTGCCAACACTCGTGACGCGCTGCCTCGTCGTAGGAAGTCGGCTCGGCATCACTCGCCAGCAGCAAACGCTCCTCCAGCTCACGGTGGGTGAGCTCGGGCGTCTCAGCCTCCCCGAGAATGTTGTCGACGCGGCGAAAGCGGACAGGGGCGTCGTCGTCGTGGTCAGCGTCGAGGTGGTCCTCCACCCCGGCTCCTGGTGGGGATGCGAACTCCACTGGAGGTTGTGTTGCGGGGCTTGATGAAGACGGAGGATCGAAAGCAACTGGTGAACCAGCCCCGGACAAGCCTGGAGCTGGGGACACAGCCGCACTGTGACAGAACAGCTTAAGAAAGGGCCCACTTGTCAGGGTTAATAGTCCATCTGACTTAATCCCGAACAAATGATCCAATCCTTAATTAGTCCGTCAGGTGTCACCACTTTGCAGCGGGTCATCCACCTCTTTCCGAGCAGGATCTCCTCATTACAAACATTGCAGAAGTAATACGATAATTTATATTACATCAAAGTAGCGGAAATTTGAAGTCATATTACAAACCACAAGTTTTGAAACATAACTTAAGTGTCATACGATATTATTACATCAAGCTGCTGATAGAGTATAAACAAACAACCGAGGTACTCTTGCCCAAGAGTCAAGCAAAGACAATTTATTCTTCATCTTCATTCACATTGACCACGGTCATGCAACACGAAGCCACACAAACCGGGTTGTGGCCCTCATCTGCAACAGGGGTTAACAAACCCTGAGTACGGGAGTACTCCACAAGACTTATCCGACAAATAAAAATATTTGGTGGGTAAAACAGTATGCAAGTCATAGGATTCAAGGTATGGTTTGCAAGAATCAAGTATTTTGCATAAATGAGCATTTATAAAAGAATTGGAATTCATTTAATTTGTTCATAAGATTACTCAAGTACCAATCTAAATGTATGATTGATAACAAGGTAATAGACCATCCACGGAAGGAAACCATCAAGTATCCAGTTTAAGTTTCATTAACTACGATGTAAAAGGCAGGGTTATGTTTCCATATCCGAGGAACACGACGATTCGAACCGGTTAAACCCAGCTGGGGACTTCCCAATCACACGACATATATAGCCCTAAAGCACGCATATGACTACCTTTCCCTGGATCCTCCCGCCAAAATCGGGGTTCCGCCACCCAAGAGCACAGTACACCTCCATCCAGTTCGTTAACTTGGAGGGTACACACTACTCTCGCCATCTCTCCACTCCCAGTGCGGATTAACCGTTCTTAAGACGGGAATAGCCAGAGTCCAGCTTCCCCAAAGTATGTGATCAGTACTCCAAAGTCACAACCCTCTAACTTTTTACAACGGCAAGGCCCTAACGACACAGGCGGAGAGAACCCGCTCACCAGACACCGCTGATGGCTCCCAAACACCGTGTCCGCCCGGTCACCATTTATTACTTCCAACAACATCCCTTTCTCAAAAGATCATAACCATATGCCGAAGCAATATGCTATGTGTAAGTGACCGGAAATCACTTACCATAAAAGTTCTAAGCATACTAAGAATTTTAGCAAAACTTTGCCTCTTTAAACAAGTGTCAAGGTAAAGGATACAATTAAACAAGAATAAGGCTATGCATCAAATAGGAATTTAATAAAGTACCGAAATGCAATAGAATAATCATAAGTGTATTTAAAGCAATCATTTTAAATACAAGGAGATGGTTGAATGCACCGGGGCTTGCCTTGGTTGGAGGGATAAGCGAATTCGGGCTCAGATTCAAGAATAGAGAAATCCCCTTCACAAGAGGGATTATCCAACCCAACCAACGAACAATCTACACAATACAATGCCATGCTTAGATGATGCTTGAATGATAGACATGATGCTTTGCAACACTCAAACAAGTACTTAAGAAATGACTAAAACAGATTAAAACCTTGAGTAACTTCCCTTTATGAAGATAAATTAAACTAGAGTATAAAGCAAATTTAATTAAACCCTATTTATCTTGATTATCTAGGTTAATAATATATCCAAAAGAACTGAGAAAACACACAATAAAATACATGTCCAAACTGTGGTTGTCACTGGACAAATGACCATTTGCATCAAATAATCCAAAATCACTCAAAACCTAAAGTCATTAGGGTTTCTAATCATTTTATAATTAATTAAACAACTAGCCATATATAACAGTTCATCCAAAAATTCTCAAACTTTTTGTACAGCAAGGTAACAGTGTATAACGGTTACACAAAAATTCCTAGAATTTTTGGAACAATATACAGAGCATGAAAATTCATGAAAAACTCATTTTTTAATTACTTTGAGCACTTTTACAGAATTAAAAATGTACTGAACATGTGTATATTATATTTTTCTTAAATACTACACACCTCAAAGAACATCCTCAAAATTTTGTAGAATTTATACATGCACAGATATTAAACAAATGAAAATACAAAAAGCAGTACTATTCAAAACAGAAAATAAAGAAAACCCTTTATAACCAGCCGCTGACAGTTGGGTCCCGCCCGTCAGCGACTCAACGCAGAGCAACGGCGCCGGCGACCAAGAAACACGGCGGCGCGTCGCCGTCGGTGACCAAACCGAACAACCAACCCTCGAATCAGCTTCTACACTCCACCCCGAACCCAACGAGGTACGACACGACCCTTTCCATCCCTCAGAAATGTCTCACCGGTGACGACGGCGGCGACCCGAGCTCGGCCGCGCGTGCGCAGGCGAGCACAGACATGCGCCGGGTTAACCAAGCACCTCTACGCGCTCAGGAAGACAACGTGAACGAAAAGCACAAAGAAAACGAGGCTATAACCTCCTCTGGTGACCTTGTCGACGGTAATGGCAGCGCCCCGTACGCGGCTGCAGTTGCGCTGACAAACACAAGCCGTAATCGGCTCAACCAAGCACTCTATCAGACTCAGTGGCCCCCAAACAACGCGAAGCGCACGCAAAACGAACTGAAAGACTAACGAAACGACCCCGCCGGCGGCCATGGCGGACGGCGGAGATCTGCGCGACGTGCGCCGGCAAAATTGCGCACGCGCTGGAACAACCAACACCGCAAACGGACTCACGATGGCTAGACGAAGCTAGTGCAAGACTCGGATTAGAAAACGACCAACTAAATCGACCAGACAACGAACACACCGTCGCGCCGGCCATGAACCGCGGCGGCGCTCGTGGACAGAGCTCGACGGCTCGATTCAAAGACAATCGAGTGTTCGGAAAGTTTGAGGTGCTTACCCCGGTGGTATAGCACTTGCTAGCGTGGCCAGAGATGAAGCAGAATGAGCTAGCGATGAAGACCGTGCCAACGGAGACGATGAACCGAGCGGCAACGAAGATGTTCCCGGAGCTACGGTCCACCATTTGCAAAACGGAGAAGCCGACAAGGATCAGTGATGGATAAGGAAGATGAAACAAGAATCAGAAGAACAATGTGGCTCCTGTGTAGCCGGTGCGACTGCGAACCAGAGTGGCAGCGCTCTCGCCGGAGCCAAGGAAGAAGACCTCGCGCCGGGTGATTCACACGCTCGCAGCTTCAACCGACTAGTGCGGGAGGTGGACTAGGTCAAGGCGAAAGCCATTGCGGTGGATTGGGAGTTTGGCAGGGGCTGGAATGCTCGCGCAAGCTCGACGACGATGGCGGTGACTGGGCGGAGCAGAGCAGAGTGGTGGCGCGAGCGTGAAAGAGGAGCAAGGAGAGGACGGCGCCCCGTTTTGAAGACGGCAACTGGTCCGCGACGTTGCCACGCACACGACAGGACGTGCGTCGACGCCAGGAGGCACGCGGTGGCGTCGGCAGGTGGCCGGCCAGGTGTCGGCGCCAAGCTCAACGCCGCCATGCAACTGCTTGAGGAAATGCCAGAACTGCCCTGGGACTATTTTGCAAATTGCTCAAGCTTCCAGGGGTTTTCATGAAAAACTTTGAATACCAAAGTTCCTCAAACTTTCATGATCTACATTTTTGTCAATACTCACATTTTCAAATTCGGCCTAGAAATGAAAATGCATTTTTGAAAATTTTAAAATCCTTTTAAAAAGGTTTACCCCCTTTTCAATTACTTTAAAAACTTGAATAACACTTGAAAATCTGTAAACACAACAAATGCAATTCAAACAGAGAGCTACAACTTTGCTTAAACAACCATAGGCAAATTCTTTTTAGATTTTGAAATTCATGTTTAGGGTTTAATCCACCCCCTCTGGGAATTAGGGTTTGGATTCAAATTTAAATTTGAGAATTTTAAAAGATGACCTGCATTTAAACAATTGATTTAAACACAATCAAATAAAGTCATTTTAGTTCAATGCATTTTCAGGTTTTCAAACAATTGAATGATGCTTAATGCATATGATGACATGATCAAGTTTTTAATTAGGTGATTAACACCAGAGGTGTTACACACACTTGATGCAGGGGAGACCGTCGTAGTCGTTCTGGTGGTGGTGATCACGGAGGACTCAAAATGATCCTCCTCCTTGATGGTGAAGTCGTTCGGCTCGGCAGGATCCGTTGCAGGCCACACCCACGTTGTTGCTTCGTCGAAGACGATGTCGCGGCTGATGTGGACGTGTTGTGTCGAAGGATCATAGACCCGATAGGCCTTGGACCCCGGCTCGTAGCCGATGAACACCATGCGACAGCTACGGTCGTCGAGCTTCTTTTGGTGCGGCGTGGTCACCTTCGTGTGAGCGATGCTGCCGAACGTTTCAGGTGCTGAACCGACGGCGTGCGCCCGTTCCAAAGCTCGTAGGGAGTGCGCCCCCCAATCGCCTTGTAGGATGATCTGTTCAGCAGGTAGACCGCCGTCGACACCACCTCCCCCTAGAACACAGCAGGGAGAGACTTGGCCTTCATCATGCTTCTGGTTGTGCCCACCACAGTTTGGTTGCGGCGCTCGACGATGTCGTTCTGCTGCGGTGTATATGGCGCCGTGAGCTGCCTGTGAACACCGAGTTGAGCACAATAGTTGAGGAAGTCAGTGGCTGCGAACTCTCCGCCACGATCGGTGCGCAGCACTTGGAGCTTCTTGCCGCTCTTGCGTTCCGCAGCGGCCTGGATGTTCTTGATGGCGGTGGTCGCGACATCTTTGGACGACAGCAGGCAGATCCACATGAAGCGTGAGTAGTCGTCGACAAGTAGAAGGAAATACTTGTTACCGCTCGGAGTCGCCGATGTGATGGGGCCGCAGAGATCGCCGTGGAGGAGCTGTAGCGGCTCGGTGGAGCGCCAGAGCATCCTCTGAGGGAAGGGAACCCTCCGTTGCTTGTCGGCGAGGCAGGCTTCGCAGATTTGTTGCACTTAGTCGATTACGGGCAGTCCGCGTACCAGCTCCTCATGCCCCCATCTTGCGTAGCGCAGCGAAGTGGATGTGCCCGAAGCACTGGTGCCACCTCCAGGCATCATCCTCGGTGCGCGCCACCAGGCACACAGGGCGTGGGAGGAAGAGGCCACACTCATGATGGCCATCGCCTTGGCCCAAGAGGATGGGCAACACCAGTCGTCTTCATCGCCGGTCCTCCCCAAGCAGGCGCCGCTAGCAACCAGTTCCACCATCGGCGTCAACCTCGCTGAGCCCAAGGTGTTTGTGGCTCTCGACGGTGAACCAGATCCAGATCCGACGCGATGGATCCTGGATACCGGCGCCTCCAATCACATGTCTGGGTCCAGAGCCGCCTTCGCTCACCTCGACATCAACGTCACTGGATCTGTCCGTTTCGGCGACGGTTCTGTCGCTCGCATCGAGGGCGCAGGCACGGTGCTCTTCCACTGCAAGAACGACGAGCACCGGTCGCTCCCAACGTCTACTACCTTCCATGCCTCGCCGCCAACATCATCTCTGTCGGTCAGCTCGACGAAGGCGGGTACCAGGTACTGGTGGAGGATGGTGAGATGCGGGTGCGAGATGAAGACCAGCGCCTTCTTGCCAAGATTCCACGGAGTCCAGGCCGGCTGTACACCCTCGACGTCACAATAGCACGCCCGCCGATGAACACCATGTGACGGCTACGGTCGTCGAGCTTCTTCTGGTGTGGCATGGTCACCTTCGAGGTGAGCGAAGGCGGCTCTGGACCCGGACATGTGATTGGAGGCGCCAGTATCCAGGATCCATCACGTCGGATCTAGATTTGGTGCGCCGTCGAGAGCCACAAACACCTTGGGCTCAGCGAGGTTGACGCCGATGGTGGAACTAGTTGCTAGCGGCGCCTGCTTGGGGAGGACCGGCGATGAAGACGACTGGTGTTGCCCGTCCTCTTGGGCCGAGGCGATGGCCATCATGAGTGTGGCCTCTTCCTCCTGGGCTACGTGTGCCTGGTGGGCCGACTCCTCCTTCATGTTGCGGCAATCACTGGCCCAGTGTCCCTTCTTGCTACAGCGGGGGTGTAACACCCTAAAATTTGAATAGTAAAATAGATTTGAATTTGATTTAATTTAAAGCATTTTTGTGAAGCATAGAATTAAATATATAAAAATAAAATTAAATATCATGTTAGGGTTCCACATGTTTGTGCATCTCATGCCCCTGCATTTTTATTGTGTGACTTGGTTTTCGAAACTCAAAGAAAATCATTTCAAAATCTATTTTGGAAATTGCTTTGCAAAATTCAGAAAAGAAAAATAAAAAGAAAAAGAGAAAAACCCTCACCCCTCCTTCTGGCCCAGCCCGCAGGCCTACTCTCCCTCTCCCTCTCTTCTTCACTGGGCCGGCCCACTCGGCCACAGCCCAGCGCACCGCGCCCCCTCTCTCTTTCTCTTGCACTGCCAGCGCGGGCCCACCTGTCGGCGCCGCCTGCCTCCCTCCTCTTCCCTCTCTCTGCCACCGACACCCCTGGCCCACTGGTCGGTTCCTCCTCCCTTCCCCGTTCGTGTCCGGGACGGACTCCCGCCGCGACGCGCCGCGAACTGCCGCACGCGGAATCCCCGCGTTCCTCTCCGCACCGGACTCCTCTCTGCCCCGCCTTAAATAGCGCCGATCCCCGCGTCGTTTTCCCTCATCGCAAGCACTCCGTCTCGTCCCGTGAACGCAGCAGCGCCGCCGCAGAAGCTCCGCCGCGTTCCGTCGTCCAGCCACCGCGTTCCGAGCCTCCCCGACCGCGGTAAGCTCTCCCGACTCGCGCATCAACTTTGCGAAGACGCCGAACGCGTTATCCCCCTCTTTTCCCCCTTGTTTTTGCTCTGCTTCGTCGGATCGTCGTGCACCAGATCTCTGCTGCCACGGTTCATCATCGTCAGCCCTCCCCGTCCCAACCAAGCCCCGCAGAGGCCACCGACAGCTTCGCGTTGGTCCCCTCATGCCCCCCGAGCAGTTACCCGGTCGATTTAGGCCTCCCGAGCCTTAACCGCCGTGCACAGACCGACCGCTGCCGCCTTGCTCCGTCGTCGGTGTCTCCCGATCATCCCCGTGCCTCACCAACTCCCCATACGAGTTCGCGACGTCGTCCTCTATCTCCCGGTGCACTCGGTTTCAAAAAGTGTGCACCAGAGCTCCCTAACCGCTTACGCCGACGAGCTCCGAGCTCTGCCGGCAATGGAGCCGCCGCGCGCCGCCCGCTCCGGTCGCCGCACTACCGGCCTCCCTCTCTCACACCCCCAGATCTAATCAGATCCATCGATCTCTAATCCTACGGCTCTAGATGCCCCGTACCCCTTCGGTGGCAATCTTTCTAAAGAGCCCCTGACCTTTTCTATGTCTTAACCCGCAGTCCTGAAGGCGCCTTTGATCTATACGCTTTCCCCTCGGGAAAACGTACTCTCTGTTAAATTTGATTTAATTCAAAAATAAAAGGAATTTTCTATTTTCAGTTTTTCCTCTAATCTTTAAATAGCTATATTTTCTTTATTTCAAATCCAAATCGACCCGTTCGAGTTGCGTTAGATCCGTAATTTCATGCTCTATCCAGTAGTATAGGTTTCACCTATGTTAATTACTTTTGAAAATCAGAGAAAATTACTTTGCTAAAGCTATAACTTGCCCTTTTCAAAATCCCGTTTAATCTATAACTTCTTCGTTTTAGATCCGATTAGCATGATTCTCGTGTCTTTGTGATCGTAGTAAAGTATAGATATGTTTTATAACCTTTTCAAAGTTTCTTTATTGTTTATGGTGTAATGTTCTGATCATGTCTTATTTGCTTCGTGTATGATTTTTCAGATGATTGCGTGGTGATGTTGATCGAGTACAGCCGGTGAGATCTTCGTTGACCAAGAGTTCTTTGCAGCAGATCAGGATCACCAAGAGCTTTGTGATCAAGGCAAGTTTAACATGGGATCATCCTTGTTACCTATTCACCATAATTCAATCTAGTCATTATTGCATGTGTCTAATTTGATTCCTATTAGATCTATACCATAGCTTTGTTATCCTTTACCTTGTCACCCTGGGTTTTTATGCATATGGGTAGTTTTGCTATGCTTTACAATAATGGATCTTGAGATGAATCTTGACTAATGATATATGCAACAATGAGATAAAACTGGCTTTTATAGCAACATGGAATAGGACCCCACTGTAGGGCAAAAGCTGGGATTAATAATACAACCACGAGTGCTATAATGGCTCTGGCTTTAGTCAAGTATAAAGATTTGTACTAGCGTGTTGGCAGTTCGTGAAAGGCACCATTGCCGAGCTGGTTGCAGAGCATGTTCTAGGGTGGTTACCGCTTCGAAAGGTACCATCGAGTAGAGGCTTTGCATACCCCTTGCCCTTGGGTCCGTAGGGTCTGACAACATGTTAGGAAGACTTTTGAAAGACTTCATAGTGTTCCCTGCCCACTCACCTTGGAAGTGTTATGGGAGTTATAAACCCGGGCATATGGGTAATATGGCTTGTGGGTAAAGTGTATAACCTCTGCAGAGTGTAAATCTATCATGATAGTCGTGCTCACGGTTACGAGCGGCCTGGAAAACTCACAGTGTAGATGATCATGTTGTTTAATTGCTAATGTTGGATATTAATCTTATCATGTGGTTATTAATTGGGCTATGCATAACTAAAGCTAAGTGTTGGTAAAACTTGACCAAGATAAAAGCAACCGCAGTACAGATAGTGTCGACCTTTTGAGCTTCATAACCCTATGTTACTCTTGCTGAGTACGTAAGTGCTCACTCTTGCTTTCTCAACCCCTTCAAATGGCTTTGAAGACTACCGTGAGGAGTACTAGGCTAGAGGTCAACCAGTCGACGTTCCCTGTAAAGTGGAGCTTCGTTGCGAGAGTTATCTTTATATTCCGCTGTTATGTTATTTAAATATTATTCGTTATGTAATAAGCACTCAGTGATGGTACTATTTAAAGATTTGTCGGCTTATGTGTGTGATTGATCTTTGGGCACACATGAGTTATTCATATTAAATTTTATCCTTAAAATTGGGTGTGACAGGGGGCACGGGTCATCCGGCGGTGGGCGTGACGAGCTGGAACCGCTCTTGGTGTCGCCGTTCCAGCCAGTGCCGCGTCCACGGCCCCGGCCACGGCCTCTACCACGGCCGCTTGAGCTCGATCCTCCACGTCTGGATTCCCCGGCCTTCTTCTTGTATCTTTCAACCCACTGCTCCTCAGTGAGCAGTAGCTTTCCGCTCGCGGTTTGCGCCGGAGCGGGCTCGACGTCGTCGGCCGCCTTCAACCTCCCGGTGATCTCCTCAATTGAAAGTTGTGAGATATCGAGGAGGGTTTCAATGGAGATTACCAACTGCTTGTAGCGTGGGCGGACGGCGCGGAGGTACTTGGCCACAATCTTCCCGTCAGCCTCAGGATCGTCGAGTGTGGCCATGCGCTGCGTGATCCCGGTCAGTCGGAGCGCGAAGTCTTCAATCGCCTCGCCATCCTTGAGAGCGATGTTCTCGTACTCCGCGCGAAGGGTATGCGTCGACGCCTTCCGCACACGGTCATCACCGATGCGGAGCACGCGGATCGCCTCCCAGGCGTCCTTGGCGCTGTCCTTGGACAGGAGAACTGGCACCATCTCCTCCGGAACGCCGCTGCAGATGGCGTCGAGCGTGTTGCGGTCATCGTCGAAGTCGACGTCGTCGTACTCCACGGCCTCCCAGAGATCACGTGCCTGCAGCTTCAGCTTCATTCGAAGAGACCACTCATGGTAGTTTGTCTTCGTGAGTTGGGGCCATTTGTTGGAGCTCCCCGACTCCCTGACGACGCGCTCGATGACGACTTCCCGGGGACGGCCTGCATCCCGGGAGTGTGATGGGCGCCGGTTGCGAGATCGGCGCGGTGGAGAGCGACGCAGTGGAGAGCGAGGCAGTGTTGGTGCTCGCGGCGGTGTCTTGGCGTGGGGGTGGTGACTTGTTGCCGGAACCGCCGCTGCCGTCGTTCCTCTTCTTCGACGGTGAACGTCCACGGGGCCTCGGTGGAGACGCCATGGGCGACAGCGAGGTCCCTCGAACCTTTGCTCCGATACCACTTGTTGGAAACTAAACGCCGGTGAACTGGAGTGAACGCCGGCGAGAAGAAAACAAAGGAACACTAGAGTTTTTGGTGTTGCCAAGGGCGCAGCGTTTTCTGGGATTGTATTGATACTTATTGAATTACAAAGCAACGCAAGGCAAGCCACGGCGCACACGATTGTGCAGTGTGTGCACGTCCATCCCCATGCGCCGCAACAGCCGGCCATGGTTTGCATGCCTGAGTTCGTGGCGAGCGAGTCTCTTCCACCACTCCTACTCCTACGCACACGGCAACCACATGACGGTCCTCGTGTGCATGCATTTGCTGAAACAAGACATGCTATGCTGATGACTACTCTAGGATTACTAACAGACACCTACTGGCTCCGCGTCAGGCGCCCGATGGCGCCGCTCCACCTGCCTCACATTATTGTGAAATGGCCCAAGTACCAGTTGGAGAAGCTGCTGCTGCGACGCGCGCTCGCCGCCGATGTCAGCCCTTCTGGCACGTACCACCGCCATCAGCGAGCGCCGTGTTCGCTATGGCATCGACCGGGCGGCGCTACCCAGGTCTCCCTGGTTCGCCCCGGTCTCGGGGGCGTTCGTGTCTGCGAACGCCCTCCAACGTGCTGATGACCCTGATGATCAGTTGGTCGGCATCAGGGAACAGGTCAACACCCTGGCGGAGAGGATCAAGGCCGACGACGATGACAGAAGCCTCAAGGTGTTCTCCATCGTGGGGTCCGGGGGGCTGGGGAAGACAACCCTGGCGGTGGAGCTGTGCCGGCAGCTGGATGCCGACTTCCAATGCCAGGCGCTGGTGTCCGTGTCACAGGTGTTCGATGGCGGGAAGGACATGAAGGAACTGATGGCCCGACTGCTCAAGCAGATCATGAAGCTGAAAGAAGATGATAAACAAACCAACGACAACCAACTTAGGATCAACCAGATGGATGTGGAAGGCCTGTCCAGCAGCCTCAAGGAGCTCCTCAAGGACAAGAGGTATACAACTATAGACTACCATAGCTTCCTGAAACAAAATGTTGAACTCTGCCAATCAACATATTCTCTGACTCCAAGCATATGTAATACATGTCCAACTAAAACAGGTATCTCATTGTGATCGATGATGTATGGAGCGTACAAGCATGGGAAGCTATCCGCGTCAGATTGCCAGAGAATAAATGCAGCAGCAGAATTATTGTAACGACTCGGATAGAGACAGTGGCCAAAGCAAGTAGTGTTTCAGAAGACCTCGTCCATCATATAAAGCCACTGGACTTAGATGACAGTAAGAAGCTATTTGTCAAGAGAGTATTTGGCTCTATGGGTGGTACTTGCCCTGATGGATCGAAAGATACCATGGACAATATTTTGAAGAAATGTGGTGGGTTGCCATTGGCTATTGTTAGTATAGCCAGCCTTCTAGCAAGCTACAATTCGGCTGAGTGTAGAAATGTGCATAAAAGTGTCCAACTCATTTGGTTCACAGATGGAGAGCCACCCCACCCTGGAGGGGATAAGGCAAGTGATTACACTCAGCTATGACTACTTGCCTCATCATCTAAAGGCTTGCATGATGTATCTGACCATTTTCCCGGAGGATAGGATAGGTTGCTGTACAGATGGATTGCCGAAGGTTTTGTTGCTAAGAAGAGGGGTTTGACTTTGTTTGATGTTGCAGAACAGTACTTCAATGAGCTGATAAGCAGGAACATGATTCAACCAGACAAGCTGCAGATAACCAGAAAAACCTACTCCCATGTAGAAATGGGCAAAGCGTGCCGGGTGCATGATATGATGCTTGAGGTCATGGTGTCCAAATCAAAAGATGCCAACTTTGTTAGCTTGGTAGGACGGCAACATGGAGGAGGATCGCCATGGGGCAAGGTTCGACGCCTCTCAGTTCATGCCAATGACGACAATGAGCGCATCAGTCAGAACAACAAGGGAGTGGAGCAGCGGCATCATGCAAGACATGGCATTGGGGCGATGAACCTACAACAAGTTCGATCACTGACTATATTTCCATCAGAAGGCCTTGAGAAGCTGTTGAATCGACTAGGCGAGTTCAAGTTGCTGAGGGTACTTGACCTGGAAGACTGCAAAGCTCTGCAAGACAAGCACATGAGATATGTCTGTCGGTTGTATCTTCTCAGGTTCTTGAGGTTGACCCGTACACGAATCAGTGAGATGCCTAGCGAAATCGGTGACCTGGAGTATTTGGAGAGTCTGGATATTGGAAGCAGGATGTCCATGCCGCCAACCGTGACGAAGCTGCATAGACTTGAGCGCCTGAGGGTGCCTTGGTGGACTCTGCCACGGGGGCTAGGGAACATGAAGGCGCTGCGCGAGGTGGATTTGGCCCAACTCAAAGGTGATGTTCAGGTTGCCCGAGAGATAGGTGAGCTGCAACAGTTGCAGGTACTAGATATTAATCTGGTTGATTGGCCCGAAGAGGAGTTTTCGAGTGTGCTTTGCTCCTCCCTGAGCAAGACATGCGCCCTCCGATCGCTCCACCTGTATTCGGACAGGACACTGGACTTTATTCTTCACCTCTCCTCACCACCACCACTCCTCCGGCGTCTTACTATGATTGGGGGCATTAGTCAATTTCCTGAATGGATCCCATCACTCAAGCACCTTACGGAAATTTCGCTGGATAACACCCAAGCTGCTGGCGACCAGGTACTTGATTCCTTGTGTAGGTTGCCCAACCTGCAGAGCATCCGACTGGGGATGCGGAGCTGCATAGCCCGAGAACTGGTTGCACGCACCACACACAATTTTCCAGTACTGAGGATCCTAGATCTGAACCTCAATGGAGCAAATCCCGAAGTAGTCGAATTTGAGCAAGGATCAATGACAAGGCTCGAGACGCTTCTATTGGAGTTCTCTTACGATGACAAGAGCATTGTCGGCATTGACAACTTGGAGAATCTTAGAGAGGTCAAGCTCAAAGGTTACAAAAACAATCCGTGGGAAAGTGCAGTGGAGCAGAACATGGGGGGTCTTAGAGAGGCCCTGTTGAAACGTGCAGTGGAGCCGAACTTCTTGAATCGTAGAGAGGACCTGTTGAAATGTGCAGAGCAGAACTCGATGGAACTTAGATATGTCCTGGGGAGACTTACAGTGGAGCGGTACAAGGAAAAACTTGGAGAAGTCCCGTCGGTACCTGCAGTGGAGCAGCAGAACTTGGACTTGGACAGTGTTATTAGAGAGGTCATGCTCAAAGGTATGGAAAACAAATCCTTGGAACTTGTACTGAAGCAACTTGAGGACATGAACAAGGAACGCCCCAACCAGATCAAAGTTGTAGTGTACCAGTGATCACATCTTGTTTTCCCATCTTTTCTCTCTCCGCTTTTTATAGTTTTTTATCATCTTCGGAACTGCTATATAGCTGTTGTTTCCCTACTCTGCTATGGCGACGCTTTTCCTCTTAATAACTGTATTTATATTACCCTAATGAATAAATCATGTTCAGACTCGTTTCAACATTTATTTGGTTGCCTATCACTTTTTCATGTTTAGTTTGTGCACTGCTTGCGGAACCAGATAAACATTTCCAGCTGACCGATATGATCCATAACTACCCTTTTTCCTTACAGAGGAGAAGCCTGCTTTTTTTTACAGGTAACTGTAGGGGTTTACACCCCCTACAGCACTTTATTGCAGGGAAAGACAGTTACAGTAAAATAAACAGGGCACAAGAACAAAAGAAAAACTAAGGTACAGAAAAAGTTAAGAAAACAGCAACAACAAACTAAAGTTGCAGTAAGCTAAGCTAGGCTTGAAAGCCATTGATCAATCCTTAACTTCTTTTTGCTCTCAGCGCAGAAGCTGAAACTCATTTCTGAAATGTTCCGTTGAAGTCTGAAGAATTGGGTTGACTTGACGAAAAATCAAGTCATTCATTGCCTTCCAAATAGTCTAGCACATCAATATAATGATTTCCATAAAGAATGGTACCTGCAGCTGCATCTTAAACCTTTGTAAATTCTGAAAAGAGTTTAGGCTATTATCAATCTGAACATTAAGCCAAGCCCAGCATTGGATTGCAAAAGGACAACGTAAAACAGGTGCATTAAGGATTCTTCAGTGGCACAATTGCACAAGATGCAGTTATAATCCTGCAAGATCATGTTCTTTCTTCTTAATATTTCCCTGGTGCTTGGTCTGTCTTTTATTAGCAGCCAAAAGAATACTTTATGTTTATTTTGACAGCAGCAATTCCATAACCATTTGTAGACTGGATGTGGAATCAAGTGTCCACTCAGAGTTTTGTATGCCTTTTTTACCGAGAAGTGATCCATGTTCCAAATGTAAGACCATCTATCAGGTGAGCCACTAAGAGATATCCCTTCCATGATAGACTGCAATTGTAGCATCTGGCGATGTGCTTGTTGGGACAGAGGAAGGTGGAAGAGGCTATGGATGGGGTTCTGAGTCATTCCTTCAGCAAAGATAATTTGTTTTTTCTTTGCAAATGAAAAAAGTTCTGGAAATTTGTGAATGAGTGTCATTGTCCCATAGATCTTCCCATAAGAGGCCGGATCTCCCATTATTTATCTGTACTTTTGCCATGCCTTTGAATTTATCAAGCAACTTTAAAACATCTCTCCACAAGAAGGATTCTCTCTTTGTGTTTCCAGGTAGCTTCCCATTATGATAGTATTTCTCCCAGATTAGAGAAACCCAAGGTATGTCTTCCTTGTTAAAAAACGTGTGAAGATGTTTGATTAACAGGGCCTCATTTTGAGTTTTAATATTCAGAAACCCCAGTCCTCCCTCATCCCTTGCTCTGCATACAACTGGCTAAGCTGCCTTTGATTTTTGTCTAGCATTTATATCAGCTCCCCTCCAAAGACACAATTTTGTGAACCTGTCAATTTGGTCAATTACAATTTGTTGCAGGAGAAATGTACTCATACAGAAGGTTGGCAAAGCAAAGAAAAATGAATTTGTGACTTCCAATCTTCCTGCTTGATTCAAAAAGATAGAGGTTGTAGCCAACCTTCTCTCACACCTGTTTACTAATGGTGAAAAATCTATAATTTTTGGTTTTGTGAGGCTTATCCAAGGTAGGTAAAGGGCAAACTTCCAGTTTCACAATTGAAAGTTCTAGCCAAATGCTGCAGTTTCTCCTGAGTGGTGTTGAATGGAACCATTATAGATTTTGCATAATTAACTTTGAGCCCTGTTGCCCCAAAGGTATGTAGGAGGGCTTTGAGAGTCCATAACTGTCTGCCACAAGCCTCCATTATGACCAAAGTATCATCTGCATACTGGACTAAAGTCTGTGGTGTATCTTAGTGGGATTGGGAGTTGTAGGAGCCCTTGTTCCTTTGCCTTACTCATCACAAATTGGAGTAGGTCAGCAGCTAGAACAAATAGTAGAGGTGACAAAGGACCCCCATGTCTCACACCCCCTCCTACAGTGAAAGCCCTTGCCAGGTACCCCATTGAGTAAAACTGAAGAATTCCTGATTTCAGAATTGTTTACATCCAATTGATCCATCTCAGACCAAAACCTTTTGCTCTGAGAATCTCTATTACTGCCCCATGCTCAATTTTGTCAAATGCCTTCTCAAAATCCAATTTCAAGATAATCAAGCCCTTTTTTTTACTTGTGGCAGTTATGAATGTACTCTACGGCCCAAGACAAACAATCTTGGATGGTTCTAGTTTTGATGAAGCCATATTGATTTTTATGAATGAGCTTCATTATTTGGGTCTGCAGTCTATTTGCCAAGAGTTTAGTTATCACTTTCACTGAAGAGTTTAGTAGTGATAAAGGTCTAAAGTCTGATACCCTTTGTGGGCCATCCTTTTTAGGAATCAAGACAATATAGGAAGCATTGATGCTTCTAAGGCATATTTCTCCACTAAAAAACCCATTGCAAAAGGCATAAAAGTCATTGGCTATTAGTGGCTAGCATCCCTTTACAAATTCATTGATGTATCCATCGGGCCCAGGGATTTATTATTTGGGATGCTAAGGACAACTTGATCCACTTCCTCTTTTGCAAATGGCCTTTCTAGCTGTAAGCTTCACTATAAGTTTCAAGGTGCTAGAGCATCATAGAAATCATATTTAGGAAAGGAAACAGCTCGATATAAAGCAAGAGGACAAATAAAATGTGATATAGCACCTCTGCTACCATGGGTCTTAAACAGGCCTTGCCAAAACAAAAAAGGAGTCTTGATTTACTGACATCAATAATTCGACCGGGGCAGCCTTAGCTGGACGAGAAATTTTAAGCCTTGGTTCTAGAATACCTGACAAAGTCCATTTTAAATGAAAATTTGATATTCAGTGCCTATACATATTAAAAAAAAAAAAGTCCATTGCTATTATTGTACCTGGAGAAAGTGACCGCCCCTGATACAGAAGTGTTGCTAGTGGGTTTGTTGCCCAATGGTTCACAGCTGGGCGGTTGGTTGGCTGAAATCCCACTACTTTACCTTCTTCTGATATGACCACCTAAAAATACGTGAATCAAGAGTTGGGGCATAAGTGTGAGCTGACGACCTCAAGAGAATGAAATAAACTAGTAGTTGCTTACATAAAACAATGAAATATACTAGTAGTTGCTTACATAAATTCTAATGCAAAAGGTTTTTTTCTATCATAAAATTCAATCACAATTAGCACTAGCACTGGATGCCTCGAGCAACCCAGCTTAGAGGAATACTCAGCAAACACCGCAATACTTTACTAGATGGCAACTAAAAGGTTCTAATTTAGCAGGTATATCGTGATATATGAACAAATGTTATAATAGGTTTAGGGTTTAGGGTGGTTACAAAAAAACTAATTAAACCTCGTTACTCCTGATTAAACCTGAAGTGGACCCCTAGTGTCTCATTTAGGGCCCCTAGGCGTCCAATAAAACTCTGGACATGTCTAGGTGTTGCGCATAGGTGTGAGGCAGTGCTTAAGCGGCATAGAAATACGAAAAAGTGGTAGCTTGGCTGGCTTGATGGGCTATGTGTGGCCGTGTGGGCTGGAGGGCAGGGGAAAAAACATGCAGAAGAGCCAGGGAAAAGGGAAACAAGATGTGTGGTCATCAAATTGCAAGTCTTTTCACCACTTCTTTGCAAGTTTGCAGAATCGAAATTGCCTTAATGTGTTACAAACTTACAATTTCTTCTGAGATTGAAGTTGGGCATCTGAGTGACCTAGAGGCTAGAGCCTGCCTAGCGCCTAGCGTTTTTTGGAACCTTTGCTAGAAACAGAGGTGATCATAGACATTAGACTCATTAGATACATAACCAATACAAAAAAGACATCTACTACAAAGAGAACTCCCTTTATAAATCACATGAGGTACCTGAAAACTAGCAATATTCTGCAGATTTTCCTGGGTTCTATCATTTTGTTCCAACTGGGACATCTTAATATTAATTGGCACCGACTGAGATTGATTTTCTTGGCTAAGAGTGTCAGGATGCTGAAAATAGCCAGAAGCAGCAGCATCCTCGCTATTGATTGCCTTGAAGCAGTTAGGCAGTTCTCCAACCCAAGCTCCAATGTGTGCATCAACCATTACATCACCAGGGCAGCCATATGAGTCTTTCATTTTCTTAACAAGAGACGTGCAATAAGCTTGTATCTGAAGAAGAGTAAATCAGACAAATTATGCAGCACACATAAATAATGGATAGAGAAGTTATTCTATAATCCAGTTATGCAGACAGGCATATTAATTCAGTATTCCAGTCTTCCTTAGACACATATAACAAGCTTGCCTTGAACTCTAACTTGTTTAATCTTTAATCTTTATAAATGAAGGGTCACATCCTGTAGTTTTCAAGGGGCCAGAAACAGATGAGATGCAGCCTGACAGAATATTCCCAAGCTCTAACAGAAGTTAGGTGTTAGACTTAATCTGCTGCTTCCCCACGTTTCTCTCTTGCTGCAGATAAGCAAGGAGCAGGTTGATGTCAGCCTTGTGCTGTCCAAGTCCTTGGTCCTGTAGCTTGGTTGGCAATAGGCCATACCATGTACTTGTAGAGGTACACCAGCAGGTAGTGGGCTGGTACTAGGAGTAGGAATGGCTGATGCAAGCCATGTACTTTAGGTGTATGCAGTAGGTAGAAAGGTACCATAGATGGTACATGTATTGGTGTATATAAACCACCCTATGCAATGAGAAAAGGCAGCTTCTTTGCCACAATATTCAGTGTTCAGTTCACTGCCAACGCAGAGAACTGGTGTGAGTGTGTGTAGAGAGCTCAAGCTCTTCTTCTACCTTGGAGCAGGGGAGTGGGAGAGGAGAGGAGAGCAGGTGCTGCTCACCTGGGCACTAGGCTCTAGTGCTAACATTAGGTGTAGTTGGTGTTGCTTTGGTCATTGCGACAAGTATGTATAAGAAATTAAGCAAAATTAAACTATCTAAAATGGCATGAGGAACTTTCCTTCAGGTAATTAGTTGAAATATTGTTGTAGTCTCAATGTTAGCTGAAATATTTATAGCATATCACGAAAAACAATCCAACACTAAAATGAGCATCAATCTATCTACCTTGGACAAATAACAAATTCACAAAAACTACTAGATAACTAAGTACCTCACTGTTATTAAGAGACTTGATATCAGAACAATAGTTCTGAGATGATGAGGCATTTGAAGTTTCCTTGAATAGACTTTTGTCCCTAAAAGATTGAGGCCAGCATAACTGAGCAAAGACGGTGACAAAAAGAAAAATACAGCTCCCAGCCAATAAAGTGAAAATGTTGTTCAAATAGCCCTGTAAAAAACAAAAATCATAAAAAGTTTGGTAATAAATATTTAAAGTGAGTAAATTTTGACCAGGAAAGTATCAGCATACATTATTCTTTTTAATCTTTGACGGATCTGAATTCCAATGAGGATGGAATGTTTTGCCTGGTAATGTGAATTGATCTTCAAAGTACATGTCCAGAATGTTCCCTAGTTCCACCTACAAGTGGCAGAAATGCACAGAAACAAGTTAAGAAGACCATATTCTAGAAAACAAATATGTTTAACAGAAGATAGGGAGAGAAAAACAGTGTACCAGTTGGGAGTGGGATAAGAGAACTTCCCACCTATTACTTTCTAACTCGTAAAGACCTTCATGGTTAGAATTCTCCAATGCGTTGGCATTAACTTGCAGCTTATAGGTAGGAATGTACTCATTGGCCCAAAGCACTAACTCAGGACCCCCAATCTTCACCAAACTTTCATAATTTGGAGGTGGCCACCATCCATTCTTTGTTTTGTGTACTTCATGAGAGGACTTCATTAGACTAAAAGTCTCCAGACATCTCTTAGCATTTTTCACTACTTCTGCCTCAGAAATTCTGTGTATACAAACCGAGGAATCCATTGAGCAGTTGAGCTGTCGCTTCTGAAACAAACTGCCTACACCCCCAAGGTGATTTTTTCTGGCATCCTCAATGACACAGGAGAAAATGGCTTCAGCAAGAGAACACAGAAGCTTTCCATCTGATGAGCTGATACTACAATCCAAAGACCCCTGGTGTGCATCAACAAATTAGCAAGAAGTAAAAAAGCACAGAAAATATTGAAAACTCGTAAACTTTGCGAGTGTGCACCTTTTGTGGTTTGCCAAAATCTTGGAAGTCTCTCTCTGAACCTGGGGAGAAGACCTCGAGCCGAAAGTTTGAGAGCCGCTGAACTACAACTTGCTTAAAGGCCATAGCCAACATACTCTCTGAATCAAGCTCATTTGCAAAGAAAAAATCAGATCCAAATTGTTTCTCTATCTTACTGGCCTTATCTCTAACTTCCTTGGCTTGCAGAATCTACAAAATTTGGCACAGTTTACTCGTGATGGTTCCAGCAAAACATGGGAAATCCAAGGCTGCTGTAATTGTAATTGTCCGTGTAGACAAGTAAACCAGTCGGTCCGTCCTATCCTAGGGTGCCATACAACAAAAGGTGGATAAGCTCATCCCATGGTTAAAACCAAAAGCGCCTCTATTAGGAAGCAGAATGTGTGTGGTGAACATCGCATTGCCTAATTGTTTGACCTATATGTATTGTTGCGTAAGAATCGTGTTTCACACAATGCAGCACGTCTAAAGGAAAGGTGAAATTGACTCAGTTGTGCATTGCAGATAGGAATCAATGCATATAGTTTAGTTGATATTTGGCATAACTAGATAGATGGCAATCGGTTCCACCCAACTGTCAGAGCTAAAAAATGGAGAACTATTAAAGAGCTATTGAACGAGTGGTTATTGTAGCACGAGCGCCTCAGAGTCACAGCAAAACTAATGCAGAAAGAAGTGTAATGTGTCGGGGAGCGAAGTGCAAACACAAGCCCGGCTCCGGTAGTGTGTAAAAAAGCCGCAGTACTTGAGCACTGACTCACCACTCGCGTGGAGGAGGCGGTAGTCCCGCCGCCATGTAGCCCGGGAAGGAACGCCTCGACGACCATGGCGACAGAGCCAGCGGCGAGGTGCGCCTCCGCCCTGGCCCCACCGTCGGCCGCTGCCGCCGCCGCGACAGCCTGTTCCCGGCGCGCGGCGCCGGCGAGCTCGAGCCGCGCGAGGCGGCCCTCGTAGCAACGCGCGATCGGGATGAGGTCCTCCGCGACGCGCGTGTTGGCGCGAGGCGCGTGGCGGGACGCGGCGGGAGGCAGGCGCAGAGGGCGGAGGCGGAGGTGGGAGGTTGGGGACGAGGTGGTGAGGGCGGGGGAAGCGAAGCGGACCCGGGTGTGGGAGTGCGAGGGGCAGGGGTAGAGAGGAGGGGCGCGGAGGAGGAGAGACGGGAACGGCATTTTTTTCCGGTTTGGTTTTGCGGTGGCGCGAGGATTTTGCGGGGACGGCGACGAGACGACGGCCGCTGGCTGGAGGAGCTGGGGGACTGGGGCGGTGTACGACAAGACGACGTGGAGCATTAGGCCCAACCCGAAAGGAATCCATTATATAGCATAGTGGGCTGGACTGGACTACTGCTGGAGGAAGGGTAGGGCCCATACAGGCAGACGTTTGGAACAATGAGCCCGCTGACTGATACATGTGGGCCGGCCTAATAACAACGTCTGGCCTTTTGACTTGAGCGGGTGGAACGGAAAGTGTCGGTCACGTGCTGCGCGTGACGCTATACTATCTTTTTGTTTTGGAGGAGGAACCGAGGAACACACACGAGTCTTAACTCTTGAGGCAGGCGCGTCGAATCGAATCCAAAGAGAGGAGTGAATTTGCGTGACAATAATTAGCACAGTTTCCCAAGATGACTATACTTTTTATAAAAATTTGAAGTGGTCAATACTATGGTTTGTATATGGTGTTATTGTTCGGAGCATCAAATACTCCACTCCTTTTGCGAATTGGAGCGAGTACGGCAGCACGTGGTGTTACACACATAATCTGGCAAATAGCGGTTGTTTGGTTTAAATCCTGCCATTAGATCTAACTTCGATCACACAAAATCCAAACCATGGTGTATATTTTAGTAGATATATACCGGGGAACAACCCGTTTATACACACACCATGGAGCATCTCATTGTTATTAGCCTCTTGTTATAAAGGTGCGGGCACGTACGGCCCAAACCCAAGTCGAGATGGGCCTTGCCCTTGCATGGGGCTTGCACGTCTCGTGTTCTTGCCGAAGTTGTCAGGCGCTGCACTCCTGACCGAATCCAAGACGGAGGAGACCGATCGCCAGCGCCTAAGTTTCATCTTAGGGGCCATAAATATCGTAAGCTTTAAGCTGTGTAGCCGCTGCAAAAAAAAAAAAAAAAAACACAAGACATCCTCCGCCAGTACCGTGCCAAGGGCTATGCGGAGATCGAGCTCTTGCCGGAGGAGCTCAGCGACGACGATGATGGATGATAATGACGAGGGCGGCAAGGAGGAGGGCAATAATAACATCCCCGCCGCGAGAAGCTAGCTAGCTTATTATGCCAAATTTCCAGTATTGTGCGTTCAATTTTCAGGTTTTGTACAATCATTATTAATTGCTCTGGTCATGTAGATTGGATCTACTCCGTACGTATTAGCATTAGCAGGTTACAATTATTCCCAGCAGTCGTCCTTTAGGGTGATGATGATGCTATCATCAATCAATAAATAATAAAGTACATTGTATTTATATCGGTCATTACATCTTTTTTAAAAAATATATATTTTGTTGGTGTTAGTAGAGGTACAGGATCTCAACATATTCTCTTCTTCTCTTGTATATATATAGTACAACTAAAAAGCATCAAAGACAGCACGGTTTTACTATATAGTACAACTAAAAAGCTCACAATACTGGAAGAAGAGAATATGTTGAGTAAAACTTGTTCGTGTGCCAATTAACTAGCACGGTTTTCCTTCCCAAGGTGATTATGCTTTTGCTGAAAAGGTTTTGGTCCATACATAAATTTTGACGTGGTCAAAACTATGATTTCTATATCCATTTGCAAATTGGAGCGGCAGCACGTGGTGCTGCACATATATTGTGGCAACAAATGAGCGCAAAGCCTTGGCTACTACTTTTGGTTTTAAAACAACTTTCTCTGGTTAGTACGTAGATCTGACTCCAGTCACTTAAAATCCAACATATATATTATATAAAAGTCCAAACAACCTTAGCAACAAGTGTAGTTGATCGTTGCAAAAAGAACTTTATGTTTAGCATTTAACAATTTTCCTACTATCGTTTTTTAGATGTTATTCCTATTAACTAATCAACTTGTTTTGAAAGGGCTAGTTAGCATACAATCTCCTTACAGCTAATGCATTTGTGTCATGTAATCTATGAGATTTGACCAACCAAAGAACAGTGGCAGAGCTTGACATGTAAGATCTACATGGGGCCGAGCTAATGGATGAAGCTTAAAACTCCATTCGTATAAGTAAATTTGCATTTGTGCTATAGAAACAAAAGGCCTATCTTTGACCCCAAAAGCTCCACTATTGCCAAAAAGGCTATACCTGTTGCATCGAACATTGGAGGAAAGCATGGCTATCTTTTACTTGCTTATTATTGTTACTCAAAAAGGATATAGGATATGACCAAACAATTTGAACAAAAAATAGCAATTTTTCGGATGTCATACGTACTTTGAATTAGTTTGGTGTGTCAATATCGTATTGGTGAAAATCAGTGATAAGGCGATAAGCCTTCCAATCAAGCTTGTTCGATCTATGTTGTTGCTTGTTTCGTGGGAGATATGTAAAGAAAGGAACAAACAAGATCAAAGAGGCTAGGAGCTAAACTTTTCGAGTATACAATAGGGCCTAAAAGTATGAGGGGGCATCATCCCCATTACGTAGGTGCTTTGGGTGTTTCTCAGAGTTTCCTCTCGACTTAGGTTGCCAATTTTTTTCCCCATAAAGCGATTTGCGTAAATCACTTGTGTCTGAGATCAAGCTTGGATCAAATAAAATGAGTTGTTAGATGCTAAAAAAACTCTTATTGATTCGAACTTTCTAATTTATAGTTTGCAACCTGTTTTGAATTATCTAACCACTATGCTTATAATAATCTATTAGATGGCTCTCTCCGCTATTGTAGCATATATTATTTTAAACGGTTTAGCTTATCCAACCATGGCACAAGTTCTCCACAGTATTAGCAAGCGCAAAGTCTGCTGTATATAACCCTTGTTCAAAATGGTGGAATAGCAAAGTTGGTTTTAGTTAACGGTAATGCTCTTACTCGAACGTCCGTCGTTTTTCGAACGCAACAGATAACGATTAGCTGAGTCCGCACGTCTTCCTGTGCTTGTTCTCATGCCGCATCGCGCTCTCGCAACGTGTGTCTTCTTGTCCGCCATGCTGCGCACTCCATCCCCACGTCATTGTTGCTCATCCGCTCGCTCGCGCCCCGTAACACGCCCCTCGCGTCGCTTGAGCCGCTAGTGGCCTCCACCACCGTGGCATCCTCATCCCCCATTCCCTCCCCCAACGGTGGCTCCTTCCTCTACCCGGCGTACTCGTCCCTCCCCCAACTGACTCCTTCACTCACCCTGGCGTCTCCTTCCCAGATCTCGACATCCTTCTCCCCACACCTTGTGATGGGCTCCTTCCCCTACCCCGGCGCCCTCCTCCCTCACCCCAGCGGCGCCCCTCTCCCCACATCGGCGTCCTTCCCCACCAGGAGCCCTCAGTGTTTGTAGATCTGACGGCCATGACGGCCATGGTGTCCCCCGCGACTCTCTCTCTCTCTCTCTCCTTGTATTTTAATTGTTTCAGACGTTTTAGAGGTAAGTTGCAATTGAACCATACGAATGTTACAAAAGTAGATCTGGGTCACGTTGCACATGTTGCAAGTGTTCTGAAGTCATGTTGCAAGCGTTTCTTTAAAATGTTTCATATGTTCCAGACTTGTTGTTGCAAGTGTTTTTATTTGGATTACGTATGTTTCACACATACGTTGCAAAAGTATGTTCTAAATGTTTCGGTTATTTTGGTCTTATGCTGGAGTAAGTGTGTTTTGCAAGTTGCAAGTGTTCTTATCTCGACGTTGCATTTGTTTCACACATATGTTGCAGATGTATGTTTTAAATGTTTCATCTTCTTTGGACATATGTTGCGTTTAATTGTTTCATGTTTTCAAAGGCATGTCTAGAGAGTTACTCCGTATGGGTGTATGGCTTGGATGTCGGTGAATGTGGTGCAGTGAGCTAGGGAGCCGACGTATGTTCCAGTGCGGAACAGGACGTGTCTGTCCTCATCTTGGCTCCTGGGTATCGCTCGCACGGAGATAGAGTAAGGGGTCAGGGGAAGGAGTGATGGACGGACACATGTGTCTAGACTTGCGGAGGGAGAGAGAGGAGGAGCAGTCAGGGAGGAGGATGAGCAGGTGCGGCCTCCGCGGGTGCACGACAGGGAAGGTGCGGGCCAGTGGCGGACCTAGAATTTTACCTCAAGGTATGCCTAAAAAAATTCTTATGCAATTTAGTAAAACCATACTCTAATTTGGTAAAACCATATACATTAAATTATATCATAAGCCTTAAATTCAATCATTAAGATTAAGCTAGAAACGTGACAAATCTTGATATAAATTGTTCAAATAAAATATAAATAGTTTGAAATATAAACAAATCACTAATATAAATATATAGATAAAATATAAGTACTGATTAGTGATGACAAAAATAAAAAATAGACAAACCTCCAAGAGTTCGAGTTCTGTCAGCTGTCGCCCCAGTCGTGGCGGCCGGCGGCAGCGCCGTTCGTCTTCTGCAGCGCTGCCGACGTCGTCCTGCTCGTTGAGTCGTTGGTCAGGCGGCGGCCGACAAGACGCGATCAAGAGTCTAGGGCAGACGATCAGTGATTCAGTGAGGCGCGGCGATCTCGGTAAAGGAACGATCTCGAGAAGACGTCGAGACGAGGCGACGAGGCGTGGCCGCATCGGCGTCGCCGCTATTGATCCACTCATCGGCAGTACTGCGTGTGTGTGGGGATGCCTCTTGGCCGCGCGGCACGCTACCAGGAGGCAAGGAGTCGAAGCCTTGGGGCTTGGGCTGCTGGTGCCCGGCGGCCGCCTTGGAGTATCCGTGAATTGCGATGGAATTTGGAAAGAACGGTTTCGTTTGGTCTTCTTTTTTTTCACGTAATTTTTTTTCTATGTATGACCGGCAGGATCCCAGGGTATGCCTTGCCAGACCTGGCATACCCTCTGGGTCCGCCCATGGTGCGGGCGTTCAGATCTACCTCCGTGGGTGCACGACAGGGGAGGTGCGGGGCGTCCGGACGCTAGTATCGCCCTTTAGTTAATTGATGAGTACATCATGGCACCATGCTCAATTCCGTTCGGCCGTTGGCTGCTGCTCCCCCTCACAAGTTACTGCTGGGGCAACCAGCCGCAGCTGCTGAAACCTGCCAGCAGCCGATTGGGAGAAAAAAAAGAGGTCACTGCACAGAGCTGACAGTCGATGAAACACGTTTTGTCCATCACTAAGCACGGCAGGTAAACGAAATTGTTGGTGAAGAGAAAGAAGATATAGGACCTTCGGCTCCGTTGACCGTTGCAACCACCTAAGCAGATGCATGCTGGTTGTCACTCTCTCCATCTCTCTCTCTGTGTGCGTGTTTGTCTTATCAGGTGGTTACGCAGCCACGTTCTCAATTGGCCGCACAAATTAATTGAATCAAGGTCGATATATGTTTTTTTTTGGTATTTTCATTCAACTGATCTCGAGGGACAGCACACAGCAGAGCAGAATGATAAAAATGATTCATCATGGTAGCCGTAGGCCGTAGCCAATGATTTGGTTGGTTATGTAGAGCGCCGTGTGAGCGATGAATCGTGATATGCCCCCCATGCAATATAATGCAAGGAGGCCATGACGGATTCATCATTCGACTGAAACAGAATGATTGTTGTGTTGCCAACAGTACGTGGCGGTTCTAATCAGTTGCCTGTATTTGGTACTAGCTGCTACTACAGTTGCAGTTCGTCATGCATCCATTATACGTAGTGGGGTGGGGGTGCCCAGTGGGCAGACAAACGGCACAAAGAACAGCTCGATCGGTACATGCTCAACGATCTTGAATACAGTAGTACTAGTATAATATAATAAAACGTAGCAAGACTGACAGAGTAGTAATGAGATTTGCAATAGAACTGGAGGGCCCACCTGTCATTCACCAGCCTGCAGGTGAAACACCAGCCTACAGTCCAGTCCACCCAGGATGGATGGACAATTGACCAATCACCGCTACTACCACCGGTACTAATCGTACTATTGGTATAAAGATCGGGACCAACAGATCCAAGAGACTCTGGAAATTCAGATTCAGATGATGAATGAACCTGTCGTAGACAGCGGATACAAGAGACTCTTCGAAATTTTTGAAAGAACTTGTAATTTGAGATAAGAGAGAGTACTACAACAGAAAAGAGGGGCAAATCAAACGAGATAAGAGTAGGAGAGCAATTTGTAGAGCCGGTTCAGTTTAGCGTCCACACACGCAGACAACCTGACCTGTTCGCTTGGGCGTTCTGTGGTTGATAAGCCGACAGATGTTGTTTTTGATTGTTTTATTGTGAAAGAAAAATACTGATCAGTCGGACTGATAGGCCAAGTGAACAGAGCGACGTGTGGCTACACCCATTTTTGAGCGTCCGACACTGACAATTGAGATCGTTACCTTGCCTGGTTGGCAAACTGCCCGCAGATGCCTTGCCTTTGCATGACTGGCAGCTTTGAGCTTAAAAATGTGCTGTTTGGTTAATCTTTTCTGCGGCTGATAAGTCGGCTAGTACCGTTTTTAACTATTTTATCATAACAAAAATATACTATAGCATGACTGATAAGCTAATTAAATAGGGCGAAAATTTCACGGGCAGCAGCTTAATCACACCACACCTTACGTTCATTCATTCATTCACCAAAGCTTGGTAACGACCCCTCACATTAATTAATTCATGGTTGCTACGCAGTCATTATGACGCCAGGCAATCGGAGCGTCGGCGTCACGGCAGACCCGCCGCCCGGAACGGAAGGGAGCCACATCTCATCTGATGCGATCATGCCAACATTGATCCCGTCCCGATCCCCATCTCCATCCCCCCTCTGGCCCTCCCCGTCCCGGCCATCATCACCAGCGCAGCCGCTGCTTGTGCACCTCAACAACTAGCTAGCTAGCTGCACGGGACAGCAGCACGGAGGAGGGAGAGGGACTCCACTGTCCAGTCTTCCCTTGCAAGCAAGCAAGCAGACGGGGCAGTCTCAGCTCAAGCCCACCCCTCCCTCTCCTTTGCCTGCCTGGCCTGGCTGCCCTTCCCTTCCCTTCCCTTCCCCGAATGGTATCGTGGTGCGAACGCTAGTCGTCGCCAGCCACCTCTCCCTCCATCTCCAGTCTCCACCACCACCATCCACCAAGCTACCTCTCCATCTCCTCCCCTCCCCTCCCCAACCCACCAAACCCCGCCCGCCTGCCATGCCGGGCCTCGCGGCGTCGGAAAACTCGCCGCCACCAGCGGCGGCACCGGCACGGCGTCTCTCATCACCACTACCCCGGCGAGCACCACCATCCCCATCTCCCTCCACCTCCTCGCGCGCCAAGCCACGGAAACCCTCACCATCCCCCGGCGCCGCCTTCGCGTTCCCAACCGACGCCGACGACTCGCTGGACAACCCGGATCTGGGCCCGTTCCTGCTAAAGCAAGCGCGGGACGCCATGGTGTCGGGGGAAGGCGGCGGCGCGGCGCGCGCGCTCGAGTTCGCCGAGCGCGCCGCCAGGGCGCTCGAGCGGCGCGGCGAGGGGGCCGAGCTTGAGCTCGCCATGAGCCTCCATGTCGCCGCCGCTATACACTGCGGTCTCGGACGCCACGCTGATGCTATCCCTGTTCTCGAGCGCGCCGTCGCTGTCGTCACGCCGCCGCCTGAAGCCCCTGCTGCTGCTGAGGGGGAGGCCAACGGCGAGGCCGCGGCTGCCGGCGGTGATGATGGCCAGCAGGAACCTGACCAGAGGGGCGAGGAGTGGTCCCTTGCCGCCTTCTCTGGATGGATGCAGCTCGGCGACACCCACGCCATGCTTGGACGCATGGATGAGTCCATCGCTTGCTATGGCAAGGGCCTCGAGATCCAGATGGCTGCGCTCGGCGAGCGCGATCCTCGTGTCGCTGAGACCTGCAGGTGATCATCAATCCCCCCTCATTCGTTGCTTCTCGATCTAGATCTCGTCTTCTCCTATAAAGGAGAGAAAACTGTGGATCTCGACCGAATTGGCGTTCAAACTGATTTCCTGCATGCAAACACCAAGTAATCTTACAATTGACGAACCATGACCCCAGTTTTGCTACTTTTCAAACCTGACTGATGAGCAGGTACCTGGCGGAAGCGCATGTGCAAGCTCTGCAATTCGACGAAGCCGAGAAGCTGTGCCGCAAAGCTCTCGAGATCCACAGGGAGCACAGCGCTCCGGCATCACTCGAGGAGGCCTCGGACCGCCGCCTGATGGCACTCATCCTGGACGCCAAGGGCGACTACGACGGCGCCCTCGAGCACCTCGTGCTTGCCTCCATGACCATGGTTGCCAACGGCCGTGACATCGAGGTTGCCACCATTGATGTCGCCATAGGCAACACCTACCTTGCCCTGGCTCGCTTCGACGAGTCCGTCTTCTCCTACCAGAAGGCGCTGACGGTTCTCAAATCGGCTCGTGGTGACGACCACCCGACGGTTGCGTCGGTCTACGTCCGCCTTGCTGACCTTTACCACCGGACAGGCAGGCTCCGTGAGTCTAAATCCTACTGCGAGAATGCCCTGCGTGTCTATGCCAAGCCTGCGCCTGGTGCTGCCCCTGATGAGATTGGCGGAGGCTTGATGGAGATTGCTGCCATCTATGAGGCGCTTGGCGATCTTGATGAGGCCCTGAAGCTTCTTCAGAGGGCGCTCAAGTTGCTTGAGGACTCACCGGGGCAGTGGAGCACCGTTGCTGGTATTGAGGCACAGATGGGTGTTCTGTACTACATGGTGGGGAGGTATGCAGATTCGAGGAACTCGTTTGAGAGTGCGGTTGCCAAGCTGAGGGCTAGTGGTGAGAGGAAGTCGGCATTTTTCGGCGTTCTGTTGAACCAGATGGGGCTAGCTTGCGTGCAGCTGTTCAAGATAGATGAGGCTGCACAGTTGTTTGAGGAGGCAAGGGCGGTTCTAGAGCAGGAGTGTGGCGCTTCTCATCCTGATACTCTTGGTGTGTACAGCAACCTTGCTGCAATCTATGATGCCATGGGAAGGTACGCCTCAATAACCCATTCTTCTGCAATCTTCAGTCATTTTATTCAAAATTTCGTGCACATATCTCTGCCTGTGATGCAATTACATACTGATAGATCACACATTTAGGATCTCTACTAGGTGTCGTTGGTATGTCCATAATGGTATATCTATATGTGCTTCATCATTTACAACAGTAAGAACTAAGAAGTGGCACTGAGATTTTTCCTGCTATCTGAAGGGGTAATTTTGTTAAATCTAATTCTTTGCTGAATATGTGTGTGGGTTGAGCTCCTCCTTTAGATTATGCTGTGTAAGCTTGCTTTGGGAAAAGTTAGTACTACCTAGATCGGTTGATGAGTTAAGTTACCAGATGAATATTTCTGGGATGCAATGTCATTTATGGTCCATGGTGTAGTTGCCCACATGTTCTGTACCCAACTTTAGTATAGTTGCAGAATGCAGAAGCAGGAAAACCTGATCAATATTCAGGATAGGCCATGTTCTGTACCCAACTTTAGTATAGTTGCAGAATGCAGAAGCAGGAAAACCTGATCAATATTCAGGATAGGCCTGTGCCCATTTATTCTTGCTTTCTGAAGTAGACAGTCCTGTTCCCGTTCATTGATGCTTTCGAAAATCGAAACTAGTAACATAGAAATTTGCAGCAGGTCAATGTTGTGGGTTGATCTTTTCCTTTATATTATCCTGTTTCCTGTGTAAGCTTTGCTTTGATTTGGATTGGGAAAACTAGTTCCTGGATTGGTTGATGGGTTACTTACTTACCAGTTGCCGGCATGTTCTGTACCCAACTTGGGTATAGTTTGCAGAAGTAGCAAAACCGGATCTATATTCAGGTTTTCAGGATAGTCCTCTGTCCATTTGTGCATGCTTTCCAAACTAGAGAAGTAGAGAGGCATGGCCATAAGTCCATGTTTTCCAAAATAGACAGACCTGTGCCTGTCTATTGATGCTTTTGTAATTCATGCTTTCCGAAGTAGACAGGTCTGTAGCCTTTTGTTGATGCTTTTGAAACAAGTGACAGAAATTTGCAGCAGTTAAGTGTAATTGAGGCTTTGCCATGTAGTTGTAGATATATCTCTGAAAATAGGATAGATTATACAGATTAGTTATTCTTATTGGATGGTCCATTTGTGTCGCATTATAGCTAGCTACTAATATGCCTCTACATATATTCCCGGCTATGTATATATGTTCAGAGTGGAGGATGCGATTGAGATCCTAGAGCACGTGCTGAAGGTGAGGGAAGAGAAGCTCGGCACGGCGAACCCGGACGTGGAGGACGAGAAGAAGCGGCTGGCGGAGCTACTGAAAGAAGCGGGGCGGTCGCGGAACCGGAAGCAGAAGTCGCTGGAGAACCTGTTCGTGACCAACTCTCAGCGGGCGAAGAAGGAGGCCGGGAGGAGGTGGTCCAACTTTGGGTTCAGGAGCTGAGGAGCTACATCGTCAGTCAGTCGTCGTCGCTGGGCGGTGGTGGCCTTTTGTAACATAAAGGAGGAAAGGGAAAGGGAAAGGGAAAGGAAAGAAAGCATGTGTAAAGATGTTGTTGTAGGTTATTATTATTGGTAGGAAGGTGATGATGCTTGTGTTTGCTGTTGGTGTATGTGTGGCACTGCATTACTGTTACTGTCTTGGGTTATTTTCGGGTTAAATTTGTTTTTTTTTTTTGCTCACGCGATTATTATTAACTGGGTGCGGCTGTTGTACCTTGAGAAGAGAATATTGTCTTGTGGTTTACTGGTGGTGAATACCTGTGATTGTTTGGTAGTGCAATTGCTTCCTTCCATTGATTGAGGTGTTGAATCCCTGGAGCTGAAACGCTGTCCTGGTTGTGTCCTTGACTCCTTGTGAGGTGGCACATGGCCATGCAAAATGCTGTCAGTGTATAGTATGTGCTTACTACTGTGTTGCGTGGTATCAGGATCTGATCTCTTATATTATGAGAAAAATGCAGCACAATGTTGCTGTCAACAGGTGAGGTGAGCAAGTGGACATGTGTGTGGAGCTGCGTCGGCATCGGTTGGTGATTGACTCTTTTGTTCTTCTGATCTGATGAAATGAAACACGACGGTCATGTTAGGCAGGCAGGCTTTGGGCTGCCAAAAGGCCGGCGGGCTCGGGGATGGATCGAGCGTCGTGGGCCGGTCGATTTGGTGGTCGGCCTGTCAACGCCAAGCTCCGCACTGGGGCGTACCAGGCCCCCACTGAACAAATCTGATCCCCGCTGGCCCGCTACACTCGCGGCAATGGGCGATCCCACAATAAGTAGTCTAAACGATAGTTTGATATGACGTCTTATTTATAAAGAGATGATAAAAATTTTATAGGAGTAGAAAGAGTTTTATCACCATAAAACTTTTTAACACTGTTTTCATTGAAAGATGAGATATGAAACTCAATGCCGTAACTTTTTCCTTTTTCTTAGGACGTCCGCAATGGTATTAGCTACGTAGCTAGCTGATGTGGATGTGAGGGATAAAAGTAAATATTATTGTATACTATTAGACCCACATGTTCATCTCTCAGATTCTTGAACTACGTGAAATAGACTAGCTATTTTGCTCGTCGCTAGTGACTGTTCTCGCTCTTATTTTTTTACCTGTCCACATCATAATAGCTAGCCAAATAGCTAGCTGGTGGGGACGCCCTCACCGCCAAAGCTCGTCTTCAGTTTAAGGATGGCAACGAGTGGGTTTTGGTTCGGATATCCGCGGGTTTCGGGTCCAGTGATTTTGGTTTTGGTGGTAGTTTTTCGCCCACGGTTTTCGGGTTCGGGGCCCCGAAACTGATTGGGTTCGATTTCAGGTTTTGTTTTCCACCCGTGGATATCCAATGGATATCCAAAATAAATCATTTGGAATTAAAATTCATATTTTATAATATGCTAATAATAATTCGTTTACTTAGATTATTAAATTTATTCAAAGTTAACTCATAAAAATATTTATTATTTGTTGTCTCTTGTTTATACATGTGAAATGTGTATATATATCCACGGTTTTTGGGTATTCATTCGGGTTTTGGATATCCGCGGGTTTGGTTTTGGTGATGAATTTCCATCCGAATCGGTTTTGATTTTGGTTTCGGGTTTCGACTTTTGGTTTCGGTTTTGGATGCACGGAGACTCCACCCGATCCGAACCCGACCCATTGTGCTTCAGTTTCAGGTTTTCACTTTCACAGCAGCACCCCCGCGCGTCGATTCAAAAAGTGCGGTGCGCATCCGACCGACACCGACCCACCCACTGGAAAAAAAAAACCGCGGGCCGCCCAACCAGACCGCGCCGTACAATCCTCGATCCCTTTCCTCGGCACACGTGCGCGGGTCACTGGCCGATGGGCCCGGACGATGACGAGGCGGCGGCCCACCGCTTTGAGACCTGTCCCGCGACACCCGCGCGTGTCCATGAGACCATGACGCGTGGGGGCCACTGCGTGCAGCCACCGAGTCATTTTCCACCCCCACGCCGTCCCCGTCCCGTTTCGACTCCCGCGCCGTTCCCCCACGCCCTTCTCCCCGCGAACCCCTCGCTTCCGCTTCCGCTTCCGCCACCGCCGGTTCGGATGCCGCCGCCCACGCGAGGCCGAGGCCGTGGTCGTGGCCGCGGGCGCGGCCGCGGATGCGGGAGGCCAAGGAAGGACCCCGTCGCCGAGGACTCGGCTCACGCTACCGAGGTAATCGACGCACCGCTTGCTAAGCTAGGTCTCCGTTTCCGCTCCTCCTCCGCACCCGGTTCCCGTTTGGCTTCAGTCGCGCTGTCGATCTGCGTGAATGGGAAGATCAGCTAGCTCGTCCGGATTTGGTTCCGGCTAATTCCCCCCTCACTGCCTCACAGTAAGCAGTGTATGCTGCTTGCTTCGCCGCGCGGCCTCTGTCTCGACCTCGCTCTAGTTATTGCTGTATACTTGTATAAGCATGGACGCGGAGGCACGGGTTGGCACTGCAGCGGTCTTCGCGTCCGCGACCATTCGGCCGGCTTCCAGCAACCGCTTCCCTTCCCAATGTTGTGTAATGTTGCTGTTTGGTTCAGTACTGGGAATGGTAATGGTAACGGGAATCAGCTGCCTCTGCTCATGGTTGCTGGGAACTGAGGGTCTGTTTGGCAGGGCTTCTCGCTGGCTCCAGCTTTGGCTCCTCTGGAGGACCCTGCTAAACATTTTTCTGAAGAAGCCGTTTTTCAGTAAAAAACAGAGGAGTCGAGCCGTTTTGGTCCTCCAAAACAGCTCCGGCTCCTCTGCAGGAGCCCGTCAAGAGGAGCCTGCCAAACAAGCCCTGAATACGTTACTTGTTTGGTTGGCTACGGAAATGTTGGTGCCTGAGCGGGGCAAGAGCAGCGTGCACGGGCAAGGCAGCGGCCTCCTTAATTTTTTTGGCGGGGCAGCTGATAGCGTCGGGAGCTGAGGGGGGATCGGTTTTGTACTGGAGTGGATCCATTCACGGCGTGACCCGCTACTGATCGGACCAACCAAACGCTTGGCAACGTAAACTGCTCACGCTGGGAAGCGATGCGGGGCCGGAGCCGCCGAACCAAACCGCTCCATTATGTCGATTTTTGTCTGCCTCTGCTCTCTATTTGGGCATTCTTATCTTTCTGGACTTATTAATTTGGACATTTGAATTTAAATTCCCTGTTTTGTTAATCTGCAATTGCAGGTTAAGAAGAGAGCTCTTCATGCACCTAGTCAAGCTATCAAAGATATCACTGATGAATCATCTAATAGCAACGGAAGGTTTGTTGCGATAACTCTTTCCCCCAACTGTCTATTCTTTGTGATTACATAAATAGTGGATGCATAATCATCTATGTTTGATTATGGTGAGACCCATGTAGCAACATTTTTGTAGCATCCCTGTTTTAACGCAAACTTTTGGATTGCATGTGTAGAACTAATTGGTTGCCTGCCTTAAAAAAAAGGTTGCATGCATACTTTTAAGTGGCATTACCTGCACACAGAGTGGTTTGCCCTTTTCCCATAATGTTGTCTCTAGATTCTTGCCCTGCTGTACACACATTCATCTATTTGTCTAGATGCTCTTGCTTAATCACAATTCTAGAATTTGTTGTGTTCGCATAAATGTATCTGGTCCTTCAGGGAAGATGTTTGAATGTAGAAGTTATGCTTCAGGAGTGTTTCTTGGCACTTCTGATTTACCTTCTGAAAATAAATGCATCATGCTGTCACCAAAATGAAATCGAATTGTGGTTCATCTCAGTTTTATTTACCATGTTCGCTTCACATTTAAGCCGCTGCCGCCGCCGGCTTCCTGCTGCTGCTTGGTTGCTTGCTACTGCCTTTGCTGGTTGGCTGCTGCCGCGCAGCTAACCGAATGACCCTTGTGTTGTTGAGCCCATTGCTAAACATGCTTTGCAAGGTCAAGCGGGGAACAAGTTGTTACCAGCCCTCTAAAAAAGAGGCCATGCAGCTTGGGGGAGTACATGCAAAGCATGTCTGAGAGCATTGCTGCTAGGAGTTCTCGAGAAGCACGCCGGTCCCGTGAACAAGAGGAGCTAAGCGAAGTCATGCAACTTTTACGTGAAGATGGTGTTCCAGAAGGGTCTAAGCTGTTTTTTATGGCACTATACCTGTTCCAAGAACCTGTGTGCCGTGCGCAGTTCATGAACATCAAAAGCAAGGCGGGTCGCATGAAGTACATCGACTGGAACTGGAGGAATAGCAACTAAATTCCTGCGTTGTAGTGTATTAGTTCAATTTTCTTGCATCGTCAATTTTCAGCTTCGTGTGTAGTAAGGAAGACGCTGTCAGTGTATAGTAAGGTGCTTGTGAGTTGGCACATGACCATGCAAAACGCTGTCCTGGTTGTGTCCTTGTGAGTTGGCACATGACCATGCAAAACGCTGTCACTGTATTGTAAGGTGCTTATTACTATGTGCTGCGTGTTATCAGGATCTGATCTCTTTATATTATGAGAAAAATGAAGCACAATGTTGCTCTCAACAGGTGAGGTGAGCAAGTGGACATGTGTTTGGAGCTGCGTCGGCATCGGCTGGTGACTCTTCTATTCTTCTGATGACTGAAATGAAACACGACGGTTGGTGACGTGGGACCTAGTACACTTGAGCACGATGTCAGTCAGGCAGACAGGCTTTGGGCTGCCAAAAGGTCGGGGGGCTCGGGGATGGATCGAGCGTCGTGGGTCGGTCGATTTCGTGGTCGGCCTGTCAACGCGAAGAACCACACCACTGGGCCGTTTCGGGCCCCCACTGAACGAATCTTAACCCTGCTGGCCCGCCAACTCGCGACGATCCCACCCATTTTCTTTTTCTCAAAAAAAAAAAAAACTATTTCCATTTTCTTACCGCCAAAGCTTTGCCTTCAGTTTCAGGTTTTCACAGCAGCACCCCCGCGCGTCGATTCAAAAAGTGCGGAGCGCATCCGACCGACCGACCCACCCACCCACGGAAAAAAAAAACCGCGGGCCCAAACAGACTGCGCCGTACAAGCCTCGTCCCTTTTCCTCGGCGCACGTGCGCGGGTCGCTGGCCGCTGGGCCCGACCGAAGTGGAGGCGGCGGCCCACCGCTTCGAGACCTGGCTCGCGACACCCGCGCGTGTCCATGACGCGTGGGGGCCACTGCGTCCAGCCACCGAGTCATATAGCCCACCCTCACGCCGTCCCGTCCCGTTTCGATTTCGCCCGCGCCGCACCGTTCCCCCCCCCACGCCCTCCTCCCCGCGAACCCCTCGCCTCCGCCTCCGCCGCCGGTTCGGATGCCGCCGCCTACGCGAGGCCGAGGCCGTGGTCGTGGCCGAGGCCGCGGACGCGGGCGCGGGCGCGGGAGGCCAAGGAAGTACCCCGTCGCCGAGGACTCGGCTCACGCCACCGAGGTAATCGACGCACCACTTGCTAAGCTAGATCTCCGCAACCTCCTCCTCCTCCTCCGATTCCCGCTTCGCTTCAATCTAGCTGTCGCTTTGCGTGGACGGGAAGATGAGCTCGCTCATCCTGATTTGATTCCTACTAATTTCCCTTACCAGCAAACTATGTTTGCTGCTTCGGGGCTGGGGCTGGGGCTGCTTGCTTCGCAATTCTTGATGTTGCCTCAGCTTCGCTCTAGATCGTTGAGTATGGCTACGGAGGCACTGGGAGCTACGCGTTCCCATTATTGCAGTTCAGCCATTGAGCCCTTTCGATTGGGATTCCAGCGACCCCTCTGATTTTGGTTGCGTGAGCTTGACATGGGTTTCGAATTCGATTTCTGCTACTAGTATATCATATGGTTCTGTAGTTCCACCGGTTTCGTTTGTTTTTCCTTATATAAAAACTAACTTGTTCCTGTGCCCTACACATTCCTCGTTTCCTTTTAGAGTTATTACTTTATTATTATGGGTAATCCAGGTTGCTAACTAGTAGTAGTACACCAGCTTGATGTGCTGTTGGAATGCTCAATAGCGTGCTTAACGAGTAGATGACAAGGCTAAGCATTCCCAATAATGAATACTCGACCCTTTTGCGTGTGTTTCTTGCTGTGATTTTAGTTCTCTTAAAAAGAAACCATTATTTTCTTGGTGCTCTGCTTATTTTTGCGTTACTGTTGGCTGCAGGAATTTGGCGAGGAAAACCTCATGGAGAAGATGCCGGAAAATGGCGAGGCAAACCTCACGGAGAAGGTGCTGCAGCCTTCTGTGGAGGTCACTATCTTCTTGCCTGATTTCTCTTGAATCAGATATGAGATAACCTTGGAAATTTCCAACCCCCCGTGTTGAATATTCTTTTCCCCATGTATTAGGAAAATGAAGGGCTAGTGGAGGTCTCGAAAACCACCAAAAGACGCAGGAATGATCCTGTTGCAGACCCCTCTTCTCTTGAGTTTAGTGGTTCCGTGCAACTTCGGGAGAGGCAGAATGCTTCAGCGGTTCAGGAGCAGGGGCCTAAGGTGCAGATTGTCATCTTTTTCGACCTTCTGCCTTGAGTTATCAGCAATACCCGAGTGTTTTTGTAATCTAATTAAACTATAACAATGAGTGCTCACGGCAGATTCCCTAATGTGTCTTTTGCTTTGCCCTTTAAAAAATGATTCGTCCATTGCCTATTCTACCATTTGCCACTTACTTGCTCCGGTTCTTTACCCATATATTAGCTGTATGCACTCAGACTATGGTGGCATGCCAAGTAATAGTTACATACACCATACATGTGATGTGATGCCTGCTCCACTGGTAGTCTGGTACACTTTCTGCTGTTTCCTATACGTCCATGCCTCATATGCTTTGGTTGCTGGGTTTTGCAGAAGAGAAGGAAGACTGAGGATTCAACCATGTGCCATCAGTGCCAGAGGAATGATAGCGGAAAGAGTTGTACGGTGCCAAGGCTGTGCCAAAGAAAATAGAAAATACAGATACTGTGTGAAGTGCATTAACCGCTGGTTTGTGCCCTTCTGAAATCACTTGTGTTTTTCACCTGAGATTGCATTTGACACCCCTGCTTTTGGACAGCGATGATTTTTGGTTTCTCTCATCTCTAATTTTGGTAGCATGTTAGTTGCTATATTGGTACCTATTTCAACTTGTGTTTATGGTTTCCTCTTAGTATATTCATTGTTTCTGTTTTGGCATGGTTGAATCAGGTATCCACATTTATCAGAGGATGATTTTGCGAACAATTGCCCAGTTTGTCAAAAAAATTGCAATTGTAAGGCTTGTCTGCGGGGAGACATAACCAGAACCAACCCCAAATTTGTCAAAAAGAAAGCCCGAACCAACTCCAAAGTTATAAAAAAGAAAACCCGAACCAACTCCAAGGACAAAAAGAAGTCTCAGATAATAAATGTGTGCCTCTTCTTGCTTCGTTTCTTCTGTCTACTGGGCCAATGTTTTTACTGTTTGCCTATTTGCTCATATTTCTTTTCCACAGACTGAAGGATATAGTGTATCTGAACAAGATAAAATTAAATTCTCTATGCGTGTCGTGCGCTTTTTGCTCCCTTGGCTGACAGAATTCCACCAAGAGCAGATGCAAGAGAAAAGTGCTGAGGCTGCAACTAAAGGTAGTATGATTGTGACATCAGCATTTGAATTTCTAGTTTACATGCATGGCTGCTACTCATTAGTCAATTATATTTTTTGTTCTTACTAATTTTGCTATATTAGTAGAGATTGATGCAGGCAAACTGGATGTCCCTCTAGCCATTTGTGGAAAAAATGAACGGATATACTGGTCAGTGTGGCTTTACTTACAAAGCATATGCAAATTATTGGTTTATAAGCGTCTAATTCCTTGTTATATTTGTAACAGTGACAACTGCAGGACATCTATTGTTGACTTCCACAGAACCTGCAATAAATGTAACTACGATCTCTGTCTCCGGTGCTGCCAGGAGCTTCGTCGAGGCCTTGTTCCTGGTAATGGTGTCAAGGTTGATGGTGGAGGCAAGGAAGATTTGCAATTGGGAGTTAGTCATGATAAAATTGTTAGTAAAGGGCCATCTTATGGACAGAATGGCATGTTGATAGATAGTGTAGTTCCTGCTGACAACAGCACTTCTAGCTTGAGACAGTGGAGTGTGAATAACGATGGTTCCATACCTTGCCCACCAAATGTATTTGGTGGTTGTGGGAGCTCTCTTCTTGAACTTAAGTGCTTGTTTGAAGAGACGTTTATTGCTGAATTACTGGAGAAAGCCAGTTCAGCAGTCAATAATGGAATGGAGGTGAAGATGGAGGGATCAAAATGTTCCTGCTTCACTGAATCCAGTGACATACAAGATGGTATATCGCGGAAAACAGCTTGCAGGGAGAATTCCTGTGATAACTACATATATTGCCCAACCGCTACAGATGTCCAAAATGGAACTTTAGATCATTTCCAGGAGCATTGGCTGAAGGGTGAACCTATAATTGTCCGTGATACACTTGCATTGACTTCTGGATTAAGCTGGGAACCGATGGTTATGTGGCGTGCCTTACGAGAAAAGAGAGACAAAGTTGAGAGGCTCTCAGTTCTTGCTCTTGAATGCTTGGGTTGGTGTGAGGTTTGTAATATTCTCGCGACTATTCTTATTAGCTGGAAATGATAAGACTTCCCAAAATGAAATTTCTAAAAACTATTGTTATTCCATGTACTCTGATGTAGGTTGATATAAATATTCATATGTTTTTTGCGGGGTATTCGCGTGGGCTTGTTGGTCCAGACAATTTGCCCCTGTTACTTAAGCTTAAAGATTGGCCACCACATAGTTCTTTTGAGGAGCGGCTGCCAAGACATGGTGCAGAGTTTATGTCTGCATTGCCATTTCGCGAGTACACAGATCCTAAATGTGGTCCTCTAAATCTCGCAGTAAAGCTTCCCAAGGGTGTTAATAAGCCAGACCTTGGTCCAAAGACTTATATTGCATATGGTGTTTCCAAAGAGTTGGGAATCGGTGATTCTGTCACCAAGCTTCACTGCGATATGTCTGATGCGGTAAATATACGGTTTTGAATAATGCATATGCTTCTTGCCATTGATATGCAACTCAACAATAATGACTTGTCTTGTTAAGGACTTAACAACATTTGAATTTTAGAGAGCTACAACACTAATTTAGGTAATAATTGCTTGAAGTCCTGAATTTGGTGTTGTTGTAGCTGCATCTATATTATTGTAATGGCTTAATGCTAGTTAAACTAGTTATAATGGGTGGCAGTTTTGGCTGACCATAGTTCTGGAAAATCTAGAAACAATGTCTCAGTTATCAAAAATATATATGTGCCCTGGTTTCATTTCTGTTCATAGGTTATTCTTTCTCTATTGTTCTTTTGTTTTTTTTGGTTAAGATTCATCTGTGGCATGCCACTTTCTAATTCCTATTCCTTGAACTGGTCAATACCATCACATATAATTTTTATTTTCTGTTTCTATTTCTTGAACAGGTCAATATCCTCACACATACTGATGAAATAAAACTCAAAGCAAAAAGGATTGCAGCAGTGGAAGAGAAGAAGCACCATTTAGAAATGAAGAGTCGCTCTACCGAGGAAGAGGGAAATGTGTGTGGACTAATTACCGTGGCTCCTGAGTCAGAAGATGACGCCCCATCTGTAGATGGAAACCAAGCAGAGGGTGGTGCATTGTGGGATATTTTCCGACGAGAAGATGTGAGCAAACTGCATGATTATCTAATGAAGCATGCAGATGAGTTTAGGCATTGCAATTTTGAGCCAGTGAAGCAGGTAACCAGACTTGTTATTTGGCCACAAACGTATGTTGTACTATCTGGCATCCAATTTCATGTTGAAGAGCTATCCCTTATTGGCAGGTTACTCATCCTATACATGATCAGTGTTTTTATCTAACAAATGAGCACAAGAGAAAGCTTAAGGAAGAATATGGTTAGTTAATTACCTTTATATCCTTTTGAACTTGAACTTCGCCCTAGTGATATTTCCTGGTTTTCATGCTAATTTTGCAGGAGTCGAGCCTTGGACATTTGAACAGAAGCTAGGTGAGGCAGTATTTATCCCAGCAGGATGTCCCCACCAGGTTAGAAATTTGAAGGTATGACATGACAAGACATAGAAACGCCCCACTACCATCACTGACATGCTCCTTAATCAAATTAGCTGCTAATCAGTGACACCTTTTTATTGGGCAGTCTTGCATAAAGGTTGCACTTGACTTTGTTTCTCCGGAAAATGTGCGAGAGTGCATCAGGTTAACAGAAGAGTTCCGTCTGCTTCCGAAGTGGCATAGGGTGAATGAAGATAAACTGGAGGTCGGTCACTGAGTCCGTCCAAACTCCTGTAACATTTGCTAATTCTTTTTATGATTGTAAATGAAGTATTCTTGTGTATATTATGTTGGTTTTTGTTTGCCTCAGCTCTCTATTTGAGCATTCTTATCTTTCTGGACTTATTAATCAAGACATTTGAATTTAAATTCCGTGTTTTGTTGATCTGCAATGGCAGGTTAAGAAGATAGCTCTTCATGCACTCAGTCAAGCTATTAAAGATGTCACTGATGAATCATCTAATAGCAACATAAGGTTTGTTGCGATAACTCTTTCCCCAACTGTTTATTCTTTGTGATTACATAAATAGTGGATGCATAATCTTCTATGTTTGATTATGGTGAGACCCCCATGCAGCAACATTTTTCTAGCATCCCTGTTTTACCACAAACTTTTGGATGGTTGCTCAACTCAAATGTGTAGAACTAATTGGTTGCCTGCCTTTAAAAAAATGGTTGCCTGCATACTTTTTAAGTGGCATTACCTGCACATAGAGTGGTTTTCCCTTTTCCCATAATGTTGTCTCTAGATTCTTGCCCTGCTGTACGCGAATTCATCTATTTGTCTAGGTGCTCTTGGTTAATCACAATTCTAGAATTTGTTGTGTTCTGCATAAATGTATCTGGTCCATCAGGGAAGATGTCTGAAACTCTGAATGTAGAAGTTATGTTTCAGGAGTGTTTCTTGGTACTGCTGATTTGCCTTCTGAAAATGAATGTATTGCTGTCACCAAAATGAAGTCAAATTGTGGTTCATCTCAGTTTTATTTGCCCTGTTCGCTCCACATTTAAGCCGCCACCACTGCTGGCTTCCTGCTGCTGCTTGGTTGCTTGCTACTGGCTTTGCTGGTTGTCTGCTGCAGCGCAGCTAACCGAATGACCCTTGGGTTGCTGGGACCATTGCCAAACATGCTTTGCATTGCACATTTGCATGATTTTGAAATAGCCTGGCATCGATGAATTAGTTGATTTTTTTACACAATTCTTTATTTATGTCCTCAATGTTATCCTAAACGGTAAACAGTCGTTCGCCCTATGTTTAGCGTTTAGTCTATTTAAACGGAGTTGAACGGTTTTACATAATATTACAAAAATGTGCATATTTATTGATGTAAAATCAATTATTCTAGCATTTATACATATTTATTATGTAATTAAAAATCAATTATTTTAGTTTGTACTAGCAAATATGCCCGTGCGTTGCAACGGAACTCAATACGTATAGAAATCGGACTTTGTACTTGTCCGGTAAACATGCCCGTGTGTTGTAAAGGAACTTAATACGTGTACGAATCGGATTAGGGGAGCCGAACCAAAAAAAAGTGGAGGAGAGAAATTTTGCCTCTTTATTATTAGGTATAGATATAGATAGATATACATTTATGCATGAAAAAAGAATCAAATATACATATTTGTACATTTATACATGTAAGAAATCAAGTATTCATATTTATAAATATATAATAAACTCAAATATACAAAGTTATGCATGTAAAACTTAATTATATTTACTCGGTGTTGCCTAAACAGCCATTTAGCCCATTTACCTCCGTTCCGTTTAGGGCATTTAGACTGGTTAACCCCTGTTTTTGACCGTTTAAACGGTTAACCGTTTAATTTCCAAATACCCCCTAAACAAAATGGTTTGCCACTGTTTACCGTTTACACTGCCGTTTAGGCGAACACTGAAATGTCCTATATGATACCACACCTTTTTTTTGTAAGCAGTTGATACCGTTGTAATAAATATGATATTACTAAGTGGTTTCTTGATCTTGCGCAGCAGCCCAAATAACGAACTCAAAGATGAGCCTAGCTCAAGTGAGTCAGCAGAAATAGAGCAAGAAGAGTGACCAGCGCAAGGCATGCCGACCATATTGAGATTTGTATGGCTTCATTTTTATGTACTTGAATCATGCTTTTGTATGGCTGGTGGTTTGGCCATTACTCTGACTACAAACTGATAGATATTACAAACAGATAAATTTTCTAATCTGGGTAGTTCCCAATTTGACACCTATATATGACCCCATGGCCCTTGAAAGCTTGAATTTCTCAATTTGATATACATTTGAATGTCCATCCTTAAATTTACACTGCTGCTCAATTTCAACCTCTTTCTGGCAGTTGGCTGTGTGGACCAAGTTAGTTCTCTGTCATATTGACAAAATTTACCCCTAACCATTTGGCCTTCTCCCAATATTGCTCGAACCATTAGTGCAGACCTGTGAACTATAGCCTCTCCAAACCCTAGATGAGGCGACTATGGCGATGGAGGCGAACACCATGACTGGTGAAGATGATGGCGGGCATCATAATAGGGTGGAGGCATGGTCACCTAGGGGTGGCCTCACCCGGCGGCGCATGGGGCCGATCGTGTGGCAACCCGAGGCGAGGCCAGTTATGGTATCCTTATGGCTGGCATCGCAATAGGGTGGAGGCACGCTTGCCCAGGGTGGCCTTACCCATTGTCGTCGGCGCTTGGGGCTGATCGATCATGTGGCGACTTGGGTCAGCCTCGCCCTGTGGTGTGCGGGTACGCATGTACCACTACAAGGGCACTTGCGGGTGACGGCTTGAAGTCTTGCTCACTCGGCGACACAGGACTAATCCAAGTTTGGGTGATGGCTTGAGGCCTATTGGCCTGACGATGGAGGTGCGACTTGTGTCCCTATGGTAGCCTTAACCTAAGGCAAAGGTCCACCCGCTCGTGCGGCGCATTGGCATGCTCACCCAAAGGCTCCGGGTTGGCCTCTCCTACCAATGGCGCATGCACAACAAAAAAAAGCATCATGAATGTCTCGAGGGTGAGTTGAGCATCTATATTTTTCTAGTTTTGTCTACTTAGCAATGATAATGCATTAGGTTGTTTTACTTTCAGGGGATACAATTTACTTGCTCAAATTTAAACTTCCATGGAAATCATGAGAGCCACAAATGGTGTGATGTTTTCCATTGAGAAGGTTGTTGATTCTGATTTGAAAGATTATAAGAATCTTATTGCATCAATTGTAGACCAGTGCCCTCATGGTTATTTGGAAGTTTCACACATCCAATACTATGGTGTTCTTCAAACTTTTCCAAAAGTAAATTCATACCAAGTATTGATGTTTGGTAAACAAAGACAAAGGTCATCGGCATGTTCACTTTTGTGATCCTTCTAAACCTTATGAGCCTATCACTGAATGGCATTTTGATGTGCAAGAGCAGCATAAAAACACAATAGAACAAGAGGAGGATACCAATCTTAGAAATCCATTACTACAGAATGAACATGTAGGTGTTGATGAGAAGATTATGTACTCACTTCGTTCCAAATTGTAAGTTGTTCTAGCTTAGCTTCTCTAGCTATGTAGTATTTGCTACACATTTAGATATATATGTCTAGATGCATAATAAAAATGTATGTATCTAGAAAAACTTGAACAACTTAGGTTCTGTTTGGCACAACTCAGCTTCACTAGAAAATAGCTTCACGAACAACTCTTTAGGTGGAGCTGAACTATTTTGGAAAAAGTGTTTGGCAAAACAGCTTCATCAACAACTTTATGCATGGATACGAGAGAAATGGGGTGGAGATATGAGATAAGCTACTTTTTTCAGCTTCATCCCACTTCATCTCTTTGTGAGGAGGAAATTAGCTTCATGCGTAAAGGTGTTTTGAAAATGTGTTTGGTAAAAAAAAATAGCTCACAATAGCTAATAAAACTGTTGTGAGCTAGGTCCTTACAATTTAGGATGGAAGGAGTACTTAGAGAATGACCGCTAAAGAAGAGGGTAAGGACCACAAAATTTGCTTAAAGAGTCCCATTATGCCTTTGGAGGATAAAGTACCAGCAACATCTATGTCTTTTCCACTTAGGTTTCAATTTCACATTTATTCTCATGATTATTTGGAAAAACTACAAGCTTGTGGTGAATTTTAATTACCCTTTTTGTCACCATAGTTAAATCTTGGAAAGTAAAACAAAGAAAAAAAAAAGGGTAACCACTAGTTTTGGATTATCAAAATAGTACTCTCTTTCTACCATATATATGTGGTTATTTTTGTTAAATATAAATTCTCTGCTGCCATATATGTGTAGGTGAAGAAGTGGCTCAAATCAGCCTGAGCCAGTTTCCATTGAGTTTTCTTTTATCATAGAGCAAACACTTGCTTGCGTGATAGACAAGGACAAAAGGAGGATGCAATGAGCATAAGGAATAATAGAAGGCTCGGTGGTTCTCATATGCTTAATTTGTTGTCCTATGTAATGTATGTGGACTTGGTGTGTATGTGAACTTAAATGTATGTACACCTCATGTGACCATGAAGCGAATAAGGCAGTCTCCAACAAGAGGTCCATTGGGACACCCAATTCAAAATGGGTCTTCAATAGGATACCTATAGCTTCCAACAGAGTATATATACAGGAAAGAGTTTCTTGTCATAGGTTGGCTTGCAATCCCTCTCCCCTCATCCGACCGAACTATCCTTTTTAGATTGGTGGGATAGAGTAACTAGTGTTGCCAGTGACAATTTCATAGGGAATCAACTCGTAATTCTTGGAGCTTGGACTGTATGGACTTATTGCAACAGGTGTGGTTTTGATGGAGCAGCCCCTGATATTAGAAGAATCCTGATCATTGCTTGGGAAGACCGAAAACTATGGTCGTTGGCTGGGGCTCGAGGAATTTCCCTCATGGCTGCTCCCCATTCAGAAAGCTAGGATCCTAGAGTTTTTGTGGGTCGCCTGTTGAGAGTTGATGGTGAGACGTGTGGGTTGGCCTGAGTTAGTGTGAGTATGTTTGTGTATGTACTATGTATGTGCTGACTCTTCTTTCGGCTAGCCTAGGATCTGTTGTATGTTTTCAAAAAAAAAAAATCACTTATATTATGCGCAACTCTCCTGTGTTTTTCGAGGAAAAAAAAGTGTAAACAAGCTTTTTTTTTTGCATAAAAACTCATTTTTATCTCATTAAATTTTTATATCATCTATCTCTTCATTTATATATGTCATGATAGTTTATGTACTACCTACGAAACTTTTTCTGAGACTAGCCTTAGTGCAGCGTGCTTGGGGTCTCCTGGTACAACTTCTTATTGGGATGCTAGCGAGGTGCAACTTACTGTTGTCTGTCTGCTTGAATCCTAGTACAAGTGTACAACTTATTCTCGTTTTCTTTAAATTTATCTGTGATTCTGATGCCGCAGTATGATTGACCTGGTGACGGTGGTTGCATATACTTGCATATATCTCAGATTAACTGAAAACAGGGAAAGAAAAAAAAAAGAGATTAACTGAGTATACGTCTCATTCGTGATGAGTCACACAACAAGTTGCGATCATGAGCCATTCTCAGCAGGGTAGCTAGTCTGGCATGCCGGAGTGGTACGGTGCCTGCATCAGAGGATATGACACATACTGCTCTCGTTGCTTGCATATGGTCCTGTCTTTTGCTGTGGAAAGAGCAGAACTCAAGACTATTCAGGGCATGCAAAAGCTACTTAGCTAGCATGTTGTACTACGTCCTCGGTTGAGCACTCGTACAAGTCGTAACTAGTGACTATAGTCATGAAGCCCGTCGTCGCACTAGACTATATATTATTAGTCATGTCACATCTTTATTTTTATGTCGTTATTAATGTGGAATGTGAAATATGTTTATATATGTAACGTGGAATGTGCAGTGTGTGTAGAGAAAAGATTTGAATTTTACGGAATATCAATCTGTTGGTGCTTAGCTTGCTTGACCGAGTTTGACGCGTGGCGTGCCTGCGCAAGGTGCATGCTCGGTCGTCGCCACTGCAGCCCGGCCTATTACGTACGTGTAGCTACGCTACGAGTAGTTGCTGGGTCGTCCTACGTCGTCGTCGTCGTCGCCTATATATTACTCGTATTTATTATGTGTGTACGTGTTTGTGTCCGTCATTTTCATTGCTTGTATCTGATATGATGGCAGGGGGGCACAAGCGACTACTGATCGAGATATATAGGGTGAGATGCATGTTTAAATCGTGCATCTAGTCATGTTTAGTTGTCTTTGTTGTTAATCCGGTACGAGATGAGATTTTGTTTAGTTGCATGCATGGATAAGGGTTTTGAGTGTATGACATATGGACCTCAGTACCATATTGTGAGGGAAGTGAAAATTAAGAAGATGAAATCATACGAAACGGAGCAAAGAAAGAATACCAGAGAGGCAACCGAACAGCGAGTGTACCGAGCGATGTTGAAATAGGATGCAGGATGGGCTCCTGCTTGCAACCAATCAACCCATAGAGCGTCTGTTGTTAATCCCTGCTCTCTCGATCTGGGAGACGCAAAATTGTTAGTACACATGCATGCATGTAAGCAAATATATGTACTATATTTAGTAACAATAGTCTATGTATTGTTTTCTGTTTACAAGAACGTAGTAATAAATAATAGATGGAAGGGGAAGGAGGCTAGGTGGTGCGAGCTGTTCTCTTCTACTTATGAAACAAGCGCCCAGAGTTAGCCGATGCCTCCGCCGCTGTATACGCGTGTTGGAGCGGAGAAGCGACGGCCGTGACGGCGACGTACGGTACGCCGGCGCAGACGCAGACAAGCAAGGATCATATATGTATGTTCGAGTGGCCGGCAGAGAGATGGGTCGTCGTTTTCGAAGGCTACTAAGCTGGTTATTTTATTTTATTTTATTTTGCATTGGGAGATGCTGATGTTGATGCTGATGCTGATATTATTAATTGTTCATCCCATCTAATATCTAGCTATCAATTCAATTATTCAGTTCCCATATATCCATCGGGTCTTGGTAAAAAACGTGTAGTAGTCAAGATCACAAGGTACCGGATTAAGGGGGTGTTTGGTTATGGGACTTTTTTTTAAGTACCTTATCACATCAGATGTTTGATACTAATTAAATAAATTAAATATAATTTATATTATAAAACTAATTACAGCGCTAAGTAGTACTTCACGAGACGAATCTATTAAGTCTAATTAATCCATCATTAACATATGTTTACTGTAGCACTATATTGTCAAATCATAGACTATTTTATATTAATAGATTTATTTTGTAAAATAGTTTTTGACCGACAAATTAGTTTTATAAATAGTCTATATTTAATACTCTTAATTAGTGTCTAGACATCTGATGTGACAGGGACTGTCTCTATAACCAAACACCCCCTAAAGCAAGGCCGGCAGACAAACGAGTAGCTAGCTGAGTATATACGTCCGAATACGGTCTTGCAATGCTAGTCGTGTCGTCGACACGGCAGGCAGGCAGGCAGAGTCGTCGCTCGCTCGCTCAAATGATGATCTACTCGATCCTATCCACGTAGGAGTACGTATATACGCGCAGCCATTATTCATCACCTCTCACTCGCTCACTCTCACTGCTCCAATAATCCATCAGTGCCATGCATCTGCATCAACGAATTGAATCAAACCTCTTTCAGCTCGGCTTTGGCACACTACCAGCGCGCGCGTCTCTCTCTCTTTGGCTTCACACTGACATATCATCACGTATGTATATTCATCCGATCCATTCTCATCTCTCAGGCCCCAGCCAATTACTAGCTACTCCCTCTATTCTAAATTATAAGATAAGATCTTATGATTTAGAACAGAGAGAGTATAAGACAGTAAGTGCCTACCATACTAACTATATATTAATGCCAGTGGCTAGCCATATTGCAAAGTTTACCCCTATATATTTGTATTTACTGTTTCTATAAACTAATAAAGAGGCAAATTTAGTTTTGCCAGAAGTGACATCGTGGTTTGATTTTAGCAAGAGGACACTGAAATGATAGGCCAATTAATTTGATGCTGGAACTAGAAAACTAGGAAAACTTAGGAGTTTACTGAGAGGCGCTCGCTTCAGGTCCAAGAACTTGAGCTCCATCGCCACACCATACGAATCGAGCTTTCGTGACACTTAAATCTTATGTTGTTAACTTATACCTTTTTTAAATTGATGGTTAAAGACAAAAATGTTTGATTTAGGAAAAAAACTAGTATGATATGTAAATAAAGAGAGAGTATGTAATGTTTTGCTACTTCTCTCTACGTGAACGAACAAACGAATGCCGTATGTGATTGCTCAGCTTATGATGATTTGGACCCAACCGCCAAAGTCATATCCACAATCTATATTCAGGCATCCATGCGATGTGATTGATGCTTACACTCATGACACATGTCGTTGTGAATTGGAGGAAGTCGTAACACGCCCATAATGGAGGGAGGGAGCATCTCCAGCCTTAGAAGGTGTCTAGCGGTGGAAGCGGGTTGGCAGACGATGGTGGTGGGCATTTGGCGGGGAAAGTCGCTAGCGGGTCCATGAGTTCACCTCTTCCAAGTTAGATTGGGGTTAGTGGAGGGCGAAGGCCTAGAGATAAGGATGGGTGGTGGGCGGCGTGGCTAGGGTGAGTCGCCACTAGCCGAGGGTGGTAGCTTGCCTCTAGTAGGTGATTGGTGATGACATGGTTAACACCTTCAATGCGGATTAGGAGAGGATTGTGAGTGGCATAGCATGCGAGAGTGGTGGTCAGTGCCACCATTGAAGGGGTTGTCACTTAGTAGTGCAGCCCAAAATGTCCAACGACGACGGCAATCATTTTCCACATCCCCCCCCCCTTTTTTTTCTCGTGGAATGCACACGTCATCGTCCGCTACTCGATCTCCCAGTCTCCCCTCCCCCCTTGGCTACCGTATGCGAGTATGTGGACGACACAGGCACATGATGTCCTACAAAGCCAGCCCCGCATATGATCCGTGGGGTCTCCACAGCCAGCGGTGCCGATCTGTCCGCGCCGTACGACGGACGGACGGGATGGCCCTAACCCGTACCGTAGGGATCTGCTGCGCCTGTGTAGCTGTGTGCACGTAGTACTACGTCACGACCGAGTCCACGACCGCACACAATATGCATGGGTGGTGAAAGTGAGACCAATCAAGTTAAAGTTATTAAAAGTCATCCTTGGCCAGGTCAGCGCGTTTACCTTTGCCGTAGTAGTACTAGCTAGACTAACAGCAAGTGAAGGGACGATTGATTATTGAGATTATTACTGGTTCAGTCGCTGTACGTGATGCTAGCTAGCTAGCTTATTTTGGATGAAATATACGTACGTGCGATCCACGTTGTTCTCGATCTGATGAGAAAAAAAAAAGGAAGGGACACATAAGAAGAAGAATACAAAACCAGTAGTGCGGGTTAAGCCTTGGAAGAGAGATTTGGTGATAATGAAGTTGATCTTTTCTATCATATCATGCATAAACAATTGTTCATGTAGATAGAACTGCTTTGAGATTGTATTTATATATGACGGTCCGGCCTCATTATTTGCATTGCCGAGTCAAACTACACAGGCTGCTTGAGCTTAAGTAGAGATCAGGCCCGCGCGGCGCGAACATCGAAGGCATGCTTTTGCGGTAAATCTCTGCTTTAGTTATCTTCTTATGCTTAAGTGCTTTAATTTCTATATATGCAAATACTGGCCGGACTACTTAAGTGCTTATTAGGTTCTTATATGCAAACATGAGGCTGCTTGAGCTTTAAGTGCTTTGGAGCAAGTATTATAAGAGCAAGATTAATAATATAGCTAGATGTTGGCTGTAAGATTCTCTTATAGCCTGCTCTCAGTCCATCCATATAGTAGTTAAGTCTTCAATATTAATTTTTGGTCCATCTGCCACTCTCATAAACTTTTTTGGTTCTTGCGTCTGGGCTGGCTGTAAGCTTACAGCCCGCTTTACTTCTCTCTCTTCCCTTCTCTCCTCCACGTCACTATTTAGCCGGCTTGCAGCCTGCTACTATACTTGCTCTAAGGGGCTAGAAGTTGGCTAAATGATAAAGTGGAGGAGAGAGAGGAGAAGCAGACCGTAAGCTTAGAGCAAGTTTAGTAATACAACCAGCTGCTGGCTGTATAAATCCCTGCAGCTCAGCCCACCCATATAATAATTACATCTTCACAATTAATACGTGGCCCACTTGTCTATCCCACATAGTTTTTTGGTTCTTGTGCTTAAGCTGGCTGTAAACTTACAGCTCACTCCTTCTCTCTCCTCTTCCCTCACTCCTCCACCTCAGCATTTAGTCTTCTTGCAGCCCACTGTTATACTTGCTCTTACAGTCAGCTTGGCCACAAGAACCAAAGAAAATTGTGAGAAAGACATGTGGATCATGTATTAATTATGAAGAAGCAACTACTACGTGACAGGTATACTCCAAGAACCCTTGCAGCTAACAGTGGGCTGTATCTATTAAACATTTAAACTTGCTCTTAGTAATCCACCGCACTACTGGCCGGACCGTCATAGAATTGCGTTTTGCCTCCATATGATTTAATTTCTATATTTGCAATGATTGAATTGGAGTATGCATGTAAATGCAGGCTGCTATATACATACGTAGTTCCATTATTGCATCACGTGCCTGTGTGACAGTGTGAGATTACACGGCAAAGGAGATTGGAATTTCATGTTCTCCTCAAGTACTGGCAGGCTCTTGCAATGCTAGCTGCTATGTGGAGCTGTAAGGCGTACGGTTGGATGATGGATGGCATTGGCTACCACCTGAGCCTTCCTGCACTAGCCAAACACCAAAAGAGGATGATGGATGGCATTGGCAACAACTCCTCCCTGCACGACCACGCCTTCACACCAGCCTCACCTGTTGTTTGTCTCGCCGGTGCTACCATCTTCCCACTCCATGTTGCCATCTCTCTGCCTAGTCGACGTACCTTGTTTCTTTGGCCGTTTGGTGGCGTCCTCTCCTCTGAATCCTCTCCACTCCCTTGTTTCTTTGCTGTCGTCCTGCACACACACACACACACACACACAAAATGGATGTTACACTGGCATATTGAAAAAAGAAACCATCACGTGCACAAGGTCAGTCTCAATGACAAGTTTTATCTCGCAGTTTCCAACACGTAAAATTTTGATATAAAATATGACTCTCTCTTAATGTAGGTTTCATTGTACGGTTTCATATCCTACTTTAACATTAATAGATCACATATGCTCCAATCACATTTTAGTATTATTTTATGATGAAACAAATTGAGTCCTCAATGAGAGTTTCATACGATTACCAATGTCTTGGAAACAACGCTGGTAAGTTTTATCCCCATGAAACTTTCTCATTCTCTCTCCTCTTAGTTTCATACAAAGATTCTCTTATTGCTAATGTGTTACCCTAATAAATATATATGACACCCCCATAAAATCTCCATTGAGACTGGTCTAAAAAAACAAAAGCATAGGTGTCCTCGTGAGTTAAGTTGGTGCGCTTCGTGCATGCAACTAGGCTCCATTTTATTTTCATAATAATCCGTTTGCTTAGTCTGCTTTGGGGCCAGCTAAGAGCGTGAAACATCAGCAAATTAGTTCTTATGTGCTTTTTAAGTCTCAGCTGGCACTGTACAGATACTCCTATATATATAGGAGCAAGTAATATACAAATACAATAGCTAGCTGTAGACACATTATATATTTTTAAATTCGGATAGGAAGATCAATGTTTAACTATTACACTCATTCCCCAGCAAACATTGTTTTCTTGTCCCTTATATATCCAGGTATATATAAAATGGTATACGCGTTAGCTGTAGATTATTCAAAGATCATGCCTTTTTTTTATGTTTGGGGTTATATAGTTGGTGCTTTCTTTATAAAAAAGAAGTAAAATAATCGAAAATTTGCAAACAAAAAAAGAAAAATATAGGGTAGAGATAGAGCATCTCCAAGAGTTTAGCAAAAAAGCTAAATTTATTGATTTTGTCACTCTCTAAAATAGATAATATTAAAGTATTCTAACAAACTGTATAAAAACAAAAGCTAGATACCTAGTGAGGTAAGTTATCCAAAAGTAGAGAGCGGATGAGGTGTGATGGAGAATCACTAAATACAAAACAATTCCCACCAGAATCACTCCATTTCGAAGAAATCCAATAAGCCCTAAGTTTATTTCCAAAACATATATAGGATAATACTCCAACAGAAGATGAATTTGAAACAAAATGGAAATGGTCCATTGCCCCCATGGAGCAAGACGAGACAAGACCAGGGTTCACGAAACTGGTCGGTTACCGCGGTAAGCGGCCAAACCGCCCACCACCAGTTCGGTTTCGATACCGGTTTGAATTCAAATTTCAAATTTGAATTTAATAAAATTAAAAATGCTGAAAAATTCCTAAAAATAGTTCATGATTTATAGAGTCGAATGGTGTACAAATTTTTCAAATTGGAGTTCGTTTTCTATTTATTTTGACGTGTACAAGTTTGAAAAAAAAGAAAAAACTTTTTTCTTTTTTTTCAAACTTGTACACGTCAAAATAAATAGAAAACGAACTCCAATTTGAAAATTTTGTACACCATTCGACTCTATAAATCATGAACTATTTTTAGGAATTTTTTTAGCATTTTCGATTTTTTTAAATTCAAATTTGAAATTTGGTTTGGGGCGGTAATCGTCCAGTTACCGGTTGCAAACCGTTTGAATTCAAAATTCAAACCGTTCAGTAACCGACCAGTTTGGGTGGTTACCGACGGTAACGGCCAAACCGCCGGTGGCCAGTTCCCGGTTCCCGGTTGCCAAACGGTTAGTAAAACCCTGGACAAGACTCAAGAGAGGCGAGCCGAGTCAGCGGGCGGAAACATATACGTAGACGTAGACGTAGTGGGAGGCAACCAAGTCAGCAAACGAACCAGTCCACGCCGCTCCCCGCGTCTCCTCCGTCCTCTCACTGACACGTGGCTCCCAACATCCCGTGGACCCACGCGTCAGCCGCCCAGAGGCAGAGGCCCACCACCGCCGGCCGTCATCGTCGAGGCCGTATAAATGGCGGCCCCGCAGAAGCCGCTGTTCCCCACCATTCCCTCCCCTCCACTCCCTTCCTTTCCTTTCCCTCCGGTTCCGGTTCCGATCACGACGACTCCGCCTCCCTCCTCCTCCTAATCCTCTTCCTCTTCCAAGAAAGGCAAAGCTCAAGCCCAGGCCCAGCCCACCGGTTGCCGATGGCCGCCGCCGAGCCGCCGCCGCCGTCCGGGACGGGCTTCTTCGGCATGCTGAGCTTCCGCCGCAGCGCCACAGCCGTGGCGTCGTTCGACCCAGCGCAAGACGACGAGCTCCACGCGCTGGACGCCCTCCAGTCCCACGTCGCCGACCGCCTCACCGCGCTCTCCTTGCACGCCACGGCCACCCCAACCGCCGCCCCGCCGCTCCTCTCCCTCCCGTTCCTCTCCAAGCTCCTGGACGCCGTCGTCTCCACCGACGCCGCCTTCCGCGCCGTCCTCGCGCTCGCCCCCGTGTCCGCCGCGCTCTCCAGACCCCCCGCCGACCGCCTCGCGCTCGACCTCCTCGACCGCGCCGTCAAGACGCTCGACGTCCTCAACGCCGCCTCCCTCACGCTATCCTCCCTCAAGGCCGCGCACCGTGCCGCGCTCGCCGCCGCGTCCTGCCTCCTCCTCGCGCCGTCCCTCCACGCCGCGCACCTCGCCCGCGCGCGTAGGGCCATCGCCAGGCTCTTCCCCGCCGACTCCTCCTCCTCCTCCGCCAAGGCCTCCGGCGGCTCTTCCGCGGCCTCGCCGTCCTCGCGCACCATGAGCGCGCTCTCCTTGAGCGTCTCCAAGAACTGGTCCGCGGGGCGACACATGAACGCCATGGCGGCGCACCTGGCGCCGCCGCCGCTGCAGTCGTCGCCCGCCACGACGGCCGCGGGGGCAGGCTGTGGGCTCGGACTGGCGCTCTACACCATGAGCTCCGTCCTCGTCTTCGCGATGTGGGCGCTGGTGGGCGCCGTGCCGTGCCAGGACCGGGCGTCCGCGGCCAGCACCCCGCCCGTCGTGCCGCCCAAGCAGGCGCAGTGGGCGGCGCCCATGTCCGCGCTCCAGGAGCGGATCGCGGACGAGTGGAGGCGCAAGGAAATGAAAGGGTCTTGCTCCGGCGGCTCCGGCTCCGCGCCCACGGCGGGGCTCCTCGCAGAGATGCAGGCCGTGGAGCGCGCCGCGCGCGAGCTCAACAGCGTGCTGGACGAGATCGCCGAGGAAGAGGAGGAGGAGGAGGAGGAGGAGGAGGATGACGAACGGCGGCGGCAGGGGGTCGTGGGCGAGGAGCGCGCAAGGGACGTCACGGAGCGCGCCGAGGAGCTGGCGGCGGCGTGCCGGGCGCTCGACGACGGGCTCGCGCCGCTGGAACGGCAGGTGCGCGCGGTGTTCCACCGCGTCGTCGCCTGCCGCGCCGAGGTCGTCCGATGCATGGAGCACAGCGCGCGCGCCGGCACCGCCGCTGCGTCCGCGTCAGGGGCGCCGCCGCAGCACCAGCACTCCTTCTGAGGCGGGCGGGCGGCGATCGTCGACGAATTGCTTGCTTGCTTGCTTTGGGGGTCACAAATTAGTCTTCCCCCATTGCCCTGTACTGTACCATTCTTTCATTTGTACTGCTGCCATCTCTTAAAAGTTTCTCATGTCCTGTAGATGAACAGCCTGTATGTAAAAACTACTAACATCTTGTTGGATTAGTTTTTGTGTGTGTTTTAATTTTAATTTAATTGTTGTGAATGCTGATGAAGAGCATAGCAGAAGAGACTGTTGGAGTATGAACAATGAGCTAGAGCTAGCATAGCACTTGTGAACTCTTGTGTTTCCTCGTCCAATCTTGACTAGTTTCTTCTCTGATTCTCATCTCCATAACAACAACTAACTGTAATGCTATCCAACTGGACCAGCTGCAAGTTGCGGTTGACATTGCCTCCGCACCGGCCGTGTGCTTTGCTGACTGAATCTTACACACAGGCAGTTTTCGGCCAGTCATTCATTCGTTCATTTATTCAGAGGGGGCAACTACTTTTACTGAATATGGATGGACTCGTTTTTCTTTATATCTTGTTGCCTTTCTTCTTCACACCAAATTCAGTCGTTCATTCATTAGAGGTTTTTTTACTGAAGCAACTGTTGCTTTTCATCTGCACAGAAAGAGGCAGTCGTTGGTGCTGCAAGTATAAATGACATCGAATCAAAGGGTTGACTCCGGAGGTTGAGGATCGGCCTGCACCTAACACTGCACTGACCAAGATTTCCATGGGCAGGCAGGGCAGACTCTGAACCTGAAGAGAGATGTGCAGGCCATCTAGGGGGCAGGGCAGCATCGGCTGAGCTGGACATAGCTGTGAATGAGACGAAGGAAGACTTCGTCACTTTGTCACCACTTAGTATGTCCTCTCTATAAAAAAGGGCGTACCCGGTGCTGTAGGCTCTGGGGAAGGGAAACAGTCCGCAGCCTTTCCCGCACAAATGTGCAGAGGCTGGGGCTCGAACCCTGGACCTCTTGGTCACAGACGGTAAAGCTCTACCGCTTGCACCAGGACCCCCACGGTAAAGCTCTACCGCTTGCACTAGGACCGCTCTTCAGTATGTCCTCTCTATCTGCAGACTAATTCAACTCACTTGCCACTACCTGCCGGTGCTGGCTGGCCGGATATTGTAAATTACAACAGCAATACTATAATACTTATTGGCACTAATAAGTATTGTATGATATGACTAACCATCCAGCAATCCTTAATCTGTGCTGTACTGCCTGCTACCTGAATTCTACTTATTCTACTACCAGTAAAGAAAAGATGATTCTTTCTTGCTCTTTTTCAAAAGAGAGGAGGAACTGGATGGATGCTATGCTAGGCTGCTAGCTGCTGCTTCTACTTGCTAGCTAGCAGGGAATAGAATCTCCCAATTCTATTGCTGTCCATTATGATATGCAATGGAATCTGATTTGACACAAAGGAATTGAGGTTTTTCGGTTCTTTGAGGGCGCCCTTCATTGTCACTACTTTTTTATAAAATATTTATATATTTCATTGTCACTACTTTTCCTTAGTTTGGTCCTCTATCACAAAAAAAAAACATCTTTTAACGTATTTGCAACAAATCAAACCGGTGCAGTGAGAGACAGTCTGTACACAGGAGGGAGCATTTGTTTCTTTACCTCTTGGAGTGGCGCAGGTTTACAGTTTACTGTGGGTGTCTCCTTCCGAGTCGCTTGAACTTCTCTGTATCGCTTATCTAAAGCTTCCTTCTCTATCAATGTATGCATGTCGTTTCAGAAATACATTTTCTACACCCTTAGTCAAGCTCAAGCCTTGTATTTTGCAGGCTAGCTAACAAGCATACAGCAGTCAGCAGATGCACTTCTCCTAAAAAGACGAACAGCCAGCTTAGCTGTGACAAGCACCAAGAGCAACAGGGAATGTTTTCCAAGTTGTTGAATGTTCTTTCCATCATTGTCAATGCAAGAGCCCTTGAAGTCTGTCTGCCACTCATCTTTCCATCACATGCACCATGCTGTCTCATATGCAGTAGATAGATAATTCCTGTGATCATTAGGTGCATTTGGTTCCAGGGTGATGCATTGATGTGCTTAGCTAATACCAAGAACTAAATTGTGTGAAGTCGGTCTCTATATGAGTTGCACTTGCACCAACCAGCTTTAAACTGCTAGTTGGAAGCACTGCCCTTCAATTTATTTTTTCAACTTATTTTTGGTATCCCAGATATGTTTTCTTTATTGTGCTAACAATTCCTTTTTTCTTCTCGAACCTGCAGGAGAACTGTGTGTCGTCTGATAGATAGAAAAAAATAGGGATGGGTTCTTAAAAACTAGACCGACAATTACACTCTGCCGGCTCAGTCCTTCGAAGGTGCTCATAGGGGTAGGGTTTGCATGCGTGTGTTCGTAGGGGCGAATGTGCGTACGTGTTGAGTGTCTGCGTTGTACTGTGTACTCTAAAAAAAAAGATGGGCTTGGGTACAGTCGATGATTCGGTGGCGACAAATTTGCTTGTGGCCGCATTATCTCTCTCTCTCTCCCTGGTTCTCTCAGTGTCGTGTATAAACGTTTTGATAAGGCTTAATAAAAGTTTTTCCCTAAAGCCTTGCTATTGGGTCTTGGCCATGCCATTTGCTTGTGACAGTTTACTTCCAATGTGGAGATCCTTGCAAAACTTCATAGGATATTTGTATGATTTTGTCACAATTCATGTCAACCTGAACATATGTAGATAAAATATTTTCTGCGGATATACTTCAACCTTTGGAAATGATGGCATTCACGCTTTAGTAAAGGAAGCAAAAGGATTTAAAGACAAGCCAACTCTTATCGAGGCAACTCAGTCTGCTAATAATATTTTTGTATTGATTTACTTGTCATTTTGGTGCAGCTTCATTAGATAAATGGTGCATTATAACTTCTTTTTTAGATGGGTGCCAATCTGGTCCGATCCAAGTACCAAATCAAGGGCCAGTTACATCCACAACTCAAATCATGCTTCTTCCTGACTGTGTTGAGCACTAGATGATCATGGCAGGGAACCGTGCAGACGAATTGAAGAACCAGTCAAAGCAACGTCTTAGTGTTGTCTCATAAGATCCTCCCTCCATCAGTCACCAACTCAGAAATCAGTCACCGGCAGATGGTTATTAGTGACTCTGGAAGTGAGCAGATTCAGCATGTCAGTGGGCTTCCAAAGGATTGGTAGGAGATGAAGAGCAGAGCTTACCAGTTGTGCTCAAGAGCCCCATTCTACAACCATGTAAAGAGTTCCTGAATCATGATAGCTTTTGATGCTAATACCTCAGAGTGGTATGTCAAGAGGCAAGCTGATTGTATAATTTGTGTTACGGTTCTGTGTGCCTTTTCACAACAGATGACAAAGGCAAAGCCTTACGAACTGGACTTCAGAATTCAGAGAGAGGGCAAGAACAAAAAAGATGGGGTCATGCAAAAATACTAACCCCAACCGTGGAATCAGCTTGTAATCAGACCATTTTTTTTCTATCTATCAGACGACACACAGTTCTCTTGCAGGTTCGAGAAGAAAAAAGGATAGGGGTAGGGGTTTATATATATCCACGCCATAGAAAAATACAAAATAAGTATTGTTATTACAAAATATTCTTATATTATATCTAATCGGAGTCTGTCTCTCTTTTGTTTTTTTTAGGAAAAAATCTAATTGGAGAATTAAATGTTGATACAATGATATAAACCTCAGCCAAACTTAAGTTACTTTGACTCTAATCAAATCTAAAATTACATGGTTCTAGAACAAAGGGAGCACGAGCACTTATTGCTAGTTGCTGTGAAGTCGTCGTGGATAACGACTTGGCTTGAACTACTTTGATCGAAGAACAGTCCTGCAAAGCGGATAGTTACACGTTGGTCGGTTTCCTCACTCTTCCATGCACGCAGTCTTCTTCTTTAGCCACACCACACAAGTGAAGAGGGCCTGACAACGATGCTGCCAGGTACTTCCTCCATCTCAAAAATATAAGTTATTTTTATTTTTCGAGAAGTCACTTTGATTTGTTTGTTTTCTTTCTTCTCATAGAGGTGAATTTTTTTCCTTCTTTTTTTATTTCTCTTATGTTACTTAGTTTACCTCTTCCTATTTCGAAATATACTTTGATTTTTTTTCCTTTGCTTCCCATAATACTTTTGCTTGTCACATATATCATTTTTAATATAGGTGAAATACACATTCTATTTGGAACATTTTCCCATAAAGATATGAAGTCCTGATTTTTTCATGGAACAATTTGTCTCGTAGATGAGGCCTAATACAAGTGAACAATGTTATAAGATTGTACTATCAAACTCGTGCTACCATCTTCTAGTCAAAAATATTTTTATTCAAATGGGACTCATGGTCACCGTATGAACACTTTTTTTCATTTGGTTGTAACTTTTTTAGCGCTACAATATTTATTTTTCTCGTGCGAATGGAACATTTTCATCATGTTACCAGAACGTTGTCTTATGAACCTGAAACTATAAGGTGTTCTCAGCATTAACAATCTAATAACACATTGGTTTTGAGTTCGACCCCCCCACCCCCACCCACCCCACACACACACACATAGTAACTTTATCAATCTTGAGAATTTATAGACCTTGTTTTTAAAGATGTACACAGGGATAGGGGTTTATACAGACATATAATAATATTGTAGTATCAACCCCATAGAAAAATACGAAATAAGTATTGTTACAAAATATTCTTATAATATATATCTAATGGAGTTTCTCTCTCTTGGGGAAAAAACTAATTGGAGAATTAAATGTTGATACAATGATATAAACCTCAGCCAAACTTAAGTTATTTTGACTCTAATCAAATCTAGAATTACACACACACACACACACACACACACACACACACACACATATATATATATATATATATATATATATATATATATATATATATACATATACACTTTCTAGAAGAAAGGAGCACGAGCACTTATTGTTAGGTCCACTGAAGTCGTCGTCATGGATGACTTGGCCTGAACTTTGATCGAAGAACAGTCCTGCAGGCTGCAAGCGGATAGTTACACGTTCGTCGGTTTTCCTCGCTCTTCCATACACGATCACGATGCACGCAGGACTGAGGGCCTGATGACGATAGCTCTATTCGGCTGGTACAGAAGCCGGCTAATTTTGACTCATTGAGTAGTGTTACGAAGTAGTTCAAACCATTTAAGCTGGTTTGAAATGCCGTTTCCATTCGCCCACCGGCAGTCGTCGCTTCTGTGATCTGCCATGGCTCCAGCAGCAATGCAGACGACGGACTCATCCTCAACCTCCATGATGACGCCTCTGCTCCTCCTCTGTGCTACTACTGTCGTCATCTCACTCTTCTTCCTCGCCCGCGCTCGCAGCCGCAAGAACCCCAAGCAAGCCGGCCGCCTCCCGCCGGGCCCGTCGGCGCTGCTATTCATAGCCAAGTTCATCGCGCTGCGGCGCTCCATCTTCGACCTGGCCCCACTGCTCCGAGACATGCACACGCGCTACGGCCCCGTCGTGTCGCTCCGCCTCGGCCGCACGCTCGTCTTCGTCGCCGACCGCCACGTCGCGCACAGACTCCTCATCCAGGGTGGCAGCACCTTCGACGACCGTCCGCCTCCCGTCGACCCAGCCATCCTCTTCAGCGCCGGCGGCCGCGACATCATGACCTCACCATACGGTGCATACTGGCGCCTCCTGCGACGCAACCTCACCGGCGAGGCGCTGCATCCGTCCCGCGTCGCACTCTTCGCGCCCGCCAGACGGTGGTCCTGCGACGGCCTCATCCACAGCCTACACGCTGCCGCCGGTGGAGGAGAGGACGCCGGCGTCGTCACGCTGCGGCCGTTCCTCCGCCGCGCCGTGTCGGAGCTTCTCGTGTACATGTGCTTCGGCGCGCGGCTGGGGAAGGACGCCATGGACGAGATCGAGGGGCTGCAGCGACGTGTGCTGCTCACCGGCCTCACCACCTTCCCCGTCTTCGCCTTCTTTCCTTCGGTCACCAAACGCCTCTTCCGCCGCCGGTGGGAGGCCAACGTGGCATTGCGGCGGAGGCAGGACGAGCTCTTCCTCCCTCTCATCCACGCCGCCGCCTCCCGCGACAGACCGCCGTGCTACGCAGAATCGCTCATCACGCTGCGAGTGCCAGACGAGGAGGAAGGCGGCGACCGCCCGCTCACGGACGCCGAGATGGTCAGCCTTTGCTCCGAGTTCCTCAACGGCGGGATGGACACGACGATGACGCTGGTGGAGTGGATCATGGCGGAGCTCGTCAACCAGCCGGACGTTCAGGCCAAGCTGCGCGAGGAGGTGGTGAGGTCCTCCACCTCCACCAATGGCGTACAGGTCGAGCCGTCGCCGCCGACGCCGTACCTCAAGGCCGTGGTGCTGGAGGGCCTGCGTCTGCACCCGCCAGGTCACTTCGTGCTCCCGCACGCTGTGCGGGCCGGCGACGGCGCGGACGTCGGCGGCTACACGGTGCCTGGTGGTGCGGAGGTGAACTTCCTGGTGACGGAGATCGCACGCAGCGATACGGTGTGGACGGCGGCGAAGGAGTTCCGGCCGGACAGGTTCCTCGACGGCGGGGATGGCTGCGACTTCGACATCACCGGCAGCCGGGAGATCAAGATGATGCCTTTCGGCGTCGGGCGGCGCATGTGTCCTGCCTACTCGCTCGGCATCCACCACACCGAGTACTTTGTGGCGAGGTTGCTGCAGGACTTTGAGTGGCAGCCGCCGGTGGACGGCGTGGCGGTGGACATGGCGGAACAGCTGGAGATCACTGTCGTCATGAAGCAGCCGCTCCGTGCACGCATCGTTGCCAGACATTAGCTCTATGCGGCGTAGAGTGGAGTTTATTGCTATCGACGAGATCAAAGTTTTTAGTTTCGAAGTTTTTTATCCGAGGTCATTAAGATGCTCAAGAAATAATATAAGCTTTAAATAGTAGTATATTCTAAATTAAAAATTTGTATTATTTTTTAAACATCCTAATAACCTCAAATAAAAAACTTTTAAACTGAAAAGATGTTGACCTAATCGATATATTTTTGAAGAAAATATATGGCGCACGATTAATATAGTTGATGTGTTATATTATTTTCTCGACCGTCGTAACATCTTATTTAAATTTAAAACATTGAAACTACAAAATTTTATTAGATCATATTGATATAACTTTGTTATAATAAGTATCTTCATTTAACTTCAATAAAAAAGATATTTTTTTTTCTAACACGGTAAACGATAGTATGCGATTTTTATGGTGCTAAAATTTTACATATAATATATAATTTTTTACCATCGTAACGTCCTCAAATGAAAAAAATATTTTAAACTAGAAAATTGTAGATTGAGTCGAGATCTATAATTTTCATGCAAAAATCATGTTCATCCAACGCCCTATTATATTGAAGGGTTATGATTTTTTTTCCAAAATTTCATTGTGAGAAAACAATATTGTCACGCTCCAACGAGAGTGCCGTGACAAACTTTTGCATGTTGGAAACACTGTCTAACATGGAAAATCTTGTCACGCCACATGGTTCCTAGAATACACACTACTAAAATGGTGAAATTCTTCTAGTATTTTCTAAATAATAGTAAACACTATTACTAGCTAGTCATATACCGCATGTAAATCCTCCTTAGTAGACATTTGGTAGTGAAAAGTTTATATTAGATTTTGAATCCTAAGATAGTAAAGAGAATTCCACACCTTACTAGTAGAAGAAGTCTAAAATTGTAGTAGTTGTGAAAGGGAGCACTACGAGCACTTATTGTTAGGTGCTGTGATGTCGTCGTCGCGGATGACTTGGCCTGAATAACTTTGATCGAAGAACAGTCCTGCAAGCAGATAGTTACACGTTCGTCGGTTTCCTGTAGATTTTGGAGGAAACGTCCTGTGCCTGTGCGTTGAGATGAGATAAGTATACCATCTCTGATCTGTCGATTTACTGTGGCCTGTTACTCTGTTAGGCTTTTGCAGTTCCATACGCATGCAGCACCTCTCCCGCTGTAGCTGTTCGATCGAGCTCCTCGCTCTTCCATACACGCTGCACTGCATGCAGTCTTCTTCTTCAGCCTGCCACACACACACACACACACACACGGTGACACGACACGAGGGCCGCAACGATGCTGCATGCCACTCGTACGAGATATTTGTTTCTCAACGAACGAAGCAGTACTATTTAAGGACAGGTACGTTGCCCTTCAGCCTTCCCGCGTCGCACTCTTCGCTCCCGCTAGACGGCCTAGTACGGAGGCAGCAGCAGCAGCAGCAAGATGCGGCCGGTGCTGGCGACGACGGTGGAGATGAGGACGCCGTATCGCATTATATTGTATCGCATTGGGGCCAATATAAGAGGTGGGAGATCGATCTTCCTCTAGATCAGGCCTACCAGGTACCAAGGACACGGGGGACACCAAACCATCCCCTTCTACGAAGCAAACCCTAGCCGCACGCACCCTCTCTCCCCTGCGACGACGATCTTCCTCTAGATCCGGCCGGTCGGTACGATGGCGCTGAGCTATGTGGCGAGGAGGGTTTGCACCGCTGCTGCACTTCAGCAGCGGGTTTTGGTTCACCGTATGCCGCCGTCGGCGGGATCTCGGCCTCTTTGCACCAGCGGCTCCTCTCATCCTCAGGTGTGTTCCTTCCCCGTCTTCAATTCCCCTCTAGATCGATCGACTCAACGGTCAATTCTTCTCGTCAAAAGCCGGATCCGATCGAGCCTAAGACGACCGAACCTGAGGTGTTTGTTTGTTTTCCCTGTTCCCCTTGAAATTTGGGATTGGTTGCTGCAAAATTGACTGGCGCCCTTACACGCTGGTAGACCCCTGCCTGCTTATGAAAAACAATAAAGGGCAAAAATTTTGTTTATAACCTGACCAGAATCAACTAGTACTAATAAACTATTGGATTTTTTTTTGACGATAGGAAAAGAAATATTTTACTCGATCTGGAGCATAAAAATCTATATATGCTGAAATCTCAGTAGACGATTAGGTACCCTTCCATCCTTAGCCGTTCTTGATAACCCCTCAATATGGAGATATTATTTTGAACGGGTACCATATGTTTGACTTGGATTGCAATCTTTGTATATATATCTTGTTTGTACTTTCATCTCAGCTGAGTTTGTTGAATCCCAGCTAGCAGGGTGCAGTCATCAATGAATCTAAAGCTGCTGCTGCCAGCAAAGGAAAAACTAAAGCAGCCAAGTAAGTTACCGCGAGTTAGAGTTATATCTTTTCTGATTGAACTCAAATGAGATTTATCCTAATGAACCCCACATATGCCTAATATTGTGAGTTATTCTATTCTGATTAAACTCAAATGAGATTATCCTAATGAATCGGATGCCTTTTTTTGGTAGTGCGGACCTCAACGAGTTCGCGAGGTCACATGCCATCGTGATGGTGATGGGTTCTGCTGCTGTTGGCACTGGTCTTGCATTCCTCCATATTGCACATGACATCCACACTAAAAGGAAGATAGCCTATGGGGGCGAATTAAAAGGTATATAATTAAATGGACTGGCGGCCTTTGCTGGTCTAGTTATATATGCCATCCCACATGCTGCTGAATTGCCTTGGATGGTGTTGTATGCTGCTACTATCTAAGTTTATGTTGCTACTATCTAAGTTTATGTTGCTACTATCTGTGGCGAGTGATGATGGTGTACGTTGTATGTTGGTACTATCTAATAAGTTGATGCAACTACTATCTAAGTTGTGGAATGGCCGTACTCCTATCTTATTAAGAATCACTGTTTGTCTGTGTCTTTCTAATAAGACAAAACAATTGATGATCTTGTAATTTATCTAGAATATCTGTGTGGGCTTCGAATTGAACCATATATATTGTCCTTTGTGTGTTTTGAACTACCCCGTCGTAGTGGACATGCACGTGCCGTGCGGCACCGTGTATATGTTTTGATATATAAGTATCACATGTAAATATAGCTTATTCTCTATGTATGAGAGTCACAAGGATTAAAAAGAAAGCCTTTGCATTGCATATGCACAAATATTGTAGAAAATGTAATAAAGAAATTATCATCATTAAGCCCGCAGTGCTAACACGAAAAAACAAGCATTAGTTTATAGCTAGTAGGGAAGGTCCCTTATTAGATTGTATAAGTACATATACTTTGACAGCAATCGTCGTCTAGCATATATTTATATCATATATTATTGCCAACCTTAATTAAAACACTCTTTAGAGAGACAGGCTTCATTAGCAACTGATGGTCGGTGCGGACTTGTGGACGTCTTCCCCTTGAGGCCTTGGCACATCAATCATCTAGGGAGAGTACGTTGATATGGTAGTACTACGCCAAACCGCATCTGGCCCTGCTTGTTCACGAATAGCACCTACCAGATAATCATCTCTCCCTTGGCATCTGCAATAGGTGTCAAAAAACAGTAGTACATTAAAAGGTGAATCAAATGTATAGCCCCTGATCTGTATTTCATGATTTATATTCCAGAATTTCAAACATCATATTTTTATTAGGAAATTAAACCAAGTCCTTGAAGCACTCTAACCAGCACCACCATTTGACAAGGCTGACAAATTGAATGAGTCTCTTACATGAAAAAGGCATACGGAAGAGGAAGGATTTACTATAATAAGAAACTAATAACTGAAATGGTAAAATTCTCGTAATATTTTTAAGAAATAGCAAAAATACTATCACTAATCATACCATACGTGAATCCTTATTGGTAGGTATTTTATAGTAAAAGTTTATACTAAATTTTGAATCCTAAAACACTAGGACAATTTCACTTTCGAGAAGAAACCACAATTCTAATTGTGGAAGGGAGCACGAGCACTTATTGTTAGGTGATGTGAAGTCGTCGTGGATGACTTGGCCTGAACTCTGATGGAAGAACAGTCCTGCAGGCAGATAGTTACACGTTGTTGGTTTCCTATAAATTTTGGAGGAAACGTCCTGTGCGATGAGCCGATGAGATGAGATAAGTATACCATCTCTGATCTGTCGATATACTTGGCGGAAGAGCTCGACATCACTGTCGTCATGAAGCAGCCGCTCCGTGCACGCATGGTTCCTAGTGATTAGCTCTATGGGAGGTAGAGTAGAGTGGAGTGAGGTAGAGTGGGAGCACATGCCCTAAGGACTTATAATATTTAGGGTTTGTTTTTGGTACTGCTCACTTCAACTTCAAAAGATGTTATTAGCGTTTTTTTGGCTAAACATATATTTTTGAAACAACTTTATGGATGCAACAGTTTTTCTCACCCTTCTTACAGAGACATGAAGTGGCATGAAGCTAAAAAAATAGCTTATTACAACTCTCTCTCTCTCAATTCTTTCTCATATTCATGCATAAAGTTGTTAGTGAAGCTGAAACACTTTTTTAAAAAAAGCTTAGCTTCATCTAGAGAGTTGTTATAAAGTTATTTCCTAAAAAAATAACTTCACTAGTGAAACTTAGATGTGTCAAACAGACCCTTAGTTTGCTGCTAAAACTTATGAACGTCTCATATGTAGTTTGCTAAATCATTGGCAAACAATTTTGTCTACCGTTTAATATTTTTTTTCTTGACAAATCTTTAGCTATTTTAAGAGGATATTTAGGATTGTTTCATGAATTATACTACAGAAACTCCACCGTGCAACAGCTCCATAAAACTCTAGAGTTTATAGAGCACCACATTTTTTACAACTCCATACTTTTTTCTCAAATTGAGTGCGTGGAAGTAAGCTAAAAAATATAGAGCGAAAAAGTCACAACACCCCAAAGAGCGAGTGTAGTGTTTGGTTCTAAGTCGTGTCGATGCATTTAATACTGTCATAGGACCAGATACTTTACACTGTAAGCCTGGATCTACATAGAACATGCTTTCACATATAGAAGAGGCTCCTCTCTCTCTCTCTCTCTCTCTCTCTCTCTCTCTTGTATTTCAAGTATTGTGGAACTCATTTATAGATCCAACCAAAATTACAAACATTGTGAACAAAATTAACATATAGTGTCATATCATCGTAAGACTCATTTAAAGGCACACCACGTGTCCATATAACACATGTGTTGGCACGATAACGTTGTTTGGTCACGCCATTAGGACTGACACGACTCGAAAGGTCGGAACTAATTTCTTTATTATTAAAGTATTGAATTAAAATGGATTAAAAAAAAAAAAATCATATAAACCCTTATTCAAAAGTAAAAACATAAGTGAATGGGCATGTAGCTTTTAGCCTAGTGATTATAAGCGCCTCATTAGCACCATAAGTCCTAGGTTTGACTCTACGACTATAGTTATTTCATCAATCTCAGATAATTTACCGGTCAAATTTTTGAAGATTAGAGATTTTATACAAATATATAATAATAATGTACTCTTTGCGTGCTAGAAAAATACAATTGTAGAGCAATGCTCAATCAAACTATTTGAAATTTTTATATCTCACTTCTTCCATTACAAATTACAAGACATTTTGACATTATTTCTATGTACATATATATATTTTTTACTATGTATACTATTGTATTTAAATACATGGTAAAGGAAACGCATCATTATATATAATTTTTTTATGTTTTATAATCTGAAATGGAGGTAGTAACAAAACAAGTATTGTTACAAAATATTTTTATGATATATAATCGGGGTCTCTCTCCTTTTTTGGGAAAAATCTAATTGGAGCATTAAATGTTGATACAATGATATAAACATCAGTCAAACTTAAGTTACTTTGAGTCTAATGAAATCTAGTAGGCTGGGTTTGTAGAACAAACACTACTAGTAATTAAAATGATAAAATTATCAATAGTAAAATAATATCACTAGTCATACTGCATTTGAATCCTCACTGATAGGCATTTATTTGGTAGTGAATTTTGAATCTTAAAAACCCTGAATTTTGAATCCTAATTAACACACAAGGGGAATTTTACTTTACTAGAAAAAAAAATCACAATTCTAGTTGTGGAACGGAGCTAGCAGGAGCAACTTATTGTTAGGTGCTCTGAAGTCGTCGTGGATGACTTGGCCGGCCTGAACAACTTTGATCGAAGAACAGTCCTGCAAGATGATAGTTACACGTTCGTCGGTTTCCTGTTTTTTTTTTTTTTTTTTTGAAACTGTTTCGTGTAAACTTTGGAGGAAAACGTCCTTGTGCGTTGAGATGAGATAAGTATACCGTCATCTCTGATATCTGTCGATGTACTTGTGTGGCCCCTCACCTCTCCCGCGCGCTGGAGCTGATAGATCGATCGAGCTCCTCTCCTCGCTCGCTCTTCGATCCATACACACGCTGCACTGCACGCAGTCTTCTTCTTCAGCCTGCCGCACACATACGACACGACACGAGGGCCGCAACGATGATGTTTCCACTCGTACGAGATATTTGTTTCTCAACGAACGAAGCAAATTTCTAGTTATTATTTAAGGACAGGTAGCCATCAACCATCAGCATGCGTTTCCATCCAAAGCTAGCGCCGATAACGTCGCGCGCAGAAATCAAATCCAATCCCATCCATCCCGGAGACATCGGCGGCGGCCATCGGCAAACAACGGCAGCCACAGCAGTCGCTGCTTCCGTCATCTGCCATGGCTCCAGCTCCAGCTCCAGCAATGGAGACGACGGACTCCTCCTCCTCCTCCTCCTTCTCTGCGCCGCCGCCTCTGTTCCTCCTCTGTGCTACTACGACTGTCGTCACCGCCCTCATCTCACTCTTCCTCCTCGCCCGCGCCCGCAGCCGCAAGGACCCCAAGCATGCCGGCCGCCTCCCACCAGGACCGCCGGCGCTGCTCTTCCTGGCCAAGTTCCTGGCGCTACGCCGCTCCATCTTCGACCTAGCCCCACTGCTCCGCGACATGCACGCGCGGTACGGCCCCGTCATCTCGCTCCGCCTCGCCCGCACGCTCGTCTTCGTCGCCGACCGCCGCGTCGCGCACAGACTCCCCGTCCAGAGTGGAAGCACGTTCGCCGACCGCCCGCCGCCCGTCGACCCGGCCAGCCTATTCAGCGCCAGCGGCCGCGACATCAGCTCCTCGCCCTACGGTGCGTACTGGCGCCTCCTGCGACGTAACCTCGCCGGCGAGGCGTTGCTGCCTGCCCGCGTCGCACTCTTCGCGCCCGCCAGACGGTGGGCGTGCGACGGCCTGCTAGTACGGAGCAGGCGACGCGCTGACGACGGTGGAGAGGACACCAGCCACGTCGTCACGCTGCTGCGGCCGTTGCTCCGCCGCGCCATGTTCGAGCTGCTCGTGTACATGTGCTTCGGCGCGCGGCTAGGCCAGGACGCCATGGACGAGATCGAGTGGCTACAGCACCAGGCACTGCTCTCCGTCGTCAGCTTCCCCATCTTCGCCTTCTTTCCGGCGATCACCAAGCGGCTCTTCCGGAGCCGATGGGAGGCCAACGTGGCGGTGCGGCGGAGGCAGGACGAGCTCTTCGTCCCTCTCATCCACGCCACCGCTGCCTCCCGCGACACCACCGGCGACGACGACCCGCCGCCGTGCTACGCGGAGTCGCTCCGCGCGCTGCGAGTGCCGGAGGAGGAGGAGGAGGATGGCGGCGACCGCCCGCTCACGGACGCCGAGATGGTCAGCCTTTGCTCCGAGTTCCTCAACGGCGGGACGGACACGACGGTAACGCTAGTGGAGTGGATCATGGCGGAGCTCGTGAACCACCCGGACGTTCAGGCCAAGGTACGTTCGGAGGTGGTAGCGGCGGCGGCGGCGAGGTCACCATCCTCCTCCTCCGACGGCGACGTGCATGTCCAGGAGACGACGACGACGACGCCGTACCTGAAGGCGGTGGTGATGGAAGGTCTGCGCCTGCACCGCCAGGTCACTTCGTGCTCCCGCACGGCGTGCGGGGAGACGACGCCGACGTCGGCGGGTACACGGTGCCGAGAGGCGCGGAGGTGAACTTCCTTGTGGCGGAGATCGGACGTGACGAGACGGTGTGGACGGCGGCGAGGGAGTTCCGGCCGGATAGGTTTCTGGAAGGTGGGGAGGGCTGCGGCGTCGATATCACGGGGAGTCGGGAGATCAAGATGATGCCTTTTGGCGCTGGGCGGCGTATGTGCCCTGGGTACTCGCTTGGTATCCACCATGCTGAGTACTTTGTGGCGAGGATGGTGAAGGACCTGGAGTGGCTACCGCCGGTGGATGGTGTGGCGGTGGACATGGCGGAAGAGCTGGACTTCACCGTCGTCATGAAGGAGCCGCTCCGTGCACGCATCGTCCGTCGCTAGGCATTAGCTCTGCACGGGGATGTCGGGATGCGACGACGCTTCCATATCTAGATGTACTCTGGAGTGGAGTGGCAGCTGAAGGTAGTTGGCATGGCGCCGCCGCCGCGTTGGACACGGCCGGCGGAGGCGCTAGATTTCACCATTGTGTCGTCACGATATATATAGATCTAGCACACATAATATTTCTTGACTTATTGTAAAAAAACAATAATACGATGGGTTATAAAGAAAAGGCCAATAATATTAACGACGATTATTAATAACATTATGCATCATTTTTCTTCAAAACCCTAGAACTCAAGAGCATGCTAGAGTGTCTAAAACATGTTTACCTATCATCATCAATCTCATAAAAGTTTATATAATTGATCTTCTATTGTTGATGGAAGGGTGGATCTCCTACATTTAAAGCCATATTTGGATGTAATCAAATCCGCATCAATCCATACGTGTTGGGGTGGATTAGAGTAGAACTTGAACTAAATTGCACTCCAATTCACCTCAACTTTGGATTGAGTTGAATAGGATAACATCCAAAGGCCTAAGTGAGATGGAGGTATAGTTTGAGCAATCACTTAAAACTTTTAGGGGCAATTTAGGACTACTTCATAAACTTTGCTTCACAAACTATATCGTAGAGTAGCTCCATAATAAAGACTAAGAGTTTGTGAAGTACCTTTTTTAGCTGCTCTCATAACTTCACCCTCTTTTCTTAGATAGAGTACGTGGAGCTGAAACCATTTGGCTAAAAAATATAAAGCGAAGATGAAACATGAAACAATTCAAACACCCCTTTAGATATTAGGATATGATAAGTAATAATCTATCGAAGTAACCATAATGTTTTACATTGCATCTTTTAATATTATTAATGGGTGGGATAAGTAATTGTTGGATATGCTATAAGAAAAACTAAACAACTAAGTTGTGGTTCGAGAGTTGCAGGAGCAAGGATGGTTTAGACAGCTAGAGTCGCGGTTGGCGGTGGACATGGTTGAAGCTGCAGGCTTCATCACCGTCTGACATACCAATATGATGTATCTGTATTTATGTCAAACTTAGGATGATTTTACTCTTTAAAATTCTTATAATTTAAAATTAAAAATGGAGAGTACTATACTAACAAAAGAAGCCTTCTTAACCAATTCATTCATTAATATATATATAGACCTATAGTTTAATGATATTTTTTTTTTACAAAAATGGCTTGTTCAATCAATAGTATGAATTTTAAAGAAATTACCAAGGAGATTAAACCTCATGGAAACTTTATTTTTTATGTGACTCTCTTTTATCAAATTCTTATGTTTTCTCTTGTTTAATTAAATCTTGTAGTTTCTCAACTTACAAGATTCAAGACGTTAACACGTATGTTTTTTTTTAATATTATATACTGTGCGTTCTATATCCATAGGAACGGGGTTTATGTTTGTGACTTGTGAGCTCTGTAATGGACCACACGACAGGGACCAGGCGGCACGGCACGATGGTCGTCGTCGGCTGCTCCTGGTCGGCACCACACCACAAGACGCGGCGGAGGCCAGGCCCCAATCCCGATCCCAATCCCAATCCCAATCCCAATCGAGCCAGGTTGCGTGACACCAACGCTGACCCCACGGCGGCGGCGCACGTGCACATCCCAGCCGTCCGCGCGCGAATATCCGACGCAGATACCCCGATCCGACGGCCCAGCCTCGCGAGTCTCCACGGGAAAGGAAAAAGGAACTCCTCCCGAATTACCCCGAAGAAAAGGGACTCCTTTCCCAAAACGCCCCGTCCCGGCCCAGATCCAGCATCTGGGCCGTCGGAGCCGCGGATCGGACGGCTGCCAGCGCGGCCCGGATGTTTCTCTGGATCCATAAATCCGCCGCGGCCGCCCCCGGCCCGCAAACCCTCGCACGCTGCCGCGCCTCCTGCCTCATCTCCTTCACCGCTTGCGAGCTAGGGTTCCAGAGCCGCCGACGCCATGTTGGTCTACCAGGATCTGCTCTCTGGTGCGTGTCCTGCGGATTTTTCACCCACCCGACTCGTTGATTCGTCTTTGTTTCTTCCCTGTTTTGTTTCGCTTGGCTCCCGCCCCCGTTAGGGTGTCGGATCTGGTTCGCCGTCGTGGTTCACATGCAAACAGAAGCTGATTCCGTCGCTTTACTGCGGCTTGGGCTGGGCAGATCCGCGATCGATTTGTTTGCCTTGTGTCCCTTTTTTTTGGGTGTCTGTTGCGATCGATCTGGCTATAATTCGTTCGTTGTGCTCTTGCAGGTGACGAGCTCCTCTCCGACTCGTTCCAGTACAAGGAAATCTTGAACGGCGTCCTCTGGGAGGTCGAGGGCAAGGTATGTTATGTTTCGCTCATCCCAACGCGTCTACTGTTGCACGGTGACCGAGCTACCATGTGTACTGTGTACTGTGATCGAGCTAGTTCCTGTTGATTGATTGCTACCATGTGTATGATTGCAACCATGTGTACTGTTTACTAGTTCGTGTCTGTGATGTACTGTGTGTGCTGTCCTCAGTTGTATGTATGTAGTTTATTCCTGGCGTTATTTTGTTTCAGGAACAGATTATGTGACAGCATCATATAATTTATTCCTGGTTCAAATCGATGTATGCTACTGGCAATTCAGTCAAGTGGTCTTGATTTTTAACTCAGGAATTTTTGTGTTGTTTCATGACTGTTACCAACACTTCATTTTCATGTCCGCACAGCCTACCTTGAGTGTTGATGTATTTTTATGTGCACACCTGCCTTGAGTGTGAAGTATTCTGGATGTTTGGTTGTATTGGCAATTCTCAGTTTGCATGTACCTGCCTTGGTAAATTATAAGTTATAGAAGATGTGACTCTTGATGTTTGCAGCTCTAATACAATAATTGCTTATTCCATTATGTCCGTGAACTGGTTTCGTTTGTTCTTGTACTTACATGGCGCTCGATGCTTGCAGTGGGTTGTCCAAGGACCTGTTGATTTTGATATTGGTGCCAATCCGTCTGCCGAGGGTGGTGATGAGGAGGGTGTTGAGGACACGGCTGTCAAGGTTGTTGACATAGTCGACACCTTCCGCCTTCAGGTTGCTGCCCCCTTAACGTGCCATGTGGCTGGAGTTAATTGTTTTTTCCTGGACGGAACTTTTTGCATGTTTTTTTGTACTAATCTGTGTATTCCTTTTTTTATACTAATAATCTGTGTATCCCTGTTTGCAGGAGCAACCTGCCTTTGACAAGAAACAGTTTGTGGCTTTTATTAAGCGCTACATCAAGAACCTCACTCCCAAGCTGGATGCAGAGAAGGCGGAAGAATTCAAGAAGGGGATTGAGGCCGCCACCAAGTTCCTTCTTGGCAAGCTCAAGGACCTTCAGTTGTGAGTTCTAATACCAAATGTTGTGATAGTACATTTCATATCTTGCTGTAGATATGAATCTTAGATTGAAATTTTGCAGGGTGTGGGATGGGTAGATATGAATGGGAATTTACATGGCGTGGGGTAGGCCAGATAAGAATAACAGTGTGGGGGTGAATTGGAACTTAGATGGTAAAGTTACAGTGTGGGGTGAATGGGATCTTAGATGAAAAAATTAGTGTGTGCTGTTCTTTATTTCCATTTTGTTAATTCATTTGTTCTGTGGTAGCGCTGTTTCAGTATTCCTTTTACACGAAGGGTGCAATGCTTTAATTTTAAATACTGCTATAAAATCTCACTGCTATGGTCCTGAATTTATGTTGCTGTGCACCATTTTGCTATAGTTGTTTTCTACTATGAATTATAACAAATCGTTCACAGTTGCAATTGTTCATAGGCTTCAATAGCTTGCCAATTTGTTTTGCCATAATTGTTTAATACTTTCTGCCATGAGTTGTGTCATAAAAAATGTACGTATACATTTTAATCTGTAACAGCAACAAAGTTGACCAACAGTCTAAATGTGTATGTTTTTGTCTGTAAACAGTTGCTTAACTAGGTCTTAATGTGTACCATTTTTGTGACAGCTTTGTTGGTGAGAGTATGCATGATGATGGAAGCGTGGTGTTTGCCTACTACAAGGATGGTGCGACCAACCCGACCTTCCTCTACTTTGCTCATGGTCTGAAGGAGGTCAAGTGCTAGGCGGGCACGCACCTTACCCCATGCTGGGTGGTGTTTATCATCTATGTACTACTTATTTTTTGTTGTTCTGGAGATGCTGAGATGAATCTTTGAAAAAAAAAAGAACTACCGAAAGATTGGATTGTGTTGAAACAATTGAGATTTTCTTATGGGCAAAGATAGATGAAAGTACTTGTGCGCTAATTAATCTTTCTGATCGCTTCGGCTATGGTGTCTCGTCTCAGTAGGCTGCAACTGATCACTGGTGGTGGTGCTCATAGTTATTACATATCCAAAAGGAAGGAAAATCATGTTTTTGCTATTCTGCTACGGCTATCTGTCTATCTAGTGCGGTGCTCATCTGTTTAGCTGCAATTGCAATATATGTTATTGTTCCTCGGCCCCCCTTGACAAAGCTAAGGTCGTCGCGTTTCACTTGTGTGGCAACAGGTTTTGGTTCTGTTCCTCCCAAGCAACAGGTTTTTGTGGCCGAGTAAGGTCAATGCATGGAGACGAGACGAGCTCTGGGACCTCGATTATGTGCGGTAGTAGTAGAATCTTCAATTGGCATGACTGTTGGTTTGAACTTATAAATTACTCCCTCCGTCCCAAATTAATTATCGTTTTAGGTTTTCGTATCATAACTTTAACTAGATTTATATAAAATACGTGTAACATTTATGTCTCGAAATAAATTTATTATAAAACTAGATCAAAAGATCTATCTAATAATATCAATTATATATCATAACTATTATTAGTTTTTTTATATAAAATTAATCTAAGATTTTTCTCGGGAGGTGAGAAAGACAGATATTTTGAGACGGAGGGAATATAATATAATATTTTTTATCATATACAATAAAACAGTTCAAAATAGTGTAAAACCATTAGTCAAACAACCTATTATCTATGTTACAAATTCTACAATTGATCTCATCCTTAATTCATTGTTGTAACCTCTCAATAGGAGTTAATGTCTGTATGGCTGGTTATATTTCACGTAACCCCCTTCTCATTGATATGACATACAGGATTTCAAATCTGTAGGTGAATTCAATCATGCTGTGCAGAGCTAATTTTGTGAGAAGGAACCATCTGATGCGGACAAAATTGAGAAGACTCTGTCTACCATGCTTCCCGCTCATATGATCCTTCAACAACAATACCGTCAGAGAGGTTTTACTGTTTATTCTGAGTTGATCAAGACATTGCTTTAAGCAGAAAGACACGATGAGCTCCTTCTATGGAACTCCAATAAGGGCCCTACGGGTTCCAAGCCTTAAAACAAAAGGGTGCCATTCAAAATGGTAATCCTGAAACCTTCAATGCTAAGAACAAGCGCAAGAGACAAAATAAGCCTCGCGGTGCTATGGGCAAAGACAATTCTAAGTCCAACAAAGACAAGTCCAAAACTTGTGACAGGTGTGGTTGTTACAACCACCCGACTAAGAAGTGTCGCACCCCAAAGCACTTAGTGGAATTATACTTGAAGTCTGTTGGACGTGGACGTTCCAATCAAGAACGATCCAACCAAGGTGGACAATTTGAAGCTCACTTCAATTATCAAGGCGCTGCCCCAGGATGCTCCACCGCAGCGGGACAAAGCAACACCAAGGCTCCTCCTCTACATGCTGCCACCGCTGACGACGTCAACAACATGATCTTAGAATACACTTCTGAGGATATGTATGGAGACTATGCTTTGTCATTTCAGACTTTCATTTTCATATGCCCACATGATGTAATAATTTATATTTATCGACAAAACTTTTTCTATTTCCATTGTAACCATAAACGTTTGATATAAATAATGAATAAAATCTATATCTTTTTGAGAATTTATTTATTTATTCTATATTTAATATAGATTGTACGGGAGTCAATCCGATGGCGGAGGAGATGTGCCTAGTGGATAGCGGTACCACTAACTCTATACTTAGGGAGATAAAATATTTCCAAACTCTCACAAAGAATAGAGGAAATGTTTTAACAATCGCAGGACGCGATGTAGTAATATTAGGCTCCGGACGAGTCACTATTATGCTCCCAATGGGTACAACGTTGGTAATTGAGGTTGCACTCTTGTATCCTGATTCAACTCGTACCCTACTAAGTTATAGAGATATCCAGAAAAATGGTTTCCATATTGAAACTTGTGATGAGAATAATGAAGAGTTCCTTCTCATTACAAAGAACAACGGATATGGCAAAGTAACACTTGAAAAAGTTCCCTCATTCTCGTCTGGATTGTACTATACTTATCTCAAACCCGTACAACATGTTGCATATAAAGTTATTTTCTAGAATGTCAATGCATTCTAAACTTGGCATGATCGCCTTGGTCATACTGGCATAGGGATGATGAGGAAAATTATAACTAATTCTGTTGGTCATAATTTAAGTAATACAAAATTTTCCCAATCCTTAGATTATGTGTGCACCGCATGTGCCACTGGAAAATTAATTTTGAGACCCACTTACCTCAAAATTCGAGTCGAACCACTCAAGTTTCTTGAACGCATTCAAGGTGACATATGTGGCCCTATCCAACCATTGTCTGGACCATTCAGATATTTTATGGTTTTAATAGACGCATCTACACGATGGTCTCATGTGTGTCTTCTTTCCACACGAAACCATGCATTTGCTAAATTAATCGCTCAAGTTATCAAACTAAAAGCACAATACCCTGAACATCAAATCCAGTCAATTCGAATAGATAATGTGCTGAATTTTCCTCTCGAGTCTTTAATGACTATTGTAAGGTCTTAGGCATTCAAGTTCAGCACTCTGTTCCATATGTCCACACTCAGAACGGGTTGGCAGAATCTCTCATCAAGAGAATCAAACTTATTGCAAGACCATTATTACAGAATAGCAATCTACTAACATCATGTTGGGGTCACGTCGTTTTACATGCTGCTGACTTAATTCAATTGCGTCCAACTACATATCATACTACCTCCCCGTTGCAACTAGTATGTGGAAATCCTCCAAGCATTTCCCATCTGCGAAAATTCAGTTGCGCTACATACGTACCAATCTCACCACCGCAACGTACAAATATGGCCCCCCACAAAAAATTGGGAATCTATGTGGGATATCAATCACTGTCTATTATAAGATACTTAGAGCCTCTTACAGGGGATCTATTTACGTCCCAATACGCTGATTGTATCTTCGATGAAGACCACTTCCCGGCATTGGGGGGAGACATTATACCACATAAACAATGCCAGGAAATCAACTGGGATGTCATAGCCATCTCCAACCATGATCCACGTACTTCAGAATCTGAACTTGAAGATAATCAATTTGCAACACATTGCAAATAACATGCCAGATACATTTACTGATTATAAGGGTGTTACCAAATCCTATAATCCCGCAAGAAATGTGCCTGCAAGAGTAGAGGTACCAAATAAAACTACTCAACACCCCTGTAAGAGGGGGAGATGTACGACAATTCCAATGAATGCAGCTCCTAACAAGCAAAAGAAAAGGAAGACAAAATCTTCCAAAATAGTAAATGCAACTCAAAATCATGTTGAAAAACACCCTGTGGATGTTCAACCTTCACATCCCACATCAACAGTGCACTCAATTACTGATGTTGGGACATCGGAATGCCCTGATGCTACCATTTTGGGAAATGATGATACATCGGAAAGGGTACAAGAAATTTCCACCAATTATCTCGAGTCTAGAGAATTATATGACCGAAATACTACAATTGTCGACATTGATTTCTCCGCAATGATTGCAGAACTCATCCAAAATGATCTAGATCCTAAGACCATGGCAGAGTGCAAATCGTGCTCGGACTGGAATCAATGGAAGAGGCAATCCAAGCAGAAATTGCTTCGCTCTCAAAAAGGAAGGTATTCTCTCAAGCAATACCTACACCTCCAAAAGTTTTCCCTATGGGATTCAAATGAGTTTTCATCCGGAAACGAAATGAGAATAACAAAGTGGTGAGATATAAAACGAGGCTTGTAGCACAAGGGTTCACGCAGAGACCCGACATTGATTTCAATGAAACATATTCTCCAGTTATGAGTGGAATAACATTCCGATATCTTATTTCTCTGGCCGTACAAAATCATCTATCTATGCAGTTGATGGACGTAGTGACTGCATATCTTTATGGGTCACTCGATTCGGACATATATATGAAGGTTCCAGATGGAATTTCTATACCGAATCAAAATGCAAGTTGCAAAATGTATTATGTAAAACTTCAAAAGACTCTATGGCTTAAAACAGTCGGGAAGAATGTGGTACAATCGACTCAGCGAGTACCTTTTATGGAAGGGATACTCTAACAATGATGATTGTCCGTGTGTCTTCATCTAAAAGTCACAAACTAGTTTTTGTATTATATCAGTGTATGTTGATGATTTAAATATCATTGGCACCCAACGGGACATTGATGAAGCATGCAATCATCTAAAGACGGAGTTCGAAGTAAAGGATTTGGGTAAAACCAAATTTTGCTTAGGTTTACAGCTTGAGCATCTACCAAATGGAATTTTTGTGCATCAATCTGCCTATATCCAAAAAGTATTGGAGAAATTCAATATGGATAAATCATATCCCAACAAAACCCCTATGGTTGTTCGGTCTCTAGGAATGGAAACTGACCAATTCAGACCTCGGGACGAAGGCGAAGATATTTTGGGACCTCATTTTCCATATCTTAGTGCCATCGGAGCCATCATGTATCTTGCAAATTGCACCAGGCCTGATATTGCATTTGCAGTGAACTTGCTAGCCCGACACAACGCTGCTCCTACCAAACGTCATTGGACAGGAGTAAAATGTATCCTCAGATATTTAAATGGCACGAGAGATCTTGGACTTTTCTACAAAAGAGGCCCAAATTCTGACATTATTGGATACACCGATGCAGGATATTTATCTGATCCCTATAATGGCAGATCACAAACAGGCTTTGTGTTTTTACACAATGGAACAACCATTTCATGGAAGTCATCCAAATAAACTTTGGTGACTACATCTACAAATCATTCTGAGATAGTTGCTCTATATGAGGCTTCATGAGAATGCGTATGGCTTCGCAGAATGATCAATCATATACGACAGTCTTGTGATATTGGTGGCATAGATTCACCAACTATAATCTATGAAGATAATGCGGCTTGTGTTGCACAGATGGATAAAGGATATATCAAAAGCAATATTACCAAGCATATTTCTCCTAAGTTGTTCTATCCTCATGAATTGCAACAAGAAGCAGAAATCAATATCTTGTCGACCAAATCATGTGATAACCTCGCTGATGTATTCACTAAGTCCCTATCGGCTTCTGCATTTGAAAAATGTGTCAAAGAAATTGGTATGCGGCGACTTAGGGATTTGCAAGGTTCAGGGGGAGAAATCTCCTAGATATTGCTTTGTCTGACACATCATATCACACTCTTTTCTTTCATGAGTTTTTCTCTCAAGGTTTCTCAATGAAAGTTTTTAATGAGACGATAATAACATAAGCATATGTCATATTCCTCATTTTTCCCACAAGGGTTTTTAGAAGGAATATCAAAGACATAAATTGACCTCCTAACTATGTTGAGTTTTCTCCTAAAAGGTTTTTCTCATAATAGTTTGCAATGAGGCAATAATCATAAAATGCTATACTTTCTCCTTATTTTTCCCACCGGGTTTAAATGAGTTTTTAGTAGCATATCCATACTTTTTTTCTTTCTTTTTTCCCCACAGGGTTTTTGGGAGATTTAAAACATTCATGGATCTCAAGAGAGGATTCGATCAAGGAGGAGTGTTACAAATTCTACAATTGATCTCATCCTTAATTCATTATTGTAACCTCTCAATAGGAGTTAATGCCTCTTATGGCTGGTTATGTTTCACGTAACCCCCTTCTCATTGATATGACATTGTATATATATGTGAGAAGATCAATGGAATGAGAACACGATTTTCACTCTTGTCAATATTTTTACTCTCGCATTGTTCTCCAAACCATATTCGTAACAATCTAAGCAAGATGTGAGGAACGCACTGTTCGCTTGATTTATAAGCCGGTTTATCAGCCATCAAAACAACAAAAGAACATTAACCAACTTATCAAAACGATCATCCAAACATAGCGTTGGTTGCGCTATCTACGTGAGCTGTGGGTGAGGTCAGTGATGCGTCATTAGACAAGACAATCAAGAAAGCTTAAAAAACATGGAGTACTGATGCCTAACTGGAAACCAACCTAGCTCCAAAAATTTTCTGTTCAAGCAAAACTAACCGGAGTACGGGTTTTTCGGTTCAGTGATCAGGGCATTCACGATGTCAAATATTTTACTAATTATTATGCTCTCTCAAAGTATTAAGTTTTTTTGTCTAAAATTCAAGACTATTACAGACATTTTGTAAGAATATTTGAATCCCTATTTCGTACCCGATATTCAATAAACATTCGGATACATGGGGAAAAACTTTTTGAATCACATGGCACTCAACTCATTTGTCTATCATTGCAAATAAAATGGTTGTCCTATCCTCTTATTTTAAACTTATCATTTCAGTTTATTAGTCATGATATAATATTTTTTTATAATAAAATAATATTTTTTCTCTTACAATAAAGTAGCATTAATCAAGTTATGAGTCACAAAAATCATTAGTTGAACTTACCGTTGATTCTTAGAGGTCTTGTTTTCTATTTTTTTTTGATTTTCGTGTTCATAAATACATTTTTGAGAACTTGGTTTTATGTACGGTATACATCCTGTTTATCTGAGCGTTTTAGTGATTGATAAATCGATAGATGTTATTTTTGACTATTTTCTGTGGGAAAAAAACACTATTTCAAACGCTATATTTTAGGGCAGTCTACTTTGCTTGCGGTGGCCTGGCCTGTCCCATACTCCCATAGTCCCATCACCATCGGCCGTGGAAGAATTTTGGAGAAAGAAATACAGGCGCTGCCACGTTTGACTTTGACCCACCCATCCCATAGCACCAACCCACCAAAAGCCAAAAAAAAAAAAAAAAAAACCGACCGAAAAAACGCGGAAAGCAGCAAGCCATCAAAGAGTAGAAGGAGAGGGAGTCGCGGAGAGGAGACAGAGATCCACACGACCACTGCTCAGGGGCCAGGGCAGCGATCAGGCAGCACCAGATCTCCGGCCTCCACCGTTCCTCCGGTTGGTTCGTCCCATGTCTTCGCTGGGCCATTTGCCGGCGACAGGAACCCACCACACCAGGTATGCGTATGCCCGCCCCGTCCGTCCGTCCGCACGCCCCCTCTCTTCCCTTCCTGCTGTGCAGGATCGAGCACCTGCCCGAACCCTAAAATTAAAAGTTGTATTGTATTCGGGTTGTATTATGCCTACTATACTAACTTCGATTTTTTTGGGTGGTGGGGGTCGGCTCGGTGTACCCTGGTTGGAGTCAAAATGTTGTACAGAATTCTAGGTTTAATCAATTTCCCATTTCTCTTGGGGGCAGTAAAGCCGTGAGATTCTAGCGTTATTCATGACGATTTTTTGGTTTTCCAGGGTATTATTTGTTTTTTTTAGAGTTAAAGGGCATAGCCCCTGTCTTAGCATTAGCAAAGACATCATAACCATTCAGTTCAGAGATCACTAGCGATCCATTGTTCCCCCACCGGAGCAACCCTCATTTCGGGAATCAGTACTTGGCATCTGGGCATATGTCGTAGGTTTTATATTTGATTTGATTGGTGTTCTTCTTCTTCTACTATTGGCAGGTCATGTGGCAAACCAACCTCTACAAGTCTTACTGGTCCTACCAAACATGAGCAGAGATTGCATGGGAATGTTAAGCCGTTGCAATTGGCAGCAAATGGATCCTCTCGTCTGGCTTACACAAGTCCACTACTTAAAAATCCTAAGTGGAATCTTTCTGCTACTTCTTCCTCCGCAAATGCAGTCACCACCTTTGATGATGACCAAAGCGTATCTTCCAGTGTTATTGAAGAAAAAATTGGAGTACTGTTATTAAATCTTGGTGGTCCAGAGACCCTCGACGATGTTCAACCTTTTTTGTTCAACCTATTTGCTGATCCAGTAAGTGGTTATACCCTGTGGACCTGTTCACTAATTGTATCTACCCAGTTTATCGAAATGCTGTTTGACAACTTCGAATGTTTGTATGCAACTCCTTAATATAGGATTCTGAACTATTCAGCCAAGCAATTGTGGAGCCTAAAGAATAAAGAACCTTATTTGTGTGTTTTACCGATTGAAGTTTTCATTTTAATTCTCCTCCCCTGCTAGTTGAATCTTGAATGAGTGCCAACTAAAACATAAACTTGTGTGTCTGTGCTACTGAACATAGCAATACCTAATTTACTAAGATCTCTCATTAATTATATGAATTTCTAAATTGAGAATACCTGTTTCTTATATGTGTACTGAATTTGTTTTCTTCATAGTTACAGTTCATTTTTGAAAATTATCATAATTCTTTTTTTATTTGTTCAGGATATCATTCGACTCCTAGGCTCTTCAGGTTTCTTCAAAGACCACTGGCCAAGCTTATTTCTACTTTCAGAGCTCCTAAGAGTAAAGAAGGGTATGCTTCAATTGGTGGTGGGTCACCGTTAAGGAAAATTACTGATGAGCAGGTATAATAAGTTCACAAGCCTGGCTGTCTTTTGAAATTATTGTTGCATTGTATTACTTTTGATCTGCTTTATTCATTATGGTTTATCAGCTTGTTTAAAACTTGAAAACTTCTAAATCTTCCAAGACTTGTTGATATCATTTCAGTGTAAATCACATTCTCAATAAAATAACTGATATTTCAGGCCAATGCTTTGAAGATTGCTCTGGAAAAGAAAAAATTGAATGCAAATATATATGTTGGGATGCGGTATTGGTACCCTTTCACTGAAGAAGCCATTGATCAAGTAAATTCTTGTGCCTATCTTTTATGTCTCATCAGCATTCAATCAGTTTCCAAATGCATGCCATTCTAGCATCTAGCAGAAAAGTGTTGTTATGCATTAGAAAGACCATAGTACCTTCGTTGACTGGTGTTTGTAGAGTTGTCGGTAATAACTCCTGCCTGACATACACACTTGCCTGTCTATCTATGAGGTAACAATAAGCACATGATAGCTAACTCCATCTTTGCAACCAGCATTGGTTTAGACAGATCCTTTGTGGTCGAATCCAAAACGAGAATAAAATGTTGCGAGAAATTGACAAGGTCAATGACTTGGCTAGTACAATTTTGATTGCAAGTTCATTACCTTTTAGTAATGATGATGTATCAGAAACGTAATCTTAAGTAATCTTGAAACTTTAGGCTGAAATAATTTTGTTGTCGAGATTTGAAAGCTAGATTAACATGTAAGCTGGAATGTAGTTATTTTTTAATACAGAGTATATTTTTCTTCTGTGGAGTCAATGTTTGCATTTTCCGGAACATTTTTTTTACCCTATCTTTAAGTTTCATATGTTTGAAAGGCTATGTTGTTTTTATTGTATTTAAGATGTTGTTTTTATTGTATTTAAGTTTCATATGTTAGAGTATTCCACCAAACGGATTTCATGGTTATTCCTTCTCATCCATCCAACTCTTGTCTGATGATTAACTATTTCTTGTTTTTGGTTCATGATAGATAAAGAAGGATAAGATTACCAAGCTTGTTGTTCTTCCACTTTACCCTCAGTACTCCATATCAACAAGTGGGTCAAGCATTCGTGTTCTCCAAAACATTGTCAAGTAGGACCCCTTCTCTATGTGAGACCCTTTTATTTTCTTTAACGCGCAAGAGAGCTGTCTATATTTTATATTAAGAAGAAAAAGAGGGTAAAGAACCCAAACAACACACACAACCACACCCCTAGGCACTGAACATTACATACACATTTTTCAACTCAAGAAACTACCATAACCAACAAAAACACTACCACTAATTTTCCTTCACAGGCCACAATGAAAGAAATCTCTTTGGAACCTTCTCAAACCCCATAAGTTGTGTTGGGCAAGGGAGTGAGGGACCATCAAAGGCACCAAATCTAGCATATGAGATCCTATTGTCTTTGATGTTACAAGAACCTGAAATACTAATGCACTGGTTTCCTTGCAGGGAAGATTCATATTTTTCTGGTTTGCCAATTTCCATTATCGAATCATGGTACCAACGAGATGGCTATGTGAAATCAATGGCTGACCTAATTGAAAAAGAACTATGTTCCTTTTCCAATCCTGAAGAGGTGCTCTATTCTTTATTCTACCTCCATCTTTATTCTACAGTTAGCATATGATAGCAGAGGATTAGTTGTTTCATGTACACATTTCAAATTTCATTACAGGCATTCACTAGCTGCACAATTCCTTTCGAATAGAAATTTCGTTGGAACTATGATCTGGCATTGTTATGGGTACCTTTCTCTGGATAAACTTGACCAGTAATATATACAAATGTGTTAAAAGTAGCTAATTGCAAATGCTATCAGTAGTTCTATAAGATACTGACAAAAAAAGTACTTCCATGACACTTTGTTTTGTTACCTTTACTAACATATTGACCTGAAATTATTAGTCTAAGATGTGTTCTGGCGTCCATGTAATTTCTGAGCAGCACCAGATATTGTTTTTGCTAAAAGCAGCATTGCAGTTAGTTTATAAATAATCATGAAAAGTTTGTGCCGTAATTTCATTTTGACAATACTTTTTATTGTTGTGAAAATAAATGGCAGGTTATGATATTCTTCAGTGCACATGGTGTGCCACTTACGTATGTTGAGGATGCTGGAGATCCTTACAGAGATCAGATGGAGGATTGTATTGCTTTGATCATGGGGGAGTTGAGATCAAGAGGAATCTTAAATAGCCACACTTTGGCGTACCAGGTATAGGCTATTAAAATCTGATATGTACTTGTGTCACTTAGACACTTACAACTGAGTTGTCCCCTTATGTTCTAATTATCGAATACGTTCGCTCAACTTGTAAGGAAACTAGAAATGGAAAATGACAAGTTTATAGAGTTCCGAGTTACCAGTTCTTTAGCTTTTCTGCTCACCATTTACTAGCGTTAACATTTCTTGTACATTCAGAGTCGGGTGGGGCCAGTTCAATGGCTGAAGCCATATACTGATGAAGTTTTAGTAGAACTTGGTCAAAAGGGAGTGAAGAGCCTCCTGGCTGTTCCAGTAAGGTAATCAAGTTTAGCATTTCTAGCCATCTGGTAAAATTTCCTTTTCTGATAAGCAACATTTAGCTCCATATGATCTTCGTTTCCTTGGGTCTAGTTTACCACATGCACTTTTCATGATACATGTTAGTTCCTCATTTCTGTTTGTATTGTCATACTGGTACCTCTGGCACAATCTTGACCATCTGAAAGCCTCATGAAGTATGCATTTAATGTATGTGCATATTGTCTGTTTGCAAAAGCTTGCATGTTCCATTGTATTAATGAGCAGATAACTTATTTCAAATAATTTTAGAATTATAACTGAGTCTTTTGCATGGTAAAACTGGTCCATAGAACACAACTACTCAAGGGATCTCAGTTTTTACAGTCAATGAATGTTTTGATGGGGTTTTGCGATATGCTAGTATCTAGTTTACTCTTTTTATGAGTCAAGATTATGTTGATATGGTTATTGATGTTTTCGTACGCACCCTTTTATTGCCTGTAATCTGATTCATTTATGACATACAGCTTTGTGAGCGAGCACATTGAGACATTGGAAGAAATCGACATGGAGTACAAGGAGTTGGCTCTAGAATCAGGCATTAAGAACTGGGGTCGGGTTCCTGCTCTTGGATGCACTTCAACATTCATCTCTGACCTTGCAGATGCTGTTGTCGAAGCCCTGCCCTCTGCTTCAGCACTCACAACTAGAAAGCCTGAAGACACCGATTCCAGCATGGACCTGATGCATTACCTGACCAAGATGTTCTTTGGCTCAATCTTGGCATTTGTCCTGCTGTTATCACCAAGACTAGTTTCCGCTTTCCGGAACACCAGGCTTTAAGTTGGCTAGGTAAACAGACATGGTGTCATAGATAGTTTTCCAAAGCACTAAATTTGAAATTGATAATGGAAGAACTGCAAGGAACTTGGGGATTGTAAGTAGAGATCGTTTAGACCACAAGGGTAGCAGCTTGCAATTTGCAGGTCGTGATATTTTATTGACAGGGAACAATGGTCTGATGAATCTACTAAAGCACAGAACATTACAGCTCAAAGGTCTTTTGTGTCTTGTATAATTTTGTTTGGCACACCCGTGATACGAGAGGCTGTTACAGGCAGCTGCTGTCTTCCTCTAGAAAAATTTTCCATGCTTTGGCATGCATGTGCTATTGCTACAATTGCTTTATGCCTGCCAAGGTGACTATTACTCCTATGCATAGTACTGACTATTCCCTTCATCTCACCATCCTAGAAGTTCTTGTGACGACTTAAGCGAGATGAGAAATGATGCATGTTAGCATGTACCATTTGCTAAAGCTAATTTCATTTTCGACATCACAGTACAAAATTATACCATGCACCGTACTGTAAGTATGAAGCATGACTGCATGAGGGTGTTTTTGGAGTGTCGAAACTGAAAGAATTGCACGGATGCCTCGAGAAGTAGATCGACTGTCAAGATTCGGGAAAAATTCATGTGTTTCCGAAAAATGTGTATGCATGTCTCAACATAAACAATAGAAGAAGAGGAGAATGTACCATATCAACCTGCCACATAGTGTAAGTAGAAAACAAAGAAGCTAGAGCAGGGAAATGCACACAAGTCAGAAATGTACTAGGTAATTGCAACATTTGTTCATTATTAATCCTGATGAAGGTATAGTCGCATACTACGAAGCATCAACCTCCACTGTCAGTCCAAGATTCAAAACAAAGTCTGACAAAAAAAAAGCACACTCTAATTGCTTCCTCCAGTTCTGATCTTCAACTACTCGATGAATCAATCCCTCGGCACGACGCGAGCACGGAGCGGGTATTTCATGACGGTGGTGAACTCCATCTGCTCCGCCATGTCGACGACCTCTCCATCCGCCGTCGGCAGCCACTCCAGCTCCCGCACCAACCTGGCCACGAAGTACTCAGCGTGGTGCATGCCAAGCGCGTACCCGGGGCACATGCGCCGACCAGCGCCAAAAGGCATCATCTTGATCTCCTTAGTCCCGGTGATGTCGACGTCGCATCCCTCGCCGCCGTCCACGAACCTCTCCGGCCGGAACTCGCGCGCCGCCGTCCACACGGCCTCGTCACGGCCCATCTCTGCCACCAGGAAGTTCACCTCCGCGCCCTTAGGCACGGTGTACCCGCCGATCTCGGCGGCGTCGCCACGCACGCCGTGTGGCAGGACGAAGTGGCCCGGCGGGTGTAGCCGTAGCCCCTCCAGCACGACGGCCTTCAGGTACGGCATCTCGCCGCCGCCGCCGTCCGGTGCGTTGTTGTTCTTCTTCTTCACCTCGTCGTGCACCTTGGCTTGGACTTCGGGGTGGTTCACTAGCTCCGCCATGATCCACTCTACAAGCGTCACCGTCGTGTCCGTCCCACCGGTGAGGAACTCGGAGCACAGGCTCGACATCTCGGCGTCCGTGAGCGGCCGGTTTCCCTCGTCGGCCACGCGCAGCGCGCGGAGCGAGTCCGCGTAGCACGGCGGGTCGTCGCCGTGACGCGTGGCGTGGATAAGCGGAACGAACACCTCGTCTAGCCTCCGCGCCAGGTCGACGTACGCCGCCCACTGTTTCCGGAACAGCCTCTTGGTGATCGCTGGGAAGAAGGCGAAGATGGGGAAGGCGGTGGCGTAGGACAAGACCAGACGGTGCTGGAGCTCCTCGATCTCGTCGAGCGCCTCCTGCCCCAGCCGCACGCCGCCGAAGCACATCGACGCCAGGAGCTCGAACATGGCGCGCCGCAGCAACGGCCTCAGCGTGACGACGACGACCGTGTCGTCGTCGCGGAGGAGGCGGCCGACGAGGGCGTCGCACGCCGACCTCCTCGCAGGCTCGAAGAGGCTGACGCGGCCACGGTGCAGCGCTTCCGTGGCAAGGTTACATCGGACGAGGCGCCAGTGCGTGCCGTACGGGGAGGTGTTGATGTCGCGGCCGCCGGCGCTGAAGAGGCTCTCTGGCTCGACGACCGCCGGGCGGTCGGCGAAGGTGGCGCCGTTTTGGATGAGCGCGCGGTGCGCCAGGTGGCGGTCGGCGACGAATACGTGCGTGGCGAAGAGGAGGCGGAGCGAGATTACTGGGCCGTGACGCGCGTGTAGCTCGCGGAGGACTGGGCCTAGGTCGAAGACCGAGCGCCGGAGCGACAGGAACTTGAAGAGGAAGAGCAGCGTCGGCGGGCCCGGAGGGAGCTGCTGGCGCGTTGAGTTGTTGCGGCCGCCATGGGTGCGGTGGTAGAGCAAGTAGAGGAGTGAGGCTGCAAGTGGTAGGAGCAGTAGGGGCCAGGCGCCGGATTCCTCCATTGTTGCGGCTGCGGCGGCGGCGTCTTGCTTGACTGACTCTGACCGCGCTGCCGTCTTGTAGCTAGTGTGGAAGCATATATTTGGAGTATATAAATATTTTATTTTTTGATAAGAAAAAACCAGCTGTCTAGGATGAAAAAAACCAGCTTCCTCTAGTTTGGCTCCTCGAAAACGAGTTTCATTTTTGTTTTCAATGGGCCTGGCTCAATGACTCTTACGTGTTGTCACGTTGACTACTACAAAAATATTGCATATCCAGCTAACAAAGTGTTTGCTGGATATATTCAGAGTGACATCAGTGCATTTAATAGTTTCTCAAAAAAAAATAGTACATTTAAGAGCTGTTTAAGATTTAATATGAAAAAAATAAGACTACTAAAGAAATATTTATATACAATAAATATAATGCAAATTTTATCTTGCTCGTTTTATCTCATACGATATATTTTATATTTTTATAGGACAGCTAAAAACGTTGCATCTACCTGTCAGAATGACAAAATATGAGTATCCAAGCAACACCTAATGTCTCAGACAGAAATTAATATGTACTCGTTTTTCTTTCAACCATTGGATCAAACAGAATTATGGAATTTGAATTTTCTAACTTATCGACACGTAACCTGCTATCCATGAGATAAGGGGGAATGTGTCAATATATATGGATAGATGCTTACAAAAAATGAGTCTCCCTAGTGAGAACTCAAGAGAATGGATGCTCGATCTTCTTAACCGTTCGATCAAGATCCAACGCTTCGTCTTATACTTTTTTTTTTCTGTCTTTGTCTTTTTTCCCCTCTCTCTCCATCTGCTCATTCAGAAATGACGCGGAGTCGTCTGCGTAGCGAGCTCGTCGTTTCGTGAAATGACGTGGTATGAGAACAAAAGAGGTTCCACTTTGACGTTGTAGTTTCGTCTCGTCTTCAACCAAAGTCGGCTCATGTAGAAATAACGCGATGGCCTAGATCCAGCCATCTTCAACTTACCCCTCAAACCTAAGGCAAACCGACGCTGCCGCCGCCCGCCCCACTCCGCCGTCGTTGCAGGTCCCCCTTCCTTTCCCTTCGGCATCTCGTCAGGAGCTGAAGGGAGTGGGGATCCATTGTTTTTAATAAGTTTCTCCAGTGGATCAAGTTTTTAGGGTTAGGTTCTCTGGCGACGCGAGCTTGGTGGAGGTGACAGCGCTGCCATGGTGGAATAAAGTCCTCCCGGTCTTCGTCTACCTCGTCGTCGTCTACTCCGGTGACGATGAGAGGCCTGTGAGGTGGCATAGGAGTCTGCAGCGGCTGCTGTTTCGTCGTCACGGCGGAGCGGCGGTGTTTGTGCCGCGTCTAAGGTTAAGGATACGGTGGCGGCTGAGGGCATGGCGGCAAGATGAAGTGCGGTGGATCGAACGCAATCTACCGGCGGCACGGATCGGGATTGAGCGAGCTTGGCTTCACCGCGACGACGGATGTCATCGTCAGCACCACTCTCGTCGTTTCAATCTGGATTGTGATCCTGACGGATGAGCGCTCAAAGACTTCTTCGCTTCCGCGAGATCGAGTGTCTGCTGCAGTCCACCTCAACGCCGGTGGTTTCCTCCGGCTTCTGGTGATTCAGGTTAATTTGGCGGCGTCGGCTGGTGTCGGCGGTCTTCGTCGGCAGCGATTGCAGCCGGTTTACTTTCTCGTAGAATATAGGTTGGACAATTGTCCTTCGTATTCTTTTTCGGTATACTTATATTTGGATATGTTTTTCTATTAATTAATACAGGTATACTTTATATAAAAAAAGAAATAACGCGATGGCTCTGTTCATGCGAAAAAAAATAGAGATAACGTGAAGATGGGGTAGGGGGGATTGCATTTTTTTATATATAGAAGGACTAGCTAATAACTACTAACCCCTATTCTAAATTATAGTCCATCGTTTAACTTTTTTGACCCTAAGTTTAACTATTCTCTTATTCCATTTTTTTATACAAAATATCATTACTTTTGTTATGGCTTGCTTTAGTAATAAAAGTTATTCAAAAATAACTTAAATTTGACTATATTTACATATTTATTTTAATTAGACGACTGATCAAATTTAAGGTAAAAAAGTTAATGGAATTATAATTTAGAGCAGAGGAAGTACTATTTTTTTCATTAGCTAATCTTTAGTAGGGCCCGCTTAGATCCACCTGCTATAGGTGGTTTAATAATAGGTTGATTGAAAGTACATATAAACTATTAGCACCTCCTAAATCACTAACAGAAATAATAGTTAATAGCCTCTAACTAATAACTAGTAGGTTTATTAATAGGTCTACTCGGATCTACTAGTACTAGTTTTTAGCTGCTAACTTTTAGTGCTAATAGATATAAACAGGCTCTAAGCTAAGTTGGATCTATTAATTAGCCACCAATAGTTGGCTAACTAATAGCTCATAGCTAACTATTAGCTGTTTTGGACTAATCGGTGAGATAGTTATTAGTTGAGTATTAGCTAACAATTAGCTAGACTATTAACTGAATTCATTTAGAATAAAATGAGCTAGATCTATGGATCAATACTAAGAAATTCTATTGACACGTATGTAGTTGACTATGCTTTTAGATACGACCTGTTCGACTAATCTTGTGTCTGATAAGTCATCTGGTGCTATTTTTAGTTGTTTTGTTGTGGGAGAAAAATATTGTACCATTGCTGATAAGCCGGACTGATACGCCCTATTCATTTGACTTATCAACCATGGTACAATATTTTTCTCTCGCAACACAGTTTGTTGGTTCTTGCAACTCATCAACACTTAGCCTTCGATCTATGAGATGCTAACATAATATATATACTTTGACCGCACTTCCCATGCAATTTCAACCACCTATGAATTGGGCCATAAGATGGGGGACTAATAATGTTTTTCTTATACTAAGTGATAAGGACTATTGTTGACACACACTACAATGCAAATCTCATAAAAAGTTTAACATAATGCAAACAAACCCTCCATGGCATCATATGATGCTTAGTATCTAGGAAAACATTGCCCAAAGCTTGCACAAATGGATCACGCAGAAGTCCACAATGTTACGCTAGCTATGAACAGGCAAGCCATGTAGAGAAAGTAGTAAAAAAGGCCGTCAGGACCTTGTTATCAGATTGCATTGATTAATGTTCGTTCAGGCGCATATCACATCCAAGCATGAAAATAGAACGAAAATATCCCGAAGCGAACCACATCATTTTCTGTATTTAATCCGATCGAATTTGTTTTTTTGTCCAATTTTACTGTTTTCGCTTTCGTTTTTTTATTTAAAATGTAAAAGTAGAAAACCATTGAGGAGTTTTTCGACCGTCTTCTACTTTTAATTCGGAATATTTCGAATTTAAAATTTGATTTAAACTGATCGAATTTGGCTGCCAATCACTACTCTGCGTTCTCCTCCGGCAGCCGATCGGCCGACGAGGCCAATTAAGCAGGCCCTGGCTTGATGATGAGCTCATTGTATGTGTTGTTGACGAATTGCTGGTACGTACATACTGAACGAGTGGTACGGTGTCGCCGGCCGGCTAGCCTTCCTGCATTGCACACCTGCAGACCTGCTTCACCATGTCCATGACGACGAGCTGAGCTCTATCTGGCGTGAGTTGGAAAAGCTTGCATTGGCGGAGGAGTTCTAAGGAGCACGCCCAGCTGCTGGTTCTTGTTGAACTAAAAAATCCTTGATCATATATGTGGTATGGCGATACGGCGCGCCGGGTCGGGGCGGACGAGGCCGAGGCCGGCCGACGTGGCTGGCTGTGGTACTGAACCGCGGATGCATCAGCAAGGAAGGGGAGGACTCATGGTCTTGGCCGTGAGTCGGACTCGGATTCGGACGGTTATTATTATATGAAGTAGATTAGATTAGATACAAGAAAGAAGGGAAATAGACCTACTACCGATCTTCCGATCTCACGCCGCCGCCGCCGCCGCCGCCGCCGGCCTCGGTCCCCTCCTTCGCCTCGCGGGAGGAAACATCTCCGTGCACCGGCCGGCCGCACCTGCTGCGCTGGGGCGCCGGCTGCACAGACAAAATCCCTGAATCATCTCGACATCTCGCAGTCCGGTGGCAGCGATCGACAAGCTGGTCTCGCTCGCGGGCGTACGTGTGCGCGCGGCGGCGTCACGGTTGACGACGGCGACTCCGTCCGTCAGGCCGGCCTGCGCGCAGCGGGGTGGTCCATCGTCATCGCGGACGACGACGCGTCTCACGTCACAGACTAGCGATTCTTCATCCAGCAGGGCCGCCGGCAAGTTGCATGCAGGCGCCATGTAAGCGACTAGCTAGTAGCTAGTGATTCATCGGGGACGCGTCCCAATTCTCTTCTTTTTTAACCATGTGTGTATATAATGTGGCCAGCTAATAAATAACTTTAATTTGTTTAGACTTGGCCACTTCGATCATATATATTGTTGGTTTGGTACTTTGGTTGCTTTCTGTTATGTTTATATTTTTTCCCCCTCTTTGGTGCTGCTGTGCCCTTTCTGTCAATCTTAGCCAGCCAGCTGCTAGGAACTTGCTACCTATGTCAGTTGTCACTTCTTGGTTTGCCAATTTGCCATACAACAACAAGTTATTTTTGGAATTTGGATAGATTTCAGAGCCTTTTACCGTTTTACGTACGTTTATATGCAAAGAATCAGGTCAATCTAGAACTGATTTAATTTTGAGCACCATGCTTCGTCATTCTCCTATCGTTCATTGGTAGTATTATCAATGAACCTAATACTTAAGGTTGACAAGGTGCTTCATTGTTTTGATTTCTTTTTTTTTTGGGTGGGGTGTGTGTGTGGGGGGGGGGGGGGGGGGGGGGGGGGGGTGTATTTATAAGCTTACAAAAGGGTCTTGGTTACTGTACTAAGCATTTGCATTTTTTTACTGCTTCAGGACTGCAAAGACCCTGAGGAACAAGGGGGGCACTGCCACTACTGATTGCACAAGAGGTGTGAGCAGGGAGCAGAGAGCAATAAACAGAAGGAACAACGTGAGTCATCACTAGTTTCAAGTGGGGTCAAAGAATGTTTTGGTAACAAGAGAGTCTGGAACCGCACCATAAAAAGGATGAGAGAACGTGAGTAATTGATTTGAATTTGCTAGTTCTTTCTTTTGTGGCGCATATTTCTCTAGCAAAGCAAAGCACTCATTCAGTTGTGGTGTATATATCATGTTTATTAATGATCAGGTCAAGCGGCTCATGGAGCGTTTTGTAAGTTTGAGGAGAATCTAACTGCTATTGCTGTGCAACGATTCGGCGAAACTTTCGCGATGATAGAGAAGTTTGAAACGTTGCTTTTGAGGAGAGGTCATTTGGTGAAATAGTCAAACCTGGTCAAATAACTTAACCAATCAGTGCTAATTACACTGAAGATTTGTCTTCCTTTGTCGTCTCGCTCGCTTTGTTTGATGGTGATTGTGCTGCTATACTTTTCAATTTTCCTAAATTGCATTTAGTCATCACTTGTCATTTAAATCATGATATTGTTCAGGAGATAAGATGTTATTTGCATGCTCGGGCATACCTATTCCTCGTGGAAGAACTAGACAAGGCCTAACAAGATTTGTGACATCAGCATATTTGGTTAGACAATTCAACGAGAATAGAAATACAGATGATAAGTTGAGGGTTGGTGCTCTAATCATTGTGTTCATTTGTTTTTTTCTTGTATATTCAAGCTAACTGTGAACATCCTGAGCTTGTGCTTGTGCACTGCTTTTATTTCTGTAGGTTGCAGTGCGCCTTCCTGATAATACAGCTACTGATGGGTTCTTAGGACTATATGATAAAGACATTGCTATCGTCACATGCTTGGGCTTCCTAGGAGTCCGTCCTATAGATCTGGATATTACGGATATACCTTTCTCTGCTGATAGTGTGCAAGCTGCTGGGCGTGCCTTCAACTCTGGCAGTTTGATGGCCATGCGTGGATCTCTGTATCCGAAACGCTACTTCAAACACTCTGAACGCATAAACACCTGGGTTTCTGATAGTAAAGATATCTCTAAGGTATATTGTCCATTTATTTATTTGTCACTTTGTGGCATGATGGAAAACATGGAACACATAATTGCCTTATGTTGTCATATAATAGGATGATTAGACCTCTTATCGGTCTAACCGTCCATATTATCATCATGTATATAGCAGGACTATATATTATATATGTATGGTATATATACCATATAATATATAGTTATATAGTAGGCATCGAACATCAAGACTATATTTCTGGTTAGTCTTACCTGTGATGCAGAACAAAGCCGATTTAATGACTCACCTTCAGAGGAGTTCATCTTTGTTCTCCCTTGGACCTGCAGCAGGTGGGGAAGAGAATTGGTGACCCTGCAGATTGCATGAGGGAGGAGGAAGTAGCATGCTGGGAAGATGCATGGATGGGCAGCTTGGATTGGAACTAGAAGGGAGGGAGGAGGGAGTGATCGAGGATGGAGGCAGGGAAGAGATGCAGCTCAGCAGCTACAAGTGCAGCCGACAACTGGAGAGTGGGAGTGAGGACTGAGGAGGTGAGAGAAAGAGTGGGGGAGAGGTATAAAAGAGAAACCATAATGCGTCTGGGCCAAACAAATATAGCCCACTAAGCTGAAGTAGCCCATCTGCCTATTTGGGGCTGATCAGTCCAGACACCTAATCGGACGATTTATCACGATTAGTGGACGATTAATCGGACAATCAGATTTCTGATCGAGTCGGAGAGCCTAATTGAGTGCTAGGTACCGGTAAGGACGATTAATCAGACGATCAGATAACATTGATTGCTGGTCTAAAGGATCACAGTGTGCATTGAAGTAAATCTTTTCTAAACCTACCACTTTGCTTTTTGTTCTAGGCTGTACTTGGAGGGCCACTTCTGGGACAGGATAATAAAATTCTTGGGGTAAACTTAGATATTTATGACCCTGGTGATGCAATTTTGAGATGCACCTTCCTATCAATGGACTTACTTTTCAAACGCTTGAAGCATTTTCAGATACTCAAGTATGTCTTCTACACTTACAGTATTTATGAACTTTTTCTTCAGTTAACTTGATTCATATTTGCTCATCTCTCCTAATCCACTTCCTGTTTAAGGTAAGCCATTTTTACAAACATCGTTGGAAACTTGGGAGTTTTCACATGGTAGCCTTTGGATTGAAAATAATTTGGTTCTTCTTACCCCTCTCTATTGAAACCAGTACCATTGCAAGATCTTATGATGCTAACTTAGTGTGCCCATGCTTAATGTTTTTTGGTCTAAATTAGGAAGAATTAAACAATTCTTTGTATCAATATGGACAATGTAACTTATATTTGCGACATGGATATTCTCAATCCTCTCATCTTTTGTTGAATATTTATGCCTGATTCGAATTCATTATTTCATACCTTTATTTCTTTCACAAGACAAGATTTGATTCATGTGTTGGTATGATTGGATTTTTTCCCCTGTGTAGTTCCTGTGTTTTATTTTTGTCATAACAACTCAACTATATTTTATTGCAGTCCCAAAAAGCTACACTTTCGTGGATATACGTTGCCTAAACATGTATCAAGCGTAGTTCCTTCAGGTGTGAACAATACTTCAAGCCATCTTCTAAAATATTGCATATGTCCCATTGTGCGCAGAATACTATTTTACCAGTATCACACATATCATCTGAGGACTAATAATGATCTCAACATTGCATCAGGGTTTATGCAAACTATTTGCAGGTTAAAGTCCCATGGCTATCCCTTTCCACCACCTCTTGTGCTCGAATGTAAGTGTTTCCTTTTGATATTGTTGTTGTCTCCCTTGCCTTTTTGTAGTTCACTTCTGATCTTCGTTCTTTAACTAGTCAATGGGAAATTGCTTAATCATTTTGAAGAATGCTTTGGTGAATTACTTCCTTGGAAAGGGTATCCATATGGTCATACACCCGGTGGCTCTGGGGAGCGTGTCTGGAATCAACTTCCGAAAGAAGTTGTGACAGATGTATCCCGTCGTGTTGTCTCCCTTGCTTCATTCAATGGTGATTTTTCCAGCTGTGTGCTCCTTACTTTTCTGTGCTAGTATTTTTTCTTGACTAACTAATGATTAAACTTATAATTTGTAGGGTATGTGAGATTTTTTGCATGCACAGGCTTGCTTATGAAGTGGCAAGGAAGCAAAGCTAAGCACACTGTCATCCTGACTTCAGCCAGTTTGGTTAGAGATCGTTGTAACAAGGATAGCATTGATAATAGCTTGACGGTTGGTGCTCCTTTTCCTTATCATTACTTTTGGTCTTTTAAGTTTAATGATGGTTTGCTGAGCTCACTTTCTCATTGCAGATTGAGGTGTTTCTCCCACCGAATCAACGTGCTGGTGGGACATTGGAATTTTATAATTTAGAGTATAACATTGCTATAGTCAGTCTCAAGAAGAATTTCAATGCTATTTGTCCGGACGACATCTTTGAAAGTGCACAAAACTCATCTAAAAAGGTTGTAGCTATAGGGCGTGATGCTAAATTTGGTTTATTAATGGGCGCAAGTGGTGAAGTGAAGCATGGAAACAAGAGTTGCAAACTGGATTGCAAAGATGTTCAGCTGTCTTCTTGTAAAATCAAGAAGGTACTGTGGTGAATCTCTCTTACTGTTCTTGTATATGGTAACTAGTAATCATATTGCATGTACGGAACTTTATCAGGAATTACAAGTTTTCCAGTAACCTTGGGCCTTTTTTAAAAAACTAGGCTGGGATTGGAGGCCCGCTTATTAATTTTGATGGGAGTTTTGTTGGCATGAACTTCTACGATGGAAGCACTGTAACTCCTTTCTTACCAAGGCAAAAGATTGTTGAAGTTCTAAGAGGAGTGAATTCTTTACCATCAGAATGGTATTATTTTCATCTCAATGCTAACTAGTAGGCATGACACTTATTTTACGAAATTTGATTTTTTTTTGTTTGATGACAGTGGATATGACCATCCTATGCCTCTCAATGTTGGTGGTGGGACAAAGAAGAGGATTCAGAAAAACAGGTATTTCTTTATGTTTTCGCATTGTCACTTCTTTCTGTTTGTTTAGACTGTTTTATTCAACAGCCAACTTACATTGGGATAAAAACATATTGTATGACAGGTGGCCGGTGCCTGAGCCATATTGGTATCATGGTGTACTTGATGTGAGTGTTCATGATCTGGGCTAGCATATTGGGCGGTGTCTTAATTAGACATCACACTGCTGGAGTATCTAGTTGACCTTGTTCTGCTCAGCTAGCTAGTATCTAATTAACAGACATTTGGTCTTGTTGCCGTGCTGTTTATATCTTACTAGTATTTGACACGCATACCTGTCTAGGATATGTAAGCAAGCTAGACTTTTGTTATTGTTAGGTTTTTGTGTGACTTGGATTGTTGTAACTTACAAGTTGGTTCAAGCAGGCTCTCATGGATCGGACCTTGTTATGCTCATCGGGCTAGCTAGTATCTAATTAACAGACCTTTGGTGTAGTCACTGGACTGTTATCATACTTCGATTGTTGCAACTTACAAGTTGGCTTGAGAGACGATTACATCACGAGCACTGTGTTGTGTTGTTGGTGCTAATCAGCTAGTCCTTGGTACGGTAAGAAAGTTCCCATATGCTTGCAGTAGGGTTACCAATTCTTGGTCCAAATGAGTTGTCATGCAAGCATGTTTCATCCTTTTGTTTAGATATATTGAGGCAAAATGATAGTATGCACTTCATTTTGTTTACTTGTTACGTACTCCCTTCATACTAAAAAATGTTGTTGTTTTAGAAAATGATAACACGATCTCCAAAGTGTAACTTTGACTACTTATTTTTTGGAAAAACATTTATTAAAATATAATATATGTATATTTTTATAAAAGTATTTTTCAAGACAAATCTATTGATATGATTTTTACATTTTTAAACTCAACAACTTAAAAGTTATTCATGATTTATATTCCCAATGTTTAACTAAAACCAACGATAACCTTTTTGAGTACGGAGGGAGTACACCTTATCCTAGCTCCTAGCGCGTGCACCTCGACGACTTTCTCGTGGGCGTCACCCCGACCATCTCTCAACCCGACCACTAGAACTGATAAGTTGACCTGTGTGAGTTTGTAGATAAGAGGAAGGCGCTGCTAGTCTTTTTATTTTTCTTCTGCATGGTTGCCTCGTTTCTCATCTCCTTGATGCTCACTCCTCACCCGGTATGCCTTGCATTGCTGCGCGCCGTGAAGCTGACGTGCCTAGAGAATGAAGATGTTCTTGACACGAACTACACCTGGTTGCTCGGGTCCTAAAACAACCTGGACATGTCGAGGAAGCGATGATGTCTGAACGTGTTCAGACTACTCTCGAGTGTGGTCAGCGACAACACTGACACCGAGGTATTGCATGGGTCACGCCATCGGGGAGGACGTATCCCTCCCGATGACTTGAGTCAGATCTAGTCACGCAGCTGAGGGCCATGTGGTCTCCTTTTGAAGTCCTGATTCTTGAACGACAAAGGGTTTTTGTTAATAATTAAATTTAAGTCAAGATTTTTTATTAATAAAGCAGCCCACGACAAAAAAATATTTTGTATAATATTTTTAATAATACGAGTGGTCAAACTTGAGGGAAAAAAGTCAAACGTCTTTAATTTGAGAGGGAGGAAGTATGGATCGGACTCTGAATGATTAAGACCCTGTTTGGATTGGAGGGACCAGTGACTAGTGACTACTAATTAGTCTAAATTAGTCCCAATTTTACCAAACACTTGGACTAGTAGAGGGACTAGTGACTACTACATAGAAGTCTCAAGGGGGTTGCTATTTGAGACTAATTGAAGCTTTGGACACTCTATACCCCTCAATAATTGCTCCCGGATGCACTCGTTGTTGCATTGATTAGGGGCAATGTAGTCTTTGCTATGATATTTAGTCCCTTGTAGTCTCTTCAACCAAACAGCTTAAGGGACTACTATTTAGTCCATGTTTTAGTCACTAATCCTAGTCCCTTGAATCAAACAGGCCCTAATTAAGACTGCCCACAACGTTGCCTTTCTGCGATGCTTGAAGAGGAAAGAGAGTATTTCAGCATCGATGCCAAACGTTGCAGCTGCCGATGCCAAGTTGAGATTTTTTCTACCCGAGTCATGTACACTACCCGATGCTGAAAAATTAAACAATGATTTCCCAGCCGGCCGTTGGTACTGGACAATTAAAATATTATATTCTATGCGGCCGTTGGTTCCGACCGTTTGCTTCCTATCCGTTGCTGTTGTTGCATATATATAGGCATCAGATGAACTAATTGAACATACACACAAATTCCTATATCCAAAGCAAAACTTCAGAGATGGACAACTCTTCATCTTCTAGTTTTTCAAGTTTTCTCAACTCACACATCAGCCTAGAAGGGGCAAATCCAAACACACAGCAGTACCAAAACTTCCAAAACTTCCATCAACAGCAACACTACCCCATGAACTATCCAACCACCAATTTACATGGTCCCTACCCACAAAATATCACCAATCCTTTTGGAGTACCACCAAGTTTTCAGCACTTTCCTTTCCCACCATCAGCCAACCATGGAGCTTACCATGGCAGTGGTCCAGCATCTCCCATTGGAGCGATGGCCTTCTTTGGACCTAGTGCTGGCAACAACTCAAGGGGTGATGAGAGCAGCCCCATTGCTTCATATTCTCCAGCGTCCAGAGGCCCCCTAGTGGAATCAACACCTATTCACATTGAAGAAGACAGTGAGAGCAGCACAGATGATGGTGCCAAGCAAGGAGGTCGCAAACTTTGGCGTGAAGAGGACAACCTACGCCTAGCAAGTGCCTGGCTCAAAAATTCAAATGATCCAATCGATGACAATGGAAAGCCTCGAGATCGCTTTTGGAAAGAAATTGCAGCTGAATACAACAAGCATGCTCCTAAACAGCAAAGAAGAACATCAATGCAGTGCAAAGAACACTGGAACAAGAATATGCCTATCACTAACAAGTTCAATGGATTCTACAATGATGTGAAGAATACAAATGCTAGTGGTGAATCTGAAGATCAAGTTATGGAGAAGGTTCGTGCAAAGTGGAAGCAAATTATGAAAAAGAAACGACCATTCCCATTGGAGCATTGGTGGGCGCAACTGAAGGATCAACCTAAATGGGCTAGAGCTTACTCAGTTCATGAAGTGCATAAGAGGGTTAAGTTGAATTCATCCGGTGCTTATACCTCTTCTTCAGCTCAAGACACAGATGGTGTGGATGTTGTTGAATCCCAACGACCGCAAGGGAGAGATGCAGCCAAATCTGAGAAGAACAGCAAAGGAAAACAGAAATGTCCACAGGGAAGTATTTTTACCGAGGAAAGCATGCAGAAGTTCAATGAACTGCAACTGCGAAAGTCTATGTCTGCTGAAAAGATGGCTGAAGCAGCATTAGCTCAAGCTGCAGCTGATGACAAGAATGCTGAAAATAATAAGGAGAGGAACAAGTTAGACAAACTTGCAACATATATAGAACTATTTAACAAGGATACTTCAGGTTATGATGACGATGCCATGGGAAGACATAAACAAGTGTTGGATTACCTAGCTAAGGAGCTTTTCCCTTGAGAAACTCAGTTTGTACCTTTATTACTCATTTAAATTGTAGAAGCAGCCTTAAATATGTCTACTGCATTTGTAGAAGTAGCTTATCATGTATCTTCCATAATGTATCTTGTTGCTTATGTATTGTACTTTTATGTCAATTTATAATTTATTTAGCACTTTTATTAAGCACATTGCAGCAACCAACAGTACAAATATTTAAAGCTCATGTGTACAATTTATTCCATTGGAATCTAGCTGTTGTAAAAAGCTGCATGTTCCAGTTCTAGTGTTGGAATCTAGCTGTTGCAGTAGTTTTGGATTGTAGTCATTGGAATCTAGCCGTTGGAAAACTAGTTGTTGTGACCAGCTTTTTCCTATAAATAGAAGGCACAGGTTCATGCTCTCAGAACAATTCACACAACAAACCAGCAAACACCTCCCATCTAGAAGCATAGGGCATGGCATCCAATCCACAAGAGCGTGCAAAAAATTCTCCTAAAGAATCTACAAACAGGATTAACATCCAAGAGTTATTTTGGGAATTCATGAATGATCCATTGGAAGCTAAGATTGAGGCACAGTTTTAAGGGCAGATTGAGGCTCAACTAGGAGGTACGTCCAATGAGCATCTTCATGTTCCTAGAAGACATAGAAAGAAATCGTGAAGCTGTTAATGATAGGATGGTTGCAGACTATTTCTCAGAAAATCCAGTGTACAATGATGTCCAGTTTCGGTGTAGGTACCGTATGAAACCCGTCACATATTTCTACACATTGTACAGACCTTAAGTAATTGGTCACCTTATTTCTGTCAAAGAAATGATGCATTTGGGAAGATGGGCTTTTCACCATTGCACAAATGCACAGTTGCTATGCGCATGTTAGCATATGGTACACCTGTCGACATGTGGGATGAAAATTTCAGAATAGGTGAAACCACAGTTATTGAGTGCATGAAAAAATTCTATCAAGGTGTGATTGTAAATTTTAGTGAAACATACCTAAGGAGGCCAACTAGAGAAGATATTCAACGTTTACTTCATATAGGTGAAGCTCGTGGTTTTCCTGGCATGCTAAGAAGTTTAGATTGCATGCATTGGCAATGGAGGAATTGTCCAAAGGCATGGAGGGGGCAGTATACCCGTGGCGACATAAAATATCCTAGTGTCATGCTAGAAGCTGTTGCCTCACAAGACCTTTGGATATGACATGCATTTTTTGGTGTTGCCGGCAAACAATGACATCAATGTCTTAAACCGGTCAACTTTGTTCACTGAAGTACTTCAAGGAAGAGCCCCAGAAGTTCATTTCACAGTTAATGGAACTGAATACAACATAGGGTATTACTTAGCAGATGGCATTTATCCTGAGTGGGCAACATTTGTAAAAACAATACCGTTGCCTCAGTGTGAGAAAGACAGACTCTATGCAAAGCATCAAGAGGGAGCCAGAAAAGATGTGGAGCGTGCATTTGGTGTTTTGCAAGCTCGCTTTGCTATTATACGTAACCCATCACGTATGTGGCAAATGAATTCACTTGCTGAAATCATGTATGCATGTATTATATTGCATAACATGATTGTGGAGGATGAGAGGGATTCTTTTACAGTTTGCTATGATGAGAACTATGAGAGTGAATATGACCAGCCCAGCTCTTCATCCACATTGGCTGGATTTGGACACGGGCCTATTCATGGATTTTCAACGCTACTGGAGATCGAAGAAGACATTAGGAACCGAGATATGCATCGTCAACTAAAAGAGGACTTGGTCGAGTATATATGACAGCGATTTGGACAAAATTAAGCTTAGTATATTATGTAATTTTCATTGTAATATTTGTATTATCGTGCTGCAATGGACATTAGTTGTACTAAAATTATCATGCATGAATCTTATCAAAAATAAAATTGTACTTCTTTTATTCCATTTTGTGTACTTAATTTTTCTTCTTTTATTCAATTAGGTTTACTAAATTTTTTATTTCAAACTTTCAGTATCAGCCCATTCCAACACATGTGCACTACATATTTGTAATATCATCAGATTCATAGATCGTATGTAAAAAAGACTTTGTCTCACCAAGAAAAGGATTAGTTAGATGCAGCACACACCTGGAGCTGGGCTCGGTTGACTGCGGATCATGGCCAAGCAGCGTCGAAAGTTGGCGCCGCTGCAGTTGATCCCCGCGACGCGGTTGGCGGCAGGTGGCGCGACTATGGCGCCCCTCGCCATGTGCCTGGAGGCGGTCCCTGCGCCGTGGTTGGATGCGCCCCCGCGTACTTTCCCTCGACCTGTGGCGACGTGCCTGGAGGCGGGCCCTGTGCCGTGGCTAGCTTCGCCCCTCTCCCCACGCACCGTGGCATCCGTGCCCTCGACGCCGGGGGCGTTGCTGACGGCCGCATCGGCGGCAACGACTGATGGAGTTCGTCGGACGATGCTCAGACGACCGTGAGCCTTCGAGGAGAAGTGGAGACCAGATCCACCAAGAAGAAGCGCTATGGATTCAGGATTTAGAGGAGGGCCTTGATTTGGAGATGGAGAGATCGATTTGCCTGGTTTCTGCGGGCAGATTAGCGGAGAAAAAGAAATCGATTTGGTGGGATTTGGGCGGAGACGGAAGAGACACAGAGTCTGGAAAAGTCTTACGCGCGAGAAAGAGGAAAAGGAAGAGGATGAGTCTGACGCTTGGGTCCACACAAATAAAGCATCGAAGTCCACACTGTAAAAGTATATCAGAGTTTGGCTTGGTCTAGATGGCACTATAGATTTTCTTTTGAGCACTACTAACGCTGTGGGCAGTCTAAGGCTGGGATTTTGGTCTTAGAATAGAGACGAGCCCTGATCCGCACGTGCCAACCGTCCGATCTCAGAGCCCCCCTTCGCCTCGCGCGATCGAGGAAACATCTCCGTGCGAGCACCGGCCGGCCGCCAACGGCAGGCAGCTCTGGCCCTTCACAATACGGTCAGGACTCAGGAGGAGCAGTCGCGGTCGGCCGGTGGCAGGCAGCGACGACAAGCTAGCTAGTCTCGCGGGCGGCGACTCCGGCCGGCCTGCGGGGTGGTCGGCGGCGCATCTCACGACTAGCTAGTGATTCATCGAGGGCAAGTTGCGCGATGTAAGCGTCGTCTGTTTACTCATTTGCTCACTGTTATAGTTGCAATTGCTCACGGATCTGTTCCAGTTGAGTTATACTCTACATCCAACGTGAGTTGTTTATTCTTGGATTTTTGCTTCGTCAACGATGTGTTGTCTACGAGTAATGTTTATCCAACATACTTCCTCACACATCGCAGAACCATCACAGATTTTTTTTTTTTTTGCAGTTCTATTTAAGCTAACATCCATGCATATGTTCTGTGTTTTTTTTTTTCCATAGGGAAATTCAGACATCACAGATTTTGGATGAGGCTTGTTACGATCTGTAGCTTAACTCAGTTTTTTCCTGCAGCAAAACTCCAAATTCTCTTCTTTCTAACCTTGTATGAATGTGCCCACTTATACATCTTTTGCCATATTGGTTTGGTTGCTTTCTGTTACGTTTTTTTTCTGCGCCTTTTCTGCCAATCTTAGCCAGCTGCTAGGAACTTGCTGCCTATGTTGTCGCTTGTTGATTGCCAGTTTGCAACACAACACCAAGTTTTGTATAGATTTGAGCCTTTTTACATCCGTATGTAAAGAAAGAATCAGTTCAATCCAGTACTGATTTTGAGCACATGTTTCTTCATAGTGTTATTGTTCATAGTATTATCAATGAACCTAACATTTTAAAGTTGACAAGCTGCTTCATTGTTTTGATTTCAATTTTTTTTGGAGCGGGCTGGCTGGGTGGGTATTATAAGTTGCAAAAGGGTCTTAGTTACTGTACTAAGCTTCTGCATTTATTTTCTCCTTCAGGACTGCAAAGACCACGAGGAACAAGGGGGAGATTGATTGCACAAGAGGTGTGAGTAGGGAGCAGAGGGCCATAAACAGAAGGAACAAACTTGAGTCATCACTGGTTTCAAGTCGGAGTTATGCCCGAGAACGTTATACTGGTAACAAGAGAGCCTTGAACCGCTCCATAAAAATTATGATATAATGTGAGTAGTTGATTTGAATTTTCTGGTTCTTTCTTTTATTTGTGGCGCAAGTTGCTCTAGCAAAGCACTCAGTTGTGGTGTGTCATGTTTATGACTCAGGTCAAACGGCTTATGAGGCGTATCATAAATTTGAGGAGAATCTATCTGCTATTGCAGTGCAATGATTCGGCGAACCTTTTCGTGATAGAGAAGTTTCAAACGTTGCTTTTGATGAGAGGTCATTTGGTGAAATAGTCAAACCTGGTCAAATAACTTATCCAATCAGTACTAATTACACTGAAGATTTGTCTTCCTTTGTCGTCTCGCTCGCTTTGTTTGATGGTGATTGCGCTACTATACCTTTCAATTTTCCTAATTCGCATTTAGTCATCACTTGTCATTTAAATCATGAAATTGTCCAGGAGATAAGATGATATTTGCATGCTCGGGCATACCTATACCTCACAAAAGAACTAGACAAAGCCTAACAAGATTTGTGACATCAGCACATTTGGTTAGACAATTCAACGAGAATAGAAATAAAGATGATAAGTTGAGGGTTGGTGCTGCTAATCATTGTGTTCCTTGTTTTTTCTTTGTATATTCAAGCAGCTAATTGTAAACATCCTGAGCTTGTTCTTGTGTACTCCTGTTATTTCTGTAGGTTGCAGTGCGCCTTCCTGATAATAGAGCTACCGACGGGTTCTTAGGACTATATGATAAAGACATTGCTATCGTCACATGCTTGGGCTTCCTAGGAGTCCATCCTATAGATCTGGATCTTATGGCAATACCTTTCTCTGGTGATAGTGTGCAAGCTGCTGGGCGTGCCTTCAATTCTGGCAGTTTGATGGCCATGCGGGGATCTCTGTATACGAAACACCGCCTTAAACACCCTGAATGCATAAACACCTGGGTTTCTGATAGTAAAGATATCTCTAAGGTATACTGTCCATTTATTTATTTGTCACTTTGTGGCATGATGGAAAACATCACATAATTGCCTTACTTTATTGCTGGTCTAAAATATCACCGTGTGCATTGGAGTAAATCTTTACTAAACCTATCACTTGCCTTTTGTTCTAGGCTGTACTTGGAGGGCCACTTCTGGGGCACGATAATAAAATTATTGGGATAAGCTTAGATATTTATGACCCTGGTGATGCAAGTTTGAGATGCACCTTCCTATCAATGGACTTACTTTGCAGACGCTTGAAGCATTTTCAGATACTCAAGTATGTCTTCTATACACTTGCAGTATTTATGAACTATTTCTTCAGTTAACCTGATTCGTATTTATTCCAAACCCTCTCTCCTAATCCACTTCCTGTTTAAGGTAAGCCATTTTTACTAGCAGTATTGGAGACTTAGGAGTTTTCACATGGTAACCTTTGGATTGAAAATAATTTGGTTCTTCTTACCCCTCTCTACTAAAACCAGTACCATTGCAAAGATCTTATGATGCTAGCTTAGTGCCCCTGCTTAATGTTTTGGTTTAAATTAGGAAGAATTAAACAATTCTTTGTGGCAATATGGACAACGAAACTTGTATTTGTGGCATGAATATGCTCAATCTTCTAATCTTTTGTTGAATATTTATGCCTGATTCCAAGTCATTATTTCCTACCTTTATTTCTTCAACAAGACAAGAAATATGCTCAATATTCATGCGTTGGTATGATTGGTTTTTCCCCCTCTGTGTTTTATTGCCATAACAAGTGAACTATGTTTTATTGCAGTCCTAAAAAACTACACTTCCGTGGATATACGCTGCCGAAACATGTATCAAGCGTAGTTCCTTCAGGTGTGAACAATACTACAAGCCATCTTCTAAAATGTTGCCTATGTTTCATTGTGCGCAGTATACTATGTTACGAGTATCACACATATCATCTGAGGACTAATAGTGATCTCAATATTGCATCAGGGTTTATGCAAATTATTTGCAGGTTAAAGTCCTGTGGCTATCCCATTCCACCACCACTTGTGCTCGAATGTAAGTGTTGCTTTGATATTGCTGTCATCTCCCTTGTCCCTTTTTTTTAGTTCACTTCTGATCTTCGTTCTTTAAATAGTCAATGGTTGGGCGGTTGCTTAATCATTTTGAAGAATGCTTTGGTGAATTACTTCCTTGGAAAAGGTTTCCCTATGGTGATCCACCTGCTGGCTCTGGGGAGCGTGTCTGGAATCAACTTCCAAAAGAAGTTGTGACATATGTATCGTGTCGTGTTGTCTCACTTGCTTCATTCAATGGTGAATTTTCCCACTGTGTGCTCCTTACCTAAATTACATGGATACGGATACGCGTATCGGTATCGGATACGGATACGGATACGGATACGTCAATATCCCAAACAACCCGATACGCGGATACGTTTGATATTAAAAATAAAATAAAATAAAATAGATAAGAATGCAAATTAGCAGTAGGTCTCAAGGTCTCAAATAACAACTTAAGTGTACTATTATTACAGGATAGTAGATTCTGAAGGTCTCAAACAAACAAATATAGTAGTCTCAAATCAAACATAGGTAATAAAAGCCAACAGCAAGCATCCAGCAAGGTCCTAAAGGCAACAACAAGCAACAAGCAAGCTCCTATTCCTCATTTGGCTCATTGTCAACCACAACATCAACTGTCATTGTCAACCACTAGCAGCGCTCAAATTGAGGGACGACATCTACTGCATAGATCGAATTGAGAGAATTGAGAGACATCTACTGGCTACTGGTAATCTGCTACGATGAACTCAAGGAGGAAGAAAACTCACCGCTGGGTGAATTGGCGAGCAGAGCACCGAGCAGGGCGAAGTGGCGAGCAGAGCATCGAGCAGGGGCGGTCCGGGCGAGCAGAGGCGGATGTTCGTCTCCGGTGGCCGGCGGACGGCGGGGGGCGAGCGGCGCTTGAGCGGGGAAACTCCACGGGCGGCTTGGACGAAGTGGCGAGCAGAGGAGGACCTCGTCGCGACGTCGCCTGCGAGCAGGGGCGGATGCTCGTCGGTCGTCGCCGGTGAGGGCTCGTCGCCGGTTGCCGGCGGGCGCCGAGCAGGGCGGCCGTCACCGCGCGGGGATGCGGCGGCGCGGCGCGGGCTAGGGATGCGGCGTGGGCGACGGGAGTGAGGCAGAGCGCGGGCGACACGACTCGGCCGTGGGTGAAGGCGTGAAAGCCTCTACATGGGCCAGGCCGTATCCTCTAAATGGGCCAGGCCGTATCCTTTAACTCAGATACACGTATCCGAATTTCCAAAAATTAATAAAAATCGGATACTCCTCCGCGGCGTATCCGTATCCAATACGTATCGGATACGCGATACACGTGTTCCTGGAAGTATCGGTGTAACGTAGCTCCTTACTTTCTGTGATAGTATTTTATCTTCACTAACTAATGATCAAACGTATAATGTGTAGGGTATGTGAGATCTTTTGCATGCACAGGCTTGCTTATGAAGTGGCAAGGAAGCAAAGCTAAGCACACTGTCATCCTAACTTCAGCCAGTTTAGTTAGAGATCGTTGTAATGAGGATAACATTGATAATAGCTTGACAGTTGGTATTAGTCCAAATCATTAATTTTGGTCTTTTATGTTTAATAATGATGGTTTGCTGAGCTCATTTTCACATTGCAGATTGAGGTGTTTCTTCCACCGAATCAACATGCTGGTGGGACATTGGAGTTTTATAATTTAGACTATAACATTGCTATTGTCAGTCTCAAGAAGAATTTCAATGCTATTTGTCAGGATGACATCTCCATTAAAAATGCACACAACTCATCTAAAAAGGTTGTAGCTATAGGGCATGATGCTAAATTTGGTATATTAATGGCCGCAAGTGGTGAAGTGAAGCCTGGAAACAAGGGTTGCAAACTTGATTGCAAAGATGTTCAGCTGTCTACTTGTAAAATTAAGAAGGTACTGTGGTGAATCTCTCTTACTGTTCTTTTATATGGTAACCACTTTAATCATATTACATCTACTGAACTTATCAGGCTGGGATTGGAGGCCCGCTTATTAATCTTGATGGGAGTTTTGTTGGCATGAACTTCTACGATGGAAGTGATGTAACTCCTTTCTTACCAAGGCAAAAGATTGTTGAAGTTCTAAGAGAAGTGAATTCTTTACCATCAGAATGGTATTATTTTCAACTCAATGCTAACTAGTAGGCATGACACTTATTTTACAAACTTTGTTTTTTTTTGTTTGATGACAGTGGATATAACCATCCTATGCCTCTCAATGTTGGTGGTGGGACAAAGAAAAGGATTCAGAAAAACAGGCTGAACATCTTGTTTCTGTTTGCTTAGACTATTGTATTCAACAACCAACTTACATTGGGATAAAAACATATTGGATGACAGGTGGCCGGTGCCTGAGCCATATTGGTATCATGGCGCACTTGATGCGAGTGTTCATGATCTGGGCAAGCATATGGGGCGGCGTCTTAATTAGACATGACACTGGAGTATCTAAGCTCATCTAGCTAGTATCTAATTAACAAACCTTTGGTGTTGTTGCCGTGCTGTTTATATCTTAGTAGTATCTTACTAGTATCTTACTAGTATTTGGGACAGACCTGTCTAGGATATAAAAGCAAGCTAGACTTGTGTTTTGTTATGTTATTTATGTTGTAACTTACAAGTTGGTTCAAGGCTCTCATGGACCTTGTTATGCTTATCTAGCTAGTATCTAACAAACCTTAATTTGGTGTTGTTACTGTGCTGTTTATCATGCTTGGACTGTTGTAACTTACAATCTGGCTCGATCGAGAGGCAATTACGACACGAGCATTATGCCGTTGGTACTAATCAGCTAGTTCCTGCTATGGTAATCTCGTGTGCTTTCGTAAATTGTAGCCAGCAGTCTCATCTCTAGGCTCTTTATTTTTCTCATTTATAGAACTAAGAACTGGTTTTGAAAGGTTATCTGTGCAAAGAAAAATCAGGATGCACTTCATTTTTCTTCAGCTCTTCAAGCTATGCAGCCTAAATTTTGTTCTAGATATTGACAGGATGCACTTTATTTTTCTTCAGCTCTTCAAGGTATGCAGCCTAAATGAGCAGACCGTGCAATTGCCCTTTCTAATTGATTCCTGTGCACTTCTTCCATAGTATCCTAAGACGAGTTTCTCCTACCCTGCTTGCTTCTCTGCGACGGGATCCTCCGATGTCAACTTCACTGTGACGCTTGTTTCATGACCTCTATTTATCTCTCGTAAATACAGCATCAGTGCATGCACAATGGCCGAAGCTTCTACAAATATTCATCCCAAACACGGCGGCAACCCAGCACACCGCACTGCTTACTAGTAATTTAAAGAAATGTGAACGTATGGCCGTGCATTTCCAAACATTATATAAACATCTCCCACAACAAAACAATGATAAACCCCTAATAGAAATTGTTTAAAATTCATGAATGTGAAAAGAGTTCAACAGATCGCATCACATCACATTGATACCGCCTCACAGCAGTCAACAGCTCAGCAGGATACATGGTTCCTAAGAAGTCACATAAGTTCAGAAATAAAACCTAAATCAGCATAACATCACATTAATACCGCCTCACAGCAGTCAACAGCTCAGCAGGATAAATGGTTCCTAAAAAGTTACATAATAGTTCAGAAATAAAACCTAAATCAACACACTAGGCTGCAACTCAACTCCACAATTGCAGCTGCCTGAGACTTCCTGAGATGCGTGACACCTTGCATATGCTGCTGCTCAGGCTATCTCCTTGCATATACTGCTGATCAGGCTATCTCCCACCAATAGTCAGCCCTTGAAATAAAAAATAGCTATCAGCAAGCATATTTTTCTATAACACACTGAATTTCCTCAAATATGGAAAACTTATTTGCATTAATAATACTCATGCACTGACAACCTGCTCCTAGATGTTTTGTTCTTCCACTTGAGGTTCTGCCCCTGCAGGTTCTTCAACTCCCTTGGAAACAATGGTACTGCTCATACCAAATAAGAAAACTTAGATAATTGAAGCCAATTTATTCAAATAATCAAGAATAAAAGTAATCTATTCATATGGACAAAGTGACTAAGTGTCTATGCAAGTGTTAATACATAATATGCAACGACCAATTTTTTGAAGCATGCAATTCTAAATATTTCATTTTTGAATGGATTTATCAATCAAATAATAAAAAAATGATATATGATACCTCGAATTAGATTATTCTTTGAGTTTAATCAAATATGATACACATGCATACTACCTTTTCCATTCTTTAAAAGTATTTCGTAGCTGCCAAACAGTCCATGCTTGCGAGTGTCCCTGATCAAGATATGTTATCCCCACGAGATCACCAGACAAATTGAACAATGGTGATCCTAAGTAAGCATACTCATGCATAGCGCAATCATGAAGTAGAACACCGCCAGAAACAGCTCTGTTTATGAAGAAGAAAAACATCATTAATTTTATTCAAACGACAATATTACATGATGTGATATAATATGTGAGAGATCTTACATTACTGAACCTCTGCAATAAGCGGTTGGTGTAACAAACGCTTCTCTAGGGAAAATAAAACAACGAACAGGATCACCAACTTGAACAGGCTGAGTCTCAAACCTGACTGCTTTTATATAGCCACTTTCACTTGGCTTAGCAGCAAATATATAGAAACCTTCCGCAGATTCATAGGCAGCAAGAGCACCACTGGCAGATTTATTGGGCTTAAGAACATCAAGGTCTTGTCCTTGTTCGTATCCTGCAGCATTTGGGAAGTGCACTACAAAACTTTTTTTCATCCCAAAGAATTTGGAATTCGCTGCTATGACAGCAGACTCATCATCATCGATTGAAAGAATAATGCCAGCAATGACCATAACCCGCTTGTCCTTGGACTTCGGCATCCAGTCAAAAGATATACGCACAATTGACTTACGGACCTCAATAATAACTTGAGGGTGTTGTTAACAAGATTTTTTTTATAAAGAAAATCAGAAGACCAGATAGGGATTAGGTCAACCATCAAAGAAAGAAATGACGGACCTCCTCCATAGGCGCAAGGAAAAGAGAGGAGCTGCTCGCCGCTGTGAATACCGCCTCCCTCCGCAGCGTGTGCCTTGGACAGGCGCTAGGGATGTGTTGACACCATTTTTCGGCATGTGTCAAATGAGCTAAGACTTGCATTGATTGACAGCCGTTTTATATCGGCATCAGAAAGTCATCGGTCAGATTTACCGATGAGAGTGAATGCTGCAAGAAGTTTGTTGCCGATGGGGGCTGGACGATTCTTGCCGATAAGGGTTAATTGGTGGAGACAAGTTACCAGAAGTGCAAGGTTGCGGATTGGGAAGTATTGCCGATGCCGATGGGCATAGAGTGACGATGCTGATAGGCACAGGGTAACGTGACGGTTGACGTCAGCAAGGGATTGCCGATGGCAATAGAAGAAAGTTGCGGATTGAAGAGTCTGCCGATGGAAAGTTTCATCGAAGAAAAGACAAGGAAACTGGTGATCTTATACCAGTATTATTATGGAAGTTTGAGTCCGACTCCTGCGCGAGTCAGTTATTTGCTTTAAAATAGGAGTTTGTATTGTTTAGGAAAGGTACGAGTTGTGTCTGTTTACAACTCCTATTGCCGGAGTATAAATATGTACCTGGGGGTCGTGAGAAAAACACAATCAATATATCAAATAAATCAATTACTCTTATTTACCTTTACTGCAATTTACTCTTTTATTGCATTAGCCTTAGTTTATCTACGAGTTCTTCAAGCTTCGACGAGCGGCATCTCCTTGATCTCCGTCAAACCCTTGCAAGTTCCGCGTGGGAGTAATCTGAGCTTTGACATCCGGGCGCAGCGCTGTTGTCTCGTTCAACTCTGCTCTAGTTATCCTGATCAAGTCTGAATCTTGACATCTGGGCGTATCGCCGTTGTCTTGTTCAAATCTTGTTCTAGTTATCGTCCTTGTCGATTAACTGGTCAAATCGACTGGCACACCTTTGGATATCAAATTCGGGTAATAGCCCGAGGGGTTCGCAGATCCTGACGTTTTTTGTGTCAATACCTCTTTTGGCACACCCGGTGGGACCATTATACATCTATCATGGGTGATAATTCTGACGTTAACCAGAGGAACGTCATCGAAGTCTCCGAGGCCGATCTGAAAGATGATCAAAAGTTGGCTATGGAGCGGGCTATGGAGGAGTACAAACAGTTGTATCTGAAGTCCTTCAGCATAAGCAGGAGCGGCGAAGCCATCCAGAAGCAAGATCCGCCGTTGCCATGGCAGGTCACGTATGATGCCAATCCTGATAAGTTGCAAGAGATGGTTAATTCTGCCTTAAATCAAGCATTAATTATCCACTCCAATGTGATGTCCAATACTGTGTATAATGCTGTTATACAATCTTTCAAAGAAGGACAAGCACCTCAGTATGTTGGTCCAGCATATCATCAACCTGGATCGACATCTATAAACCCATCGGCATCCCCAATGACGTCTTCCACTCCTGTGGATCCGTCTGCCGATGTGGCTACACCACCAAGGCCGAGTCCTGAAAGCATCACCAAGCTTAGTGCAGATCTGGTGGCATCGGTAATGACGGGACCTGCTGTCCAGAATCATCCAACTCCCGTCAACTGGTGGGGATACGGTATGCCTTCAAATCCATCTATTGTTTCCAATCTGGTGCAGGGAGACAGTTCAGCTTGGAAGGGTTCCATGGCATCGGCAATGCAGTCACAGCCGACGATCTCTATGATGCATTACTCCACGTCTTCTCCAACTGTGCAAATGCCATCAGGAGACCTCTAGGTGGTGATTCCTAAAGTACCTCTGATGCCACCATCGGCAAACTCTCTGCCGATGCAACACAGTATAGCAACTTGAAGTCAACCTATGGTGGTAAACCCTCAAGCCGGAGTACTAGCACATCAAGGTAACCAATTTGTTGATTACTCTAAGATGCAGGAACAGCAGACGCCAGTTAACTATTAGCCATCGGTAAGTCACATGCCGATGATGTATAATCCTAGATGGACTAACCAGCCGCCGGTTCAACAGCCTGGCGTACTAATGTATCAGTATGGAAGTTCAGCAAACACTCAGAGTGGACCATCGGTACAGCAACTGATGAATATGATGACTCAATCTAATCCAGTAAGTGTGCAAAATTATCCATCGATAAGTCAGCCGATGCATAATGTCCAGATGACTGGTGCTGCGCCCGTGACAATTACTCCGAATCATCTTCAACCAAGACCTGAAGGGGCGCATCAGCCGGCTCCACCAGTCAACAATCAGCCAATAAGTCGGCAAGAGCAGAATACATATTGGACCGATAAGATCGCCAAAGTGATGAAGGAACAATTCGGCATTAAACTCAAGGTTAATACATATTCTTATCGGACACCGTATCCTCCGGCATATGACTTAATTCCTCTCCCAAATCGGTACAAGGTGCCTGATTTTACCAAATTCTCTGGCCAAGATGACACGTCAACAATGGAGCACATCAACCGCTTCATTATCCAGTGTGGAGAAGCTGCCAACAGAGAAGAGTTGAGGGTGAGATTGTTCTCATCATCGTTGTCTGGATCGGCGTTCACATGGTTTATATCATTGCCTCCAAACTCTGTAATCACATGGGCCGATCTAGAGAGGCAGTTTCATAAATACTTCTTCGCTGGTATACATGAAAAGAAGATTACCGATTTGGTTAAGCTGAGGCAACGTAATGATGAATCGGTGGAAAGCTTTGTCCAGAGACTGCGAGACACGAAAAACAAGTGCTACAGCTTGGTGCTTGATGATCGGCAATTGGCAGATTTGGCCTTCCAAGGATTGTTGCCGCACATCAAAGATAAGTATGCGTCTCAAGATTTTGAAAGTCTAAGCCACCTTGTGCAGAGAATTGCCGATCAAGACGTCAAGACTTTTGAGCCTAGAAAGACTTGGAATAAGAAGGTGACCTTCATTGAGCGAGAAGAGGATTCCGATGAAGAGCTAAGCATCAGCGCTGCCGAATGGGTGAAGGATAAGAAATTTGTGTCTTGTCCGTTTGGCCAGAAGAAAGCTGAAAGGTTCACCTTTGATATCACCAAGGCCGATAGGATGTTTGACTTATTACTTCAAGAGGGGCGGATCAAGTTGGCGCCTAACCAAGTAATTCCATCGGCCGGAGAGCTCAGAAAGATCAGGTATTGCAAGTGGCACAATACAACTTCGCACAGTACCAATGACTGCAAAGTATTCAGGCAGCAGTTGCAGTCAGAAATTGAATCTGGACGAATTATATTTGAAAATTCTAAAGCCTAGAAACCGATGAAGATTGATCAGCACCCGTTTCCAAATAATATGGTGGAAACCAGTGAAAAAACTAAAGTGCTGATGTCGGAAGCTGCCAGGAAGAATGCATCGGTAGATCCTGGTCATCAGGTAGCTGAGCGTGATGAGAAGAGGTTTGCCAATGATAGAAAGGGCAAGAAAGTTGTCGATGAAGGTAGCAATGCCAACAGGGCTCCTGGTGTTATAATCACGCATAAGCAGCCAAGGCGAGAGTATCGGCAATCGCGAGAGGAGCAACGTCGGCAAGAAGAAGAAGAGCACCAAGAGTGGCTTTGGCATAAGGACCACTGGAAGTGTCCCTTCTTCGTCCACTACTGGGAAGAAGGCATCAAGCTACCTACTGTCGATAATTGTCCTGAGTGCAATGGGTATTACCCTGCCGATCGGTCAAAAAGGAAGCCTTGTTTCGACGATCGGATATCTAGGTATGCTAGGCCGCTCAGAGAAAAGAAATCGGCACATGACCGGCTGGGGGGCAAGCTCAGCGCGCATAACAGTCTTGGCAGGCGTGTTGATCCAGAGGAGCTTGAGGAGATGGCCAAAGAGTGCTTGACAAAGAAATATTCTCCAAAGGTCCAAACATAAGGAATGGTGCCGATGCAAGCAGTGAGAGGCAGCACCAGCCTGTTTGGAAAACTAAACTTCCTCAGTGGTGCTCTAAGAGTCTAACAAAGACTCAGAAAAGGAGAATCCAGCGCGAACGCCAAAGCGACTTATATGACAGTGAAAATCCTTCAAGGGAAAAGTAGTGGAGGCCAAAGCGCAAGGATAGGGATCCATCGGCAGAAATCAATATGGTCGTCATATTGCCGATGGAGTTCATGGCACCTATCAGTGACGAAGAAGAGGCTGCAAAAATGGCGCAATTGGTCTTGGATCCAATGGTAGCTGTCTTTGAGAAACCTGCCGGTGATGAAAGGCAGCACCTGAGGGCCCTGTTTGTTAAGGGTAAAGTGGATGGACAGCCTGTAACGAAAATGCTGGTGGATGGCGGGGCGTCAATAAACATAATACCATATGTTATGTTCAAGAAGCTTGGAAAAGGCAACCAAGACTTAGTCAAGACGGACATGAAACTTAAATATTTTGAAGGCAATGTGTCATTAGCTATGGGAGCCGTATGTGTTGAATTAACCATCGGCAGTAAAACTTTGCCGACGACATTTTTCGTGATCAGTGGCAAAGGCACCTACAACTTGCTCCTAGGAAGGGATTGGATCCATACCAATTGTTGTATTCCTTCTACTATGCATTAGAGCCTTGTGCAGTGGGTTGGAGACAAGATTGAAGTTGTCCGGAGTGAAACTCCGTCAATCGTTGCATCGACAGAATCGGAAACTTATGAGCAAACCAGGTGCATATCAGGTGAAGCTTGGGACACAGAGTTCCTCAAAGTTGCCGATTACCATATTACACCGATCCAAACAGTCGGTCCTGAAGAGGAGTTTTAATGGATCAATTCACCGATGATGGAAAACTGGGACAGGGGTTCACATCGGCCGATGATTTATTAGAAGTAGATATCGGCGATGGTAGTAAGCATAGGCCTACTTTTATTAGTACTAAGTTGGATTCCCAATGTAAGCGGCAATTGATTGATTTATTAAAAGAAAATAAAGATTGGTTCGCTTGGGATTATATAGAGATGCCTGGTTTAGACCGATCAATAGTCGAACATCGGTTGCCTATTAAGTCTGGTTTCCAACCACATCGGCAACCTACGCGCCGATGCAATCCTATGGTGTTGCCTGACATTAAAGCTGAAATTACAAAGTTAATTGAAGCTGGGTTTATTCGGCAGTGTCGATATGCCGATTGGATTTCTAATGTGGTTCCTGTGTATAAGAAGAACGGAAAGCTTCGTGTTTGTATTGATTTTTGGAATCTCAACAAGGCTACACCGATGGATGGTTATCCGATGCCAGTTGCCGATTTGTTAGTTGATGCTGCTGCCGGACATCAAATCATTAGTTTCATGGATGGTAATGCTGGATATAATCAAATATTCATGGCTGAGGAAGACATAAACAAGACTGCATTTAGATGTCTAGGTCACGTCGGTTTGTTTGAGTGGGTCGTGATGACTTTTGGCTTGAAGAATGCCGGTGCTACTTATCAAAGAGCGATGAATTTTATCTTTCATAAGTACATTAGCACGATAGTCGAAATCTATATTGATGATGTGGTGGTTAAATCCAGAAGTTTTGAAAAGCATCTTGCCGATTTGCGAAAAATCCTGGAATGCACAAGGGAGCATGGGTTGAAGATGAATCCTAACAAGTGTGAGTTTGGTGTATCGGCAGGCCAATTTCTGGGTTTTATGGTGCATCAGAGAGGCATCGAGATCGGTAGAAAATCTATTGATGCAATTAATAAGGTGGTTGCCCCTACAAACAAGACTGAGTTGCAATCCTTGATCGGCAAGATTAATTTCATCAGAAGATTTATATCCAACTTATCTGGTAAGATTAAATCTTTTAGTCCATTGTTAAAGCTGAAAGCCGATCAAGAGTTTACATGGAAAGAGGAACAACAGTTAGCCTTGGAGGAGATCAAGAGGTATTTGGTGAACCCTCCAGTCTTGGTTCCACCTCGGCACGGGAAACCTTTCAGGTTGTATTTGTCCGCCGATGATAGTGTTATCGGATCGGCTTTAATTCAAGAATTTGAAGGGAAAGAACGTGTGATTTATTACTTAAGCAGAAGGTTGGTAGATGCTGAAACCAGGTATTCGGCCATAGAGAGATTATGTTTATGTTTATATGTCTCTTGCATAAAATTGAGGCATTATTTATTATCGGCTGAATGCAATGTTATCTGCAAAGATGATGTGGTTAAGTATATGCTGTCGATGCCGATATTAAGTGGGAGAATCGGCAAATGGATTCTAGCACTTTCAGAGTTTGATCTGAAGTATGAATCGGCTAAGGCTGTTAAGGGTCAGGTGATGGCCGATTTTGTTACTCAGCATTGCAATATGGTAAGCTCTGTAGAGGTTGCTCCTTGGACTTTGTTCTTTGACGGGTCTACGTGCAAAGAAGGGGCAGGTATCAGTGTTCTCTTAATTTCACCCCGGGGACGAAAGTATGGAATTTTGTTGCCGATTGTTGCTACGTCAACAAACAATCAGGCTGAGTATCAGGCTTTAATAAAGGGGTTGGAATTGCTCAGGGAAGTACATGCCGATGTCTTTGAAATCTTTGGCAACTCTATGTTGGTGATCAATCAATTGATTGGGGTATATGAATGCTGAAGTGAAATGTTGATTGCACACCATAAGAAGTGTTTATGGTTATTAAAAGAATTCAAAGAGTACCGCCTTGAGCATATTCCTAGGTTGCATAACGAAGAGGCCAATCGGTTAGCACAGAATGCTTCAGGGTATCAGCCGATTCAAGAGGTCATGACATCGGTAATGGTTGCCGATGACTGGAGAAAAGAAATTGCTGATTACTTAAGAGATCCATCTAGGAAAGTTGAAAGGCATCTAAGGTTTCAAGCTACTAAATATGTGCTCCTTGACAGTGAATTATATTATCGGACGATTGATGGAGTTTTGCTCAGGTGCCTTGGTAAAGAGGAATCAAAAGAGTTAATGGGCGAAGTCCATGAGGGTGTGTGTGGCGCACATCAATCGGCATTCAAGATGAAGTGGATGATTAGGCGAAATGAATATTATTGGCCGACAATTCTTGAAGATTGCTTCAACTATTTTAAAGAGTGTCAGGATTGTCAGAAGTTTGGTAATGTCCAGAGGGAACCTGCATCGACAATGAATCCTATAATCAAGCCTTGGCCGTTTAGAGGATGGGCTATTGATCTCATTGGCCAAATTTATCCGCCGTCGAGTAAAGGGCATAAGTTTATACTCGTTGCTACCGATTACTTCACGAAATGGGTTGAGGCAATTCCTTTGAGGAAGGTGACATCGGCAAACATGGTAGATTTTGTAAAAGAGCATATTGTTTACCAATTCGGTATTCCTCAAACTATTACCACCGATCAAGGAACTATGTTCACATCGGGAGAGTTTGATGAGTTTGCTGCTAGTATGGGGTTCAAGGTATTGAATTCTTCTCCTTATTATGCTCAAGCTAACGGTCAGGTTGAAGCAACTAATAAAGGAGTTATTAATCTTATCAAACGCAAGATTGAAGAAAACCCTAGAAGGTGGCATACGGTGTTAAATGAAGCCCTATGGTCGTGTTGGATGGCGTGTCATGGTGCAATCAAAGTTTCGCCGTATCAGTTGGTCTATGGACACGATGTTGTCCTGCCTTGGGAAGTTAAAACTGGTTCTAGGCAATTATTTTCTCAGGATCAGTTAACAGCCGATGATTATGATACTCTTATGAAGGATGAGTTAGAAGACTTAGCAAGTCATCGGTTGAGGGTTCTGGTCAGCATTGAAGAAAATAAGAAAAGAATTGTCAGATGGTATGACAAGAAGGTGAAGGTGAAAGAATTTGCCGATGGTGATCTGGTATGGAAATTAATTTTGCCGATTGGGACTAAGAGTTCTAAATTTGGAAAATGGTCTCCTAATTGGGAGGGTCCGTTTCGGATAAATCAGTCTGTTCCTGGCAATGCCTATATTTTGGAAACTCTCGAGGGGGTTGCGTTCTCCAGAGCAATCAATGGTAAATACTTGAAGAAATATTACCCTAGTGTTTGGGTAGATGCATAGAATGCCCGTTGGAATACCGATGGAAGAGAGTGCTATGTAAAACATCGGTAAAAGCGTACTGACATTATATTACAAAGCAAAATCAAGTGTTACATTTGCCGATATGATGAATTGTAGCAAATTACAACAAGGATTGAATAGTTGATATCGCACGCAGGCGAATTTGCTCTATTTCCTCCATTTCCCTGGCATCATCATCGGCAGACCCTTCAACTGGCTTGATTTTCTTCTTCAGCAGGATAGCTTGTCGGGCGTTTCTGTCTCTTTCTTGTCGCAGAGCCTTAATGGCGTCGAGCAGTTGGGCTTTCTTTTGGCTGGCTGTGTTCAGGGCTTCTTCAACCCTTTTCAGTTCAGTCAGCAACTCTTCCCTCCTTGCCGATAAATGAACGATCTCTTGCTCAAGATTGGCGCCGGAAGCTTCTACTTGGCTGATGTCCTTGTGTTTCTCATCGGCAATTTGTTTGAACTTAAGCATTTCTTCTTCAATCTTTGAGTGAGCGGTTCTATCGGCTATGCGACGAGAAAGTCTTTGATACTGGAGTTGCCTGCTCTCAAGAAACGCTGCCTGGAAGAGTGTTTCCTCTGTATCGGCAGATAGGTGGCCTTGGATGTCTTTGAAAGCTATCTTTGCTGCAGTAGAGTCTTGGACGAGATGAGATGTGTCTTGTTGCAGTGAGGATAGCAATGTTTCAAGCTTGAGTTTGACCTCTGTCGATAAAGCTGGAGCAGAGCTTTCTTCGTCCTCGTCCTCATCGGGAAGATTGATGGCGAAGGAGAACAAGCTATTCGCTGGAGCAGAGCCTTCTTTGTTTTGTCTTCGTCAGGGAGGTTGACGGCGAAGGGGAATAGGCTGTCAGGGGAGTCTTGGGCCTGAAAAGGAGAAAGTTAGAGTTTGTCGATCATAAGTTTATACTGCAAGTTTTTAGATAGTTGGCTTACCATCTTGAAGCGGATTTCTTGTCTGGGACTTGGGAAGGCTGCCGGTATGGTATTGTCTGGAAGATCGGCAATGGTTGCCGATGAACACGCTTCCGTAGGAGGAGCGGTCGGTGCTATTGGTGCTATTGCTGGTGTTGTCTCTGCTGCGATGGTTGGTTCCTGTGGCGGTGATGCCATCCTCTGGTCGGGAATGTTATCTGGTGTAGGTGCTGGTGCCGATGCTGATGTTGCAGCTGGTTCCTGCGGCAGTGGTATTGTTTCCTGGTCAAGGATTTCGTCCGTTGGCTGATCGGGAATAGACGCCGATGATGGCTCTACTATTGGTGCATCGGTGGGAATTGGTGATGCAGCTGGAGTGGCTCGCCTCAAACGTTTCTTCTTTGGAGCGGCAGTAGGTGAGCCGGCCCTTTTTGGTTGCGAAGCTTGGGGGGAGTCGGCAGCGTGAGTTGGAGAAGCTTGTACGTTTGGAGCAGTTGCCGATGACCTCGCTGCCTGAAAAATGTTTGGTGCAAGTTACATAAAGTAAATATTGCCGATGAGCAGTTTGTGATCGGTATAAGTAAAAGTAAAACTTACTACGAAAGCTTGCGCCAAGATGGCAGCAGCAGCCGATGGAGTAGCAATGGTCTTTGCAGGCGTCGGCTTGGGCTTGAGAGTGACCTTAGGTACCCTCTGAGGAGTGAAGGCAGCCAGTGTATGAGCTTTATTACCGATAATCGATACAGAGCTCATCATTCGAAGATGGAAGGGCTTGCCACTCTTGCTCATTTGAGGGATTGGATCGTCAACCTGTTAAGCAAAAGAAGATCAGATGACGATGGTAGAAGTAAATGATAAAAATGCATTTTGATGAACTTACTGCATCATCGGGGATGATATGATCGGCGTTGATCAAATGCCGATAGTAGTGCGATGACTTGGCGAACAGTTGGCTTCTCCATTCTTGCCACCAAAATTTGTATTCCTCCATGATGAAAGATGTTGGTGCCCAGGAGGATAGGTCGATGTTTGATGTATCGGCATCGGGAGGGAGATTGACAATCTTGTTCCAATCCATAGCGCTGGAGATAATTTGTCTTGGTTTTATCACCTTGGCGTAGCAGAGTTTGATCGGTAATTGGCCGAATGTCAGTTGTCTTGCTACTGCCAATGGGTAATAGAACTCATAAGATGGAGGAGCATTCTTCCCAGTTCCGAAAATGTTGATTGGAATAGCTCGGGGAACAATGCTGGCCTTCATGATTACTTCATTCTGAGGCACGTTCCAATCGGTAAGGTTGAACAACAAAGGAAATCGGTTGTCATCATCAATGTAAGGCCACCAAAGCCATTCTGAAGCAGAGATTCCGTTATAAAGTTTTTGAAAGAATTTGCCAAACTGGTCTGCATTGGCATCGGTTCCTAGTAGCACTATGATAGCCTCCCCGAAATTAAGAGGGGGATGAGTTGCCGATTCATCATCATCAAATACATAATCCTCTGATATATCCCTTGGGAATTGCTGATTGAACAAGTCAAATTGAAGGGCCTTGTACATGTGTGCGTTTAACCACATGTTTATAAACCACCAAGGATCCCCGAGGTTACCGATGGACTCGCCTAACAATAACTTCTTGGATACTTGGTGTAGAAGATGGTATACCGATCCAAGGAGGTATCGGCCGAGAGGGAGTCTTGTTCCATCGGCTAGAAGCTCTGCCGCAGGAAGATACATGGTGGTAGGTCTGACTGTTCTGCCACAGAAGATAAATTTTTCTAGCCACATGTTCAAAAAGATGACATGCTCCCTTTGACCTACCGATCCAGTCTTTTGGTATTCCCGGATGTAACCAGTCCAGCCGTCGATATTGCGTGTGTTCACGTTATACTCGGCCTTCCTATTGAACAGGGCGGGGGTATCGGCAGAGGAGACATCGAGGCCGGTAAGCATGTGCACGTCGACAAGAGTGGGAGTAGCTGGTCCGTGTCTGAATAAAAAGGCATTCATTGTATCGGACCAGAAATACGAAGCCACCATCATCATATTCTCATTCTTCTCCATATCGGCAATGGAGAGCCTGATACACTGATCTAGGTTACGCTCTGACCAGTAAACTTGCTGTGTTCTGATTATTATAAGGTACTAGTTTTTCCATTCCTTGGTGGGTTTGGGCCATGAGCGGAAAACATCTTTCCATAACCCTAGGCTAAAGCATTCAGATTTGAAAGGGATGCGGTTGGTCTCTGCGTTGATCAGATTGGTAGGATCGGGGTGTCCCATTGGGTCCAGGTAGTTGAAATTGGATTGCTCAATGGGGATTACTACCTTGTTGTACAGTTCCTAGTTTTCGGAAAAATCAAAGAAAGAAAGGGGAAAAGAGATTACAAAATTGATACGGAAAAGGAACTTGCAGAAGGTGAAGTGAGGAGGAAGTAGATTTACTTTGGGGACGTCGAAGTGGATCACCATTGGAGTTGAGGAAGTCCTTGCGATTCGTGCTCTACTTGAGGAAATCGTTGTTGCTTGAGCTCACGGGACTGTTCTTCGGAGCCGCCGCCGAGGTTGAAGACGAAGGCAGATGAAAATGAAAGTGAGCGCAGGGTGAAAAAACAGATTGGATGCTGGTAAGTTTTATAAGCCTGGTCAGGGGTATTTTTGGAGTTTTTATTCGTACTAAACAGGAATATGGAAGGGCGTGCAATAGATGTGCGCGATAATCAAGGAGTTATCTTGGAGGGAACAGTTACAGTGGAGAAAATTTCGGCGTGTAAAATATTCTACACTCCAAAATTGGGGGGCATGTGTTGACACCATTTTTCGGCATGTGTCAAATGAGCTAAGACTTGCATTGATTGGCAGCCGTTTTCTATCGACATCAGAAAGTCATTGGTCAGATTTACCGATGAGAGTGAATGCTGCAAGAAGTTTGTTGCCGATGGGGGCTGGACGATTCTTGCCGATAAGGGTTAATTGGTGGAGACAAGTTACCAGAAGTGCAAGGTTGCGGATTGGGAAGTATTGCCGATGCCGATGGGCATAGAGTGACGATGCCGATAGGCACAGGGTAACGTGGCGGTTGACGTCAGCAAGGGATTGCCGATGGCAATAGAAGAAAGTTGCGGATTGAAGAGTCTACCGATGGAAAGTTTCATCGAAGAAAAGACAAGAAAACTGGTGATCTTATACCAGTATTATTATGGAAGTTTGAGTCTGACTCCTGCGCGAGTCAGTTATTTGCTTTAAAATAGGAGTTTGTATTGTTTAGGAAAGGTACGAGTCGTGTCTGTTTACAACTCCTATTGCCGGAGTATAAATATGTACCTGGGGGTCGTGAGAAAAACACAATCAATATATCAAATAAATCAATTACTCTTATTTACCTTTACTGCAATTTACCCTTTTATTGCATTAGCCTTAGTTTATCTACGAGTTCTTCAAGCTTCGACGGGCTGCATCTCCTTGATCTCCGTCAAACCCTTGCAAGTTCCGCGTGGGAGTAATCTGAGCTTTGACATCCGGGCGCATCGCTGTTGTCTCGTTCAACTCTGCTCTAGTTATCCTGATCAAGTCTGAATCTTGACATCTGGGCGTATCCCCGTTGTCTTGTTCAAATCTTGTTCTAGTTATCGTCCTTGTCGATTAACCGGTCAAATCGACTGGCACACCTTTGGATATCGAATTCGGGTAATAGCCCGAGGTGTTCGCAGATCCTGACGCTTTTTGTGTCAATAGGATGCCAGGGGGAAAGCAGATCGTACCCTCGGAGACACGCTAGGGATGGCAGGGGGGAAGCAGGTCGTACCCTCGGAGATTGCTGAATCAGCCGTCGATTCGTCGTGCGGCGTTTGCCGGCTTCAGGATCTGCTCCTGCCCCCTGGAACCTCACCCTCCAAATCCCGCCGTGCGCCTGACGCCGCTGGATCTGAAAGACTGGGACAACGATGGCACAAGCAGGAGGATGAGGAAGTGATCCGAGGATGATGATGATGGCCGAAGAGCAAGGCAGCCGCCGGCGCGCCGCCCGACGCCCACGGCTCACCAATGAGGAGCTGGGGAGGAGGCAGTCGGGGAGGAGAGGGTTTTCGTGTTGTAGAGATCCCGACAACTGTCTTTGCCCCTTTCCATATCTAGGGTTAAGGTTGAAAACGAAAACGAAAATTCCCGACCGAATCGCATCATTTTCTATATTTGACCCGAGAGTTTTCAGTTTTTTCGGAAAAATTCGAATCCGGTACGAAATTCGGACGGAAAATTCGAAAACGGGACGGAATTCGGTTTGAGCATATTTCGACCGATTTCTATATTTCTATATTATATTTGCCTCCATATTTCTATATTATATTTCTAGGGACGAGGAGGCCGCGAGGAGCAGGTCTAGCGAGTGCTTTGAAATAGCAGTGGGATGGCTCGGTTGCAAATTAAAAAGGGCCGGTTGGCTATGTATGCCACCTCCATCCTTGTTGATGGGTGTTGTATGGCTATCAAGACATATGGCCGGCATAATTTGTGGAAACTGATAGGGTTGGCTCGCTTCGGCCGACCCTCCATCGAACAAACTAAAAATATTATTAAGCCTGTAAGTGTATAAAATGAGGGCATTCTATGTTCACGGAATCATGCTATATGAGAGCATCCTAAGTTTACGGATTCATGCTATATGAGGGCATCCTATGTTTACGGAATCATGCTAAGTCTTAAAATCAACGTCATCAGAATTAAAAAAAAGGCACAATATCAAAATGTATATTCTTTGCACCCTTGTAAGTCATGTTAAATTTAGTGTCGGGCTAAAAGTTCAATTCCATAGAATAGAAAGTATGCAGAACACTTCGACAAGAAAAGAAAAGGAATCACACCATCTATATAGATGTCCGAGTTTACTAAAAAAAATCGAAACTGTAATAACCGAAAGTGCGTAACATTCCTCGACTGCGAGATAACAAATGAATAGACGGCATGCAATCAACTAATATACAATATCATCTTGGAACTCTAAAGTTCGCTATCATTGTCGTCATCTCTCGAATCGTGAAACCATATACTACTACTACTTCGCATCTTCAGCGTTCTCTGTTGCTGGTTTTTTGTCATCGTCCTCGCTTTCCAATCCCTGCAGAAGTGAGAGGCAGTGCGTCAGCACAAATCAAATAACAGCAGAGAAAACCAGCTGTCTCGCTTCTTCTAAACATATCAAGCTTTTTAGCCAGGCGGCAGGCATACCATAGCATGACAAAGAACGTGGACAGGTTCCGTGGAATAACAACGACGCCACATTTTGATAGCTATAATAAGCCTATAACAACACATCACACTCCAACTCCACGTTCCATATGGCATTACTGTGTTTTGTTAGATGCAGTATGCAGCTAAATCGTGGTAATACGTAGTGGATATAGTAATTCCTTTCTTAACAGAACATGTGTACTTACCGAGGTTGCATCAATCTTATCAAAGTCATCATCTAGCCCATCATCACCATCAACTGAAAGCAATCAATCATACCAAAAAAAAGTTATATACAAGAACCAGAGAAGTAGAGAAGAGAGAAAAACTTGGGTGGTTGAGGTCCAGGGATGCGAATTACCAGGGCCCTCATCATCGCTACCCAGATCCCCCAGCAGAAATACATCCAGATCATGTTCTGGATTTGTAGAAGAGGTCTTGCTTGGCGCTTTTGTATCTTTCGGTTCTGCAGTTGTAGATGACTGGGATGCTTCCTTCTGGGAATCCTTTTTCTCTTCCTCTGCTTTCATTTTCAGATCCTCGAAGTGTTTCTTCTCAAACCTATTCGGATTATATTGAAGTCAGCAAACATGTTAAATGCACAAAAGTTATGCAATAAAACTAGCATCACGATATAATAAGCAGTGGTTCGAAATCAACTATTAATGTGAAATTTGAAGAAATCAAATCTGATAATAAATATATTCAAGGTAAGTTCCATTACATCTATCATGGAGGCACAACTAGATAGGACATCATAGATTATGCCATCAACAATAATTGCAGTTAATGGATAAAATTGGCGTACTACAATGCCACAAGAAAAAATAATGACTATACCAATTCAAATAAAATTGTATAAATTCCTTTGACAGGTGTGACATGAAGAATAAATGACAAAATCCACAACATTCTAGTAAAAGCTTGCGCATCACAAACAGGATTGACAAAAAACAACAACAAAAAACATATGTAGAGTGTACAGCTATAGGAATACGAGGTTGCTACGCTAGTCGGAAAACAAAACTTTTCGACCTCATAAACCAGGATCTACTGCTAGTTACAGGTTACGGGATTACCACTAGACGCGCAGGTGCAGCGGAAGACGACTTGATGTAGTCGTGCGCGTCGCAGCAGGCAGTGCAATTGCGTGGTCGTCCGTCTCAACGTCCCCTTCGCGCGGTTCGTCCTTGCTCCAGATGCAGCACCTTCGGGAATCCCACACGTGTAGGGAGGAAGCGTTGCGCCTCCGGACTGCTAGGTCCGCGAGGAGCAAAAGGCGCGAGCGTGGGGAGGCGACGGTGGCTGCCAAAAGGCGTGGATCAATTCGCCCTGCGCCCACCCCTTGCTTATATAAGCGTCCTGACGAGCTCCCACGGTGGAGGCCCATTAGTAACCCTAAACCTAGTCTAATTCGGGTCCAACCCGAATTAGGCTTCCAGCCCTTTAAACGTGCGACCCTATGGCTCACGCATACATAGACATGACTCAAGTACTCTTACTCGACCAATAGTTGATAGCGGCCTCTAGCAAGGCGTGTCAACTCCTATGCATATGCTATGATCATATCAGACAAACCACTATGGCCATGTACAAGTTATTCCCTTCGCCACTCGATATATGGTTCAACTCGTGGGTTAACACTTAACCCAAGCACGACCATGCATTTGTTGATCCAATCACATGAGTGATCCAGTGATATCTCTCTCACGAAGAGAGGGGCAAATTCCATCTTGATTGTCTATGTCTCATAGCATGTTTCCCGACCACCCAAGGACCACCTTTATAACTACCCAATAACGGAGTAGCGTTTGATAGTCTCTAAGTAGATCGTTTCACATCTTGAGTACATACCACAATCTCAGGTCTAAGGACATAACGTACATGACATGAATAGAGACTTTCTCTTGTTGGGTCAGTCCAGCCTACATGTCTCATATGTGCCCACATTATTAGTTTGACATATCCATGTCTATGACTTGTGAAACATAGTCATCAACTAATACATGTGCTGGTCTAATATTCAAGTGTGCTCTTACAAGAATGCCGACCAAGGACAACTTTTAGAATAACCATTCAGGTAATTGAGTTCCACAAACAATTCACATAATCGTCAATCAATACCAGTTGTCTATAATGGATATTCAAAGAACACTTTATTAATCATGGATACAATCGGAATATAATCATCTACATGATTAGCTCTAGGGCATATTCCTAACAACAGCATGACCAGACAAGGGGTGAGAAGAAAACTTACGGGGCTATATAGCTGTTTACTAGCAAAAAATATACCCGCCAGAATTTGCGCTCTTTCATGTATCTTGGGCATAGCTCATATCTGAACTTTGATATTTCCTGAAAAAGACAGCACCATTTGATAGAAATATAAAATTAGGCGATCAGGAACCCTAGATCGACGGTGAGCTCTAATACCACCATACTCCCTGTCGGGTACGAAGGTAAGGGGTACCCTAAACCCTTCGATAAATTAACGCTAAACATAGCAACCATTTTTAAGGCAAGGACCAACCCACTACTCGGTAAGATGCGGCCCATCAATCGAGGGCCCCCTCTGCACCAAACTGTGGCAACAAGCCACGGGCCGACTCCACCTCGACGACGGACGAGGGGTCGAGCGAACGACCCCCGACTCCACCTCGACGACGGACGAGGGGTCGAGCGAACGACCCCCGGCTCCACCTCGACGACGGACGAGGGGTCGAACGAACGACCCCCGGCTCCACCTCGACGACGGACGAGGGGTCGAACGAACGACCCCCCGAGCTCTACCTCGATTTCGACCTGTCCAACCCCGTCGACGCCTCGACCTCCCCCTCGACCGAGGGTCAAGCAGACGACCCTTAGACGAGGGGGTCGATTAACCCAACTGCTCCGGCATGGGTTAAAGTGAACCCACCTAATGACATGGGCGCCCGCGTCCGCTGTCAAATCCGCCAACTCCCCGTCCAGTCCCCGATTCCCGTCAACTGTGCCGCCACTGTTGCCACTACGCGAGTACGGACTCCAACAGTACCCCTCGGAAAGTGAACAGTGCGACCCTCGACGACGACGTCGGGAACGCGACGGAGTCATACAGGGCTCGACCCCCTCCCTCGACCGGGGGGCTCGACCCCCTCCTCTTCAACAACTCCGGTACGGAAGCCGTCCCATCTGCCCCGTCAAGCTTCAGCTGTGGGACTCGCGCCCGCCTGCGGACGCTGCACAGCGACGACTCCTACTGCCGCCACGACCAGGGACGCCTGAAGGACGGGAAGGCCATGCCGCGACAGTGCTCAACGTCATTCCGCCAACACTGTGCTGCAGATACGCCGCCCATGCTTCTACTGTTAGGACCCTGTACCCTTGGGTCTCCCCTTGGCCTATAAAAGGGGGACGCCGAGGTAGAGTAGGGGGACTCGACTTTTTCCGACTTCTAGGAACTCTGAGGACCGACTCCCACTTGATCTGGGACTCTGACCGGACTTTCATCCTCAGGGACCCTAGTCCACACACACACACACACACACACACACACCGCGCCACTCGATCAACCCCTCGGGTGGCCCGATCCGTGTAACACAGCTTGTACCCCCCCTGTACGAGCACGCTTTGGGTGCGAGATAATACAAGTCATCCTCCCCCGTTGGACGTAGGGCCTTCTTGCCCGAACCAGGATAAATCTTGTGTCCATCTTGCATCACGTCTGAGAGAGGGAGCACGCGATATACAAATTTACTCGTTGGTGGTCTTGACCCCCGGGTCATAACACCGACAGTTGGCGTGCCAGGTAGGGGGATTCGCGTGTCGATCAACTCCGAACTACTCTCTTAGATGGATTCTACCACCCCACCGTTCCCGTTCACCACCGTCATCTGGTTCGGCAGTCTAGGGTTCGTTTCCACGGACGAGGGCGACTTCATAGTCTTTCCCTCCACCCGTGGCCTAGACATCAGCAGCTCCGCTGCGCCGGAGCCAGCAAGGATCAGACAACGGTCCCTCCGCTTGCGACTCTGGCCTGCGATCAGGAGGAGGCGCGAGCGACTTCGACGTGCTCGCCGTCGTGCGAGCTCTGGGGCGCTGGATGTCGTACCCCCGGTCCCAGTTGGCGACACGGCCCCTTCTCCTAGGGGTCCGCTTGACCCACGCTTGTGGGCCGAGGGCGGGCGTCTCCCCAAATGGGACTTCAGCTCTTCCACGCCATCGTCCCCGGAGGCTCCCGTGGCTTCTCCGACACCCTCGACCCCATCACCACCGCGTGACCCGTTCCCGTACGGGCTCCGCAACAGTGCCGGACTCTACTCTGCTTTCGCAGGGATGCGAGTACATACATACGGCGAGTCTCCATGGACGCCGTCGTGGGTGACGGCCGATCCCGTCACCACTACTTCACCAGGCGAGCCAGAGCTGCCCCGTACGTGGGGCACGTTACGGCGGCGCCTGGAGGAGGAAGAAACGGGCAGGCTCTTCCCCCACTTCTACCACGCCGACTTCGACTCGGACTCTCCCAACGAGAGCTACGACTCCACTCGGGAGTGCTTCCACCTCGACGAGCAAACCGTCCTCCAGGACGACGTCGACGACACCGCGGCCACCGAAGAAGGAAGGGGGGCCAACGCCACCCCACCTCGAGATGCCATTCCCCCAAGTCCTGATAGAGCCGATCCACCCCCCGATGTCCAGATTACGCAGGTCCGAGAGCTTCTCAGCAAGCTCGAGGAGGAGCGCCTGCGTCTTCAGCAGCTCGAACATGCCCTCGAGCGGGATCGAGGGCGTCCTCAGGGTGGAGGAGCTCGCGAGCGGGCCCAGGAGGTCCACCGGAAGATCGTCGAGGAGGGGAACGCCGAACCCCGAGTCTTCAACCGCGCCAGCCAGAATGTCGTAGCAGCCGCGATGCTGCTCCGCAACATGCCGGCGCCATCGACCCCCCCAGGCACGACGTATCAGGGAAGAAATCCAGGGGCTGCTCCAAACTGCGGCCGTGCAGCAGGCGGAGAGCTCGGCCTCAAGGCGTCGAGGGGCTGCCTCTGAGCGGCAAGCAGCGCCCCCTCGACAAAATCGGGAGGCCTCCGTCCACCAGAACAAGGCGCCCCAGGGCCGGGTCGAGCCACGACCGGTTCAGGAACGCCTCGTCGACGACCTCCCCCCTCGAGTGAACAATCGACGTCGATACGGCGATGCCGAGGCTCAAGGCTACAGCGCTCACCGAGGTGGGCGCTACGACAGCGACGAAGACCGATGTCGGTCTCCGGAGCCGCCGGGGCCCCGAGTCTTCGGAAGAACTATCCGGCGGGCCTCCCTGCCCGTACGTTTCCGTCCACCCACCAGCCTGATCAAATACAACGGCGAAACCAAGCCAGAGCTCTGGCTTGCCGACTTCAGGCTGGCATGCCAGCTGGGGGAGCCAAAGATGACCTCGTCATCATCCGGCAACTCCCATTGTTCCTCTCCGACACCGCTCGAAGGTGGCTCGAGGAGCTACCCCCGGACTTGATCCAGGACTGGTCCGACCTGGTCCGGATCTTCGAGGGTAACTTCAAGGGCACCTACGAGCGGCCGGGCAACTCCTGGGACCTTCGCAGCTGCAAGCAGAAACCAGGAGAGACCCTCCGCGCCTTCACCCGCCGATTCTCGAAGCAGCGTACCGCACTGACCCACATCTCTGACCACGAGGTCATCACGACGTTCATCGCCGGGACAACCTGCAAGGAGTTGGTGCGGGAGCTGGGGCGAAACATCCCCAAGACCGCCAACGAGCTCATGGACGTCATCGCCAACTACGCGGCTGGCGAGGAGGCCGTTGGCGCATTCTTCCAGATTCCCCCAGGGAAGGGGAAGGGCGACGCGGATGAACCCGGGGGCTCGGACGATGGGCCCAAGAGAAACAAGGGGCCTAGGAGGAACAACGACGGCAACGGCGGCCGGAAGAAGAAGAAGAAGAACCAACCGGGCCGACGCAACGTCGAGCCCAACGTCGAGCATGACGATGACCCCGACGACCTTGTCGCTGCAGCGGACAAGCGGAAGCCTCGAGGACCCCCTCCCGACGGGGGCGTCTTCGATAAGATGCTGAAGGAGCCTTGCCCCTATCATATGGGGCCGGCCAACCACCGCCTCGAGGATTGCCGCATGCTCCGAAGGCACTTCATCCCTCCTGGCCCCAGGAGAGACGACGGCAAGGAAGACCCGCCCTGTGACGCCCACGTCAGGGGCGATGTCCAAAAAGGAGGCTTCCCCGAGATCCACGACTGCTACATGATCTACGGGGGACCCTCGACTCGCCTCACCACGCGTCAGCGCAAGAGGGAGCGTCGAGAAGTTTTTTCCGTTCGGGCCCAGGCCCCGCGGTACCTCGACTGGTCCCACACGCTGATCACCTTCGATCAGGACGACCACCCCGAGCACGTCCCCAACGCGGGGGCTTACCCGCTCGTCGTCGGCCCGATCATCCTCAACACCCGCCTCAGCAAGGTGCTCATGGACGGGGGGAGCAGCCTCAACATCATCTACGCCGAGACCCTCGACCTCCTGGGGATCCCGAGGACCATGCTCCTGCCCAGCGCGGGGGGATTCCACGGGATCGTCCCAGGGAAGAAGGCACTCCCGATCGGCCGCGTCAAGCTGTCGGTCTGCTTCGGGGTCCCCTCGAACTTCCGAAAGGAAGAGCTAACCTTCGAGGTGGTCGTGTGGCGAGGCACCTACCACGCCATCATCGGTAGACCGGGATACGCCAAGTTCATGGCGGTCCCGAACTACACCTACCTCAAGCTCAAGATGCCGGGACCCTCGGGGGTCATCACCGTCGACACCTCCTACGAGCACGCATACGACTGCGACGTCGAGTGCGTGGAAAAAGCCGAGGCCCGTGAGGATTCGGCTATCCTCGCGGCCCTCAACGATTTATCCGGAGAGATCCCCGACCCCAAGCACCACGCTGGCAACTTCAAGCCGGCGGAAGACACGAAGACCGTCCCGCTCGACCCCGGCCTCGCGGATGGGAAGGCGCTGACGATCAGTTCCACCCTCGAGCCCAAATAGGAAGCCGTGCTCGTCGACTTTCTCCGTGCGAACACCGACGTGTTTGCATGGAGTCCCTCGGACATGCCGGGCATCCCGAGGGAAGTCGCCGAGCACTCCTTGGACATCCGAGCCGGGTCCAAACTGGTGAAGCAACACCTGCGCCGCTTCGACGAGGAGAAGCGAAGGATCATCGGGGAGGAGGTCGACAAGCTTTTGAAGGCCGGATTCATCAAGGAGGTACATCATCCCGAGTGGTTAGCTAATCCCGTGCTTGTAAAGAAAAAGAATGGGAAATATAGGATGTGTGTAGACTACACCAGTTTAAATAAAGCATGTCCTAAAGTTCCTTTTCCTTTACCTCGCATCGACCAAATAGTAGATTCCACTTCGGGATGTGAAACTCTTTGCTTCCTTGATGCGTATTCCGGCTACCACCAAATAAAGATGAAGGAGTCCGATCAGCTCGCGACCTCCTTCATCACTCCCTTCGGCATGTTTTGCTACCTCACCATGCCCTTCGGCTTGCGGAACGCCGGGGCCACCTACCAGCGATGCATGCTCCACGTCTTCGGGAAACACATAGGGCCGACCGTCGAGGCCTATGTCGATGACATCGTGGTCAAGTCCAGAACCGTCGGAAACCTGGTCGGAGACCTCGAGATCGCGTTTGGGTGCCTCAGGGCTAATCGCATAAAACTGAACCCTGAGAAGTGTGTCTTCGGGGTCCCTCGAGGCATGCTCTTAGGGTACATAGTTTCCCAGCGCGGCATCGAGGCCAATCCCGAGAAGGTAACCGCCATCACGAGGATGGGCCCGATCAACGACCTCAAGAGCGTACAAAGGGTTACTGGGTGCCTCGCCGCCCTCAGTCGCTTCATCTCGAGGCTCGGAGAGAAGGCCCTACCCCTTTACCAACTCCTGAAGAAGACAGAACACTTCACGTGGACCGCTGAAGCCGAGGAATCACTCTCGAGGCTCAAGGCCTTGCTCACCTCGCCCCCGGTCTTGGTCCCCCCGAGCCCGGCGGAGCCCCTCTTGCTCTATGTCGCGGCGACTACCCAGGTAGTCAGCGCGGTCATAGTGGTCGAGAGGGAGGAGGAAGGACACGCCCTGCCGGTTCAGAGGCCTGTCTACTTCATGAGCGAGGTCCTTTCCGAGACCAAGACGAGGTATCCCCACATCCAGAAGCTACTGTACGCGGTCGTCCTCACTCGGCGGAAGCTCAAACACTATTTCCTGGGCCATCCGGTCACTGTGGTTTCGTCTTTCCCCCTCGGAGAGATAATCCAGAACCGGGAGGCATCGGGAAGGATCGCCAAGTGGTCCGCCGAGCTCATGGGGGAGACCCTCTCCTACGCCCCTCGGAAGGCTATCAAGTCTCAGGTACTAGCAGATTTCGTTGCAGAATGGACCGACACCCAACTACCCCCAGCGCAGGTTCAGAGCGAGCTCTGGACCATGTACTTCGATGGATCACTGATGAAGACGGGAGCAGGCGCAGGATTGCTATTCGTATCACCCTCAGGGGTCCATATGCGATATGTCATCCGCCTCCACTTCCCCGCCTCCAACAACGTCGCCGAGTACGAGGCCCTCGTCAACGGCCTGCGCATCGCCATCGAGCTCGGGGTTCGGCGCCTCGACGTGCGAGGGGACTCTCAGTTGGTGATCGACCAAGTGATGAAAGACTCGAGCTGCCACGACCCTAAGATGGAAGCCTACTGCAATGAGGTCCGAAGGCTCGAGGACAAGTTCTACGGCCTCGAGCTCAACCACGTAGCCCGTCGGTACAACGAAGCTGCCGACGAGCTGGCTAAAATCGCGTCTACTCGAGGGACGGTCCCCCCCCCCCGACATCTTCTCGAGGGATCTGCACGCACCATCCGTCGACCTAGGCTCGGGGGCTCCCGCCCTCGAGCAAGGGGTCGACCACCCCCCTCGACCGATCCCCCCTCGAGCGGGGGAGAGGTCATGGAGATCGACGGGGCCGCCGCGGCGCCAACCCCTCCGACGGATTGGCGCGCACCTTACCTCGAGTACCTGATGCGAGGCGAACTCTCGGAAGACCGCACGGAAGCCCGTCGAGTAGCTCGACGTGCCAAAACCTACGTCTTGTACGGGGACGGCCGCGAGCTATATCGACGCAGTCCGTCGAGTGTACTTCAACGTTGCCTCACCCTCGAGGAGGGGAGGGCATTGCTGAAGGACCTACACTCGGGGGCTTGTGGCCACCACGCGGCACCGAGAACACTGGTAGGAAGTGCCTTTCGACAGGGCTTCTACTGGCCGACGGCCGTCAACGACGCCACCAAACTCGTTCGATCATGCCAGGGATGCCAATTCTACGCCAGGCAGACCCACCTACCCGCCCAAGCTCTTCAGATGATACCCATAACTTGGCCATTCGCAGTATGGGGGCTCGACATGGTCGGTCCCCTGAAAAGAACCAAGGGTGGGCACACTCACCTTCTCGTGGCTATCGACAAGTTCTCAAAGTGGATCGAGGCTCGACCCATCGCCAACATCCAGTCTCGGCAAGCCGTGCTGTTCTTCACCGACATCATCCACCGCTTCGGGGTCCCCAACGTCATCATCACCGACAACGGCATGCAGTTTACCGGCCAAAAGTTCCTGGACTTCTGTGACCACCACCACATCAGGGTGAATTGGTCCGCAGCCGCCCACCCTCGAACTAATGGTCAAGTCGAGCGTGCCAACGGTATGGTTTTGCAGGGCCTCAAGCCAAGGATCTTCGACCGGCTGAACAGACATGGAAGGAGGTGGGTCGACGAGCTGCCCGCTGTGCTATGGAGTCTCCGAACGACACCAAGTCGAGCCACGGGGTTCTCTCCGTTCTTCTTGGTCTATGGGTCCGAGGCCGTCCTCCCCACTGACCTCGAGTACGGGTCCCCTCGACTGAAAGCCTACAGCGAGCAGGCCAACACGGTAGCCCGAGAGGACTCCCTCGACCAGCTCGAGGTAGCTCGTGACATGGCCCTCTTCAAGTCGGCTCAGTACCAGCAGACGTTGCGACGCTACCACGACAAAAACATGTGCAAAAGGGACCTCAACGTCGGCGACCTCGTTCTGCGCCGTCGACAGAGCAACAAGGGGCGTCACAAGTTGACACCACCTTGGGAGGGACCCTTCATCGTGGCAGAGGTGCTGAAGCCCGGCACCTACAAACTGAAGAACGAGAAGGGCGAGATCTTCACCAACGCGTGGAACATCGAACAGCTACGTCGCTTCTATCCCTGAGGCCCCAGGGCCTTGTACATTTTCGCATTTATGTACAAATTCTCGAATGAATAAAATGTTCTCGAAACACATTTCACGTTCGTTCGTAGCTCGAAGGTAGCCTCGACTTTGCCCGGACAAAGTCAAGCTCCCCTCGGGGGCTGACAGGAGGGCAGCCCCTCCTAAGTCCCCGAAAAACCCGAACGTTTCTTCGAAACTCGACTCTCCCTCTCGTTCTTTCCCTCGAGTACGCTTCTTAACTAAGTAAAGGCGCCTCGAACCCCCTAAGGGTCGAGGGTGTCGTCGAGCCAGGGACCCACCTACGCCCCAGGGCTACGGTACCCCCACTCGCCACCCCCCTTCCAGGGATAAGAGCGTGCGTCGAACACTTAGTTCTCAAGCGTCGACTCAGGCAAAGAAAAGCAGAGAGAGCTCGAGAAGTAGAAACAACGAGACGAACCCGTCCACAGCACTAAGCTAGCCTCGACTTTGCCTCAGCAAAGTCGAGCCTCCCTCGGGGGCTAACAGGGGGGCACCCCCTCCTAAGTCTCCGAAAAACTCGAACGTTTTTTCGAAACTCGACTGTCCCTCTCGTTCTTTCCCTCGAGTACGCTTCTTAACTAAGTAAAGACGCCTCGAGCTCCCTAAGGGTCGAGGGTGTCGTCGAGCCAGGGACCCACCTACGCCCCAGGGCTACGGTATCCCCGCTCGCCACCTCCCTTCCAGGGATACGAGCGTGCGTCGAATACTTAATTCACAAGCGTCGACTCAGGCAAAGAAAAGCAGGGAAAGCTCGAAAAAACAATGTTAACTGCGTGCATCTCGATCAAAATGCATTATATATACAAAAAGCCCTCGAGGGCTTGGCATTGTATCAGTACAACGGCCTAACTATTACATGGACCTTTTTGCCCAGATATGGCTCACAGGCCCGGGACTACCCGTCGACACCTCCCGAGGGCTACTCATCCGCCGAGGGGATCACCTCGGGCTCGAAGAGCGACGCCAGCAGGCCTCCGGGCACCTCTGCGTGATCCATCAACTCCTGACACTTCGCGTCGTTCTGTTCCTCGGTCAAATCCGGGTCGGTGGCGAACCCGTCGACAACGAGGTTGAGGTCCACGTCGTAGAAGGAGTTGACGACCGCTAGGGCCCGCTTCACGCCCACATGCAGGGCGGCTCGGACGTTCTCCGTCACCCCCCGCGTCATGGAGTAGAAGCGGCGCAGCAAGGAGTCCCCTCGAGCGTCTCCCTCGACCTCCGGCTCCGGCTTCACCGAGAGGTCGTTGCAGAAGGTGTTGATGGCGGTCGCGAGCGTCGCGTTGAGGTTTGCCTCGGTGCCAAGCAGGCCCTGAAGATTTTTCCGAAACAAGCACGCAACAGTCAAAACCCAACAAAAAAGCAGAAAAAGGGTCGAGGCAGAACAGACTCTGCAACACCCGAAACACTGACCTTGGGCCTGCACATCCAGGGTGGAGTAGGCCTGCTCGGTCTCCTCGAGCTGGCGGCAGAAGTCTTCAAGCTCGGAGGACTGGTCATTAACTTTGGCCTCGAGGCCCTCGATGGTCTTGTTTGCGTCCTCGAGGGTCGTCCTCTGCTTCATCGCCACCACGCCCAAGGAGGTCGCGCGGGTCCGAGCCTTCTCCTCCGAGGTGGCCAGAGCGTCGCGCTCGCGGGAGACGGCGTCGAGGTCTCCCCGGAGCCCTCGAATGTCTTCCCTCAGCCGGGCGGCATCCTCCTCGGCCTTGCGCTGGGCCTCGAGGGCAGCATCCCGCTCCTGCCCGACGGTGACGGTCGACCGAAGGGCCTCGTCGAGCTTCTCCTGCACCGACGACATGGCCTCCCAGGCTTCCTTCTAGAGGGCCTCGTAGCCGGCCTTCGCATGAGTGACCTTTGACTCGGCATCCTTCTGGACAGTCGCCGCCTCCGCCTTCGCGCGGGCGGCCTCATCCCTCGCCATATCCAGCTAGGCGCGGAGGGTCGAGAGTTGCCCCTGTACCCAGAGAATGTACTGGGACTTCTCGTAGGACCTCACACGCAACGACTGACAAGGATAAAAACAGAGATCGTCAACAAACGGCAGCCAGACAATTCAAGTACTATCTAAGGTGGAACAGAACCTACCTCCATTCCCTCGCGTATGTTCGCGGCGGCGACCTCCGCAGCGCGACGTACCGAGTGTTCAAACCAGGCCCGATACTCCTCGACGTGCTCCCACCGTCGAAGCTTGGACTGGTCGTCGAGCGTGAGGAAAACCCGCTCGGGGTCTCGAGGGTCCGCCACCTCGAGAACCTCCTAGCCCCACGCCGCGCTGCGGGCGGCAATCCTCTGCTCGACGGTCCCCGTGGCGTCATCGCGCAGGTCCCCCCCTCCTCGATAAGCGGAAAGGGGCGAGGCTTCTTCCTCTGGGCCACCTCGCGAGTACATCGACGGCCCCGCCAAGCCGTCTCCACCGGTAGAAGAAGACCCGGGCCGGTAAGACGGCCCTGCGCGATGAAAGAGCTCAAAAAAGTAAATACCCAGCAAGGGGAACCCACTGCGTCTCGAGCGAGTCGAAGTGTGACTTACCTCGAGACAGCGGCCCCCCAACCTCGAGGGGGGCCGAGCCACCTCCGGCTCCGCCCGAGGAGCCAAGATGATGGCAAGTTCCGCCGGGTCCATAAACTCGGCCACCATCTCGTCCACCTGGGCGGGGGTGGACTCCATCAGCATCTCGCCCTGTGCCGGCGCGGGCGTTCCCTCGGCGCGCTCGACCGGACCTCCCTCTTCGAGCCCAGGCGTCATCGAGGGGCCCTCGGGCGCGGCGGTAGTCGTACCCCCACGCTCGAGTTGGAGTCGAGCCTCCAGCACGGCTAGGCCCTCGGGCCAGCGCCCTGGTGTTGGGTGAACCGGGGCCTCCCGCTCGATCACGGGGGCTTGAGGCCCGACCTCCTCCACCACCCCGGCCGCGACCGCTGTCGGCAGGAGCTCCGCGCCCCCCGGGGCGCTGGACGCGACTTCTTCTGACGGCCGCGCGGGCACCATGACCGTCGCTTCGACGGCCACCACCGTCGGCGGGTTCGCCTCCTCCGTCAACGGAGCAGATGCCGAGGCCCCCTGCGCCTTCCCCCGCGCCATCGCCTCCTGGGCCGTGGCTACCCGAGCCGCCTCGGGGGCGACCGTCGAAGGGGGCGGGGCTGCCGGGCCAACCTCGGGGGCTACTTGAACCGCAGCCCCCGTCTTCAGCTTCTTAGCAGGGGCGGGAGGCGCGGCTCTCTGCCGGCGCTTCGACCTAAAAAAGGAACACGTGCACAACAATAAGCACGGGTCCTTACCGACAAAAAGACAAAACCGACAACGACTATAAATCGACTTACCCCCTCGGAGCCCGGCGCTTCGGCCCGGCGACCGTCGGGCTGGTCGAGCTTTCGAGCACCACCGCCTTGGGGGCGGGGGTCGAGGCGGCACTCGGCACCTTCTCCCGGGCAGGGGCCGGCGACGCCACCGTCGTCCTCTTGCCGGTCCCCACCTGCGCCGACGGGCCCGGCACCCGTGCGCTCGACGCGGCAGGCTTCGGGGGCTCGCTCGATCGACCCCTCGACGGCTCCACCACCTTCGTCTCCTTGCCGGCCCCCACCTGCGCCGGCGGGCCCGGCACCCGTGCGCTCGACGCGGCGAGCGTCGGGGGCTCGCTCGGTCGACCCCCCGACGAGGGCCGCGGCGTCTGCGACCGCGTCTGCCGCGGCGCGACTTCTTGCGAAGCCACGGGGCGCTCCGCCCGTGGCCCAGCTTCAACAGAAGGGGCCGACCTCGAGGTCGACCCCTCCTCTCCACCAGTAGCAATGGCCGCCTGTTCAGGCGCCGTCACCTCCTCCTCCTCCTCCAGTTCGCTCCAGTTTGTATTTTCCTCATCGTCGTCCTCCTCCTCTGAGGGCGACAACTCCTCATCGAGGCCCAACCGCCTCTGTTGGGCCCGACGCTAATTTCTCAGCTCTGTCTCCCGAGTCTTCCTGGCCATCTTCGCCTTGGCCTTGTCCTTGTCGGACTTCTGCTTCTGCGCGCGGAGGTGGTTCGCCTCTTTCGTGGCCCGATCCTCCTTCACCGGCGGACGCGAGCGTTTGTAGGACACATTCCCCTGCGGAACGCGAGACAGTTAGAGCACGAGCAGAAAGGATGGAGGGGACAAGAGCGAGGACTCTAACCGGAGGAAAGGACCTTACCAGCTCAAAGAAGCCCTCATCCGGCTTCATAGGGATCTTCGCGACGTTCTTGGGGTCGAACCCCCCCCCCCCCCCCACGAAGAAACGGCGGACGCGGCCGACCACCTGGTCCGAAGCCAGTTCCTCCTCGACGAAGCGGCAGCCCGAGAGATCGACCCCTGGACCCATCTCGTCGATGCGGAGGGGTCGAGCCATCAGCGGTAGAACCCACCGTCGGTGGAACGCCGACGCAAAAATCTCCGCGGTAAGCCCCCTCTCCTTCAGACGCTTGAGCGCGTCCAGCAAGCCGTTGAGGTGCTTCTGCTTGTCCGACGGGACACCGTATCCCCAGCGGTCGGGCTCGGCGTCGAGTGTCCTCCCGGTGTACGCCAGGAGTAGATCGTCGTCGTTCCTCAGGTAGAACCACCCGGAATGCCACCCGGAGTGGCTCGAGGATGGGTTCGCCGGGAGCCAAAGCGGCGGCCGCTTGACGAAGATGCTGCAGCACCCGGCCCTGACCTTCCGGCGGTTGCCCTTGTTGACCGAGGCGTGGAAGATGTTGGCCTTGAAGATGTGAAGCCACAGATCCCAATGGGGCTCGATCCCTAGGTAGCCTTCGCACACTGCCGCGAAGACCGCCGCCTGGCTGACGCCGTTGGGGGTGAGGTGCTGGAGCTCCACTTCGTAGTGGTAGAGGAGCGCGCGCAGGAAGCGGCTAGGCGGGGCCCCCAGCCCCGCCCGGTGGAAGACCTCGAACGACACCACGTATCCCTCCGGCGGGTTGGGCTCGGCGTGGTCCCGCGACGGAGCTATCCACTCCGGCCTCTCCGCCGTGGTAACAGGCCAGAGAAGTCCGCTCTCCACCAACTCCGTCAGGTACAATCGACGGATCGAGGAGGCGGGCCAGGCGTCGGCATCGACGAGCTGGAAGGTGGCCATAGGGACGGTAGTTTGCTCGGACTTGGAGGCGGACGGTACGTTTCCTATCTTTCTCTTTCTCTCTCGCTCGCGCAGAGTTCCTACCCGCGGGACGCCTAAGGCAGAGGCGGAGAGAAGAAGGCGAGGAAGACGAAGGCAAGGAGGCGAGGAAGGCAATTGCGCGGAAAAGGCACCAGACCCCTCACCCTCACTACTTATACGCGGGAGGCCAACGGACAGATCCGGCAACAGGCAAGAGAATCTCCGCATTTAATTCGCCTGTACTCTCCTCCTCGTATTCCCTCCAGGATAAGGCGTCCCGTCCCATCATCGGGCTCCGCGCCGCACTCCCCCCTGTAACCGCACTGTTGCGCCGAACGGGCACCGCCTAAAAAGGCGCGCGGCCGGAAACGTCGTCTTCGAGGGTAAGGAATCTTGAGGCAGCGGAGAGCTGGCCCTCGAAAGAGGGTTCGACAGCTACCCTCGAGTGCCTGAGGCTAGAAATGACCTCGGGTTAGGACCTCGGTCCACCCCCAAAATCTCGAGGGGACAAAGGCCGGCCTACGAACGGGCTCGATAGCCCCCCTCGAGTGCTCGAGGCCTAACAGGGCCTCGGGTCGTCAACTACAGTTCATTCCATGGCCTCGAAGGGGTGAAGGCTGGCCCGTCCGGGGGTTCGACAGCCTCCCTCGAGAGCTCCGACACAGGTATGTCCCCAAGTTCAATACAACAACCACCTACTTTTCCCCTCGGCGGTCCACAAGGTCGGACTCCTCCTCCTGAGGATAGCGTCGGATGACGAACCATCCGTCAAATCTTGAGGGAGCGAAGGCTGGCCCTTACATAGGGTTCGACAGCCGCCCTCGAGTACCTGAGGTCAGGAAGGACCCATGGTTAACGGACTCCGGTCCACCCCCAAATCTCGAGGGAGCGAAGGCTGGCTCCACGAACGGAGTTCGACAGCCGCCCTCGAGTACACGAGTCAGGGATGTCCCGGTAGCTCGAGAACGAACTCTCGTGGCTCCCTGGGACATATCCGAGGCATACCTAGGAACACCTAAGGATCCCTGCGCTGGGAGGCATCGAGCCACCAACTCCTATCGAATGGGGTTGGCACCTTGGTGGTCCACGTGGTCGTGCTTAGCGAGCCGTACGGCTTGCTTAACAATGAGAACGCCTCCGGGCCACTAGTCGATCCCTATCGAACGGGGGTCGAGTTCTCACTCGGATTTTTACCCGTACAGGGCACCATTTCTAATGGACTCATGCCCGAGAACAGCTCACCGAGGACTTCGGGCTCGTCCTAACGAGGATAGCACGATGCTCTTCACCCCACGATCCGAACGAAAGGATCCGTGGGAAGGACTCTATGAGGTAGTGAAGGCCTAGCCATTCGAGGGCTCGAGGGCCCGACTACGCACGGCACCCCTCGACGAAAGAGGGTTGAAAACTCGTAACCTGGCAGACAGAGTCGACCTCTCAGGCGGGGCGCTCTGACTCCAGTGGTGCTTGAGGGAGCGAAGGCTGGCCCTCGGCAGGGTTCGACAGCCGCCCTCGAACACTTCTTTTTGCAGGAAAAGGAATGGAATCGACCCCTCGACAGGGTGCCACGTCTCCAAGTATCCTTTAAAGACCCCGCTATACAACATATTTTAGCCCCCAGAGGAGTTCTTAATCACTCCTCTGGGGCCTCGGGGGCTACCCCCGCGGGGTGCGCTCGCGCGCACCCCACGGAGAATCGGATTTCTCACTAACCCTGCAGGCCGAGGATAAAACCTCCGGGCAATCCTTACTCCCTCCAAGAAACGCGTATCATAGCCCCCAGAGGAGTTCTAAATCACTCCTCTGGGGCCTCGGGGGCTACTGTCGGGTACGAAGGTAAGGGGTACCCTAAACCCTTCGATAAATTAACGCTAAACATAGCAACCATTTTTAAGGCAAGGACCAGCCCACTACTCGGTAAGATGCGGCCCATCAATCGAGGGCCCCCTCTGCACCAAACTGCGGCAACAAGCCACGGGCCGACTCCACCTCGACGACGGACGAGGGGTCGAGCGAACGACCCCCGACTCCACCTCGACGACGGACGAGGGGTCGAGCGAACGACCCCCGGCTCCACCTCGACGACGGACGAGGGGTCGAACGAACGACCCCCGGCTCCACCTCGAGGACGGACGAGGGGTCGAACGAACGACCCCCGGCTCCACCTCGACGACGGACGAGGGGTCGAACGAACAACCCCCGAGCTCTACCTCGATTTCGACCTGTCCAACCCCGTCGACGCCTCGACCTCCCCCTCGACCAAGGGTCAAGCAGACGACCCTCAGACGAGGGGGTCGATTAACCCAACTGCTCCGGCATGGGTTAAAGTGAACCCACCTAACGACATGGGCGCCTGCGTCCGCTGTCAAATCCGCCAACTCCCCGTCCAGTCCCCGATTCCCGTCAACTATGCCGCCACTGTTGCCACTATGCGAGTACGGACTCCAACACTACCCCTCGGAAAGTGAACAGTGCGACCCTCGACGACGACGTCGGGAACGCGACGGAGTCATACAGGGCTTGACCCCCTCCCTCGACCGGGGGGCTCGACCCCCTCCTCTTCAACAACTCCGGTACGGAAGCCGTCCCATCTGCCCCGTCCCGCTTCAGGTGTGGGACTCGCGCCGCCTGCGGACGCTGCACAGTGACGACTCCTACTGCCGCCACGACTAGGGACGCCTGAAGGACGGGAAGGCCATGCCGCGACAGTGCTCAACGTCATTCCTCCAACACTATGCTGCAGATACGTCGCCCATGCTTCTACTGTTAGGACCCTGTACCCTCGGGTCTCCCCTTGGCCTATAAAAGGGGGACGCCGAGGTAGAGTAGGGGGACTCGACTTTTTCCGACCTCTAGGAACTCTGAGGACCGACTCCCACTTGATCTGGGACTCTGACCGGACTTTCATCCTCAGGGACCCTAGTCCACACACACACACACCGCGCCACTCGATCGACCCCTCGGGTGGCCCGATCTGTGTAACACAGCTTGTACCCCCCTGTACGAGCACGCTTTGGGTGCGAGATAATACAAATCATCCTCCCCCCGCTGGACGTAGGGCCTTCTTGCCCGAACTAGGATAAATCTTGTGTCCATCTTGCATCACGTCTGAGAGAGGGAGCATGTGATATACAAATTTACTCGTTGGTGGTCTTGACCCCGGGTCATAACACCGACACTCCCACTCACATGGGATGTTTGACCAAATATTAAATATAGATTAATTATAAAATAAATTAAGACTAATTTAGGAGATGAATCTATTAGGAGAAATTTTGGCTCTTTATTATTAGGTATAGATTTGTCTAATTTGATAATATTATCTGATTTGATAATATAATAATACAGTAAACATGAGCTATTGATGAATTAATTACTTAATCAAGCATAATAGATTCGTCTCACGAATTAGTTATGGTTTCCCTAATTAGCCTCAGGATTAACTTATGCTTAGTCTCTCTAGTGACTACCTGGAACATTCGATGTGACATTCCTAAATTTTAGTCCATGGATCAAATACCCTCTAGGTTTTAGGGTTCACCCCTCTAAACTAGTCCCTATCACATCGGTATCGGTTTGACACTAATTTGAAGTATTAAGCACGGACTAATTACAAAACTAGTTGCATAGATTTAGACTAATTTAAAGACTGCATCAATTAAACCTAATTAGTCCATAATTGGACAATGTGGTGCGAGAGTAAATATGTTCTAATGACTGATTAATCAGGCTTAATAGCTTTGTCACACGAATTAGTCATGACTTCCGTAATTAGTTTTTATGATTAGCTCATATTTAGTTCTTCTAATAAGTACCATAACACCCGATATGACACCTGCTAAACTTTAGTCACCGGATACAAACACCCCCTTAGGAAATCTAGAGGAAAGAGATAGACTCAAACACCACCTTAGAAATTTTAGAGGAAAGAGATAGACCGATCATTTTTATATATAATAAATTGCTTTTTGAGAAATTAAAACTTATTTAAATTTGACTAGATTTTATATTTATGATACATAATTAGTATCATTAGATAGATCGATGAACCTATTTTCATAATAAATTTATTTAGAGATATAAATGTTTCAAATATTTTATACATACTAACTCCATCCTAAATTATACTTCGTTTAATTTTTTTAAATCTAAGTTTGACCACTTGTCTTATTTCAAAATTTATGTAAAATATCACTTTTTATTATAGCTTATTTTAATAATAAAAATTCTTCAAGAATAACTTAATTTGGCTATCCTTGATTATTTTAATCATGGGACTGTACCAGAGTGATGTGATAGAAAGGCATAGACTACAACAACGTCTTCCCTCATATATATATATATATATATATATATATATATATATATATATATATATATATATATATATATACAAGATCGTTATTTTATACCGACGGACTTTCAGCCAAGAGATACTCCTACAATGTGTATCAAGAAAAGAAGCTAATAAAATACTATGGGAAATGCATCATGGATTATGTGGTGGGCATCAAAGTGGAGCAAAGATGTACCATGGCATCAAATTGGTTGGATATTACTGTCCTGAAATCATGGCAGATTGTCTTAAAATTGCCAAGTCATGCCATAATTGTGAAATTCATGACAAATTCAAGCATGAACCCCCTGTTCCGCTTCATCCTACAGTTCCTTCTTGGCCATTTGATGCTTGGGGAATTAATGTGATTGGATCCATTGAGCCCTCTTCATCCAGGGGACACCACTATATTCTAGCATCAACCGATTACTTCTCTAAATGGGCAGAGGCTATCACACTTTGAGAAGTGAAGTCTGGTAATGTTATTAATTTTCTAGAGCGGCATATCATATACCGTTTTGGAGTTCCACGCCGTATTACTTCTGACAATGCTAAGGCATTCAAATAAGATAATATGCAAAGATTCATAGCAAAGTATAATATTGCATGGAATTGCTCCACTGGCAACTATCCAGAAACAAATGGTTTAGCTGAGGCATTTAATAAGACCCTCGATAAGATACTTAAAAAGACAGTCACAAAGCACAAAAGAGATTGGTATGATCATCTCTTTGAGGCTCTATGGGCATACAGTGTCACCACTCGCACTCCAACGCAATCCATACCATATGCTCTTGTCTATGGGAGTAAGGCAGTCTTGCCGCTTGAAGTACAACTCCCATCATTACGGGTAGCTATTCATGATGAGCTCACCAGCGATGAGTAGATTCAGCTTTGGTTCTAGGAGCTTGACGCTTTGGAGGAACATCGCCTTAATGTAGTGCAAAATCTTGAGCTATATTTGCCAAAACATGGTGAGAGCCTATGACAAGCTTGTTAAGCAACGAGTTTTCCGCAAAGGAGAACTTGTTCTTGTTCTTCGACGCCCTATTGTCATTACACATAGGACCAAAGGGAAATTTGAGCCAAAGTGGGAAGTGCCATTTATGATTGAGCAAGTCTATGATGGTGGTGCATACCAGCTAATAGATCACCAAGGACTCCATCCTATGTCGCCCATCAATGGCAGATATTTAAAGAAATATTTCGCGTGACCAATGGTCGTGCGATCCTTGTCCTTTTGCTATTTGTTTTTCCTTTTATTTTCTTTTATTTAAGGGAAAAACATGTTTTCTCGTGTCATAGAAAATGTGTTTTAAACTGAATGGATATTATGTCCAACAACAAAAAAACTTTCTCCTATATATATCATCAAGCTCAATCTTCTGGTGGCAGTCATTTAGGGACGTGTCCTTAGGCAGGGAATGTATCAACCAACTTAATTTGTGGTGAAGTGACTTCAACACAAGCACATGGTTAGCACCAATAAGGGATAAAAGTGGGAGGACAAATTTCAATTCGCGTCGACCCTGCAAGTCGTGGGTTTATCATATCCTTCACCTATGTTTAGTTTAAAGGGGAGTACCAAGCCTCTAGGGAGACTATAGAGAAAAGAGCATGAAAGGGCTATCTGACTCGATAAAACTGTTGATCAAGTGTGAAGCCACATGCCACCCTAAGACTGTTTCCAACAGTTAGGATGCAAAAGCAAGACCCATTGCCGGGAATGGGTAGCACACAATAGAAATGTATACGACGCAAAAGGAAGTCTCTCCAACAGGCAACAGCTCACGCGCAACGCATCTGGCGAGCTTCGAAGAAGAGTCGCGACTCGCGAGCTCCGAAAAAGACGCTTCCTTGCCCGCTCCTCGCCGGCGCCGCCCCGTAGCCCTGCTCCTCGCCTCCGCTTCCGACCTCGAGCACTCCTCTCCTCCAATGGCGATGGCCTCACACCCTCTCGCTCTCCGCCTCCACCTTGCCCGCGCGGGTCTCGTACCGGACCAACATCTCCCCGGCCAGTAGGAACTCGCAGCACCGCGGGAAGTACACCTCGAAGCTGCCGTCCGCGCGGAGCTCGTACCCGGCCACGCCCGCCGACAGGATGCCCCGCGGGAAGTCATACAACTCTAGCATCTTTTACGCCGTCGGCGACGACGACGTTGCGGTCGCGTTGTTGCCGCATCCTCCGCCGGACGCCTCACCGGCGGATGCTGCTGCTACGGCCGTGGCCGCCAACACCAGGAGGAGCACGAGGAGGTAGCTGCTGGCCATGGAGGAGCAGGTGGGTGCAGTGACTCCTCCGATTTCGAGCTGGCGGCTTTGCTTACTGGTCCGACGGAGGAATGCCGCAGCGGCACCGCCCCCTCCTCCGGCTCCGGCGACTGCTCTGCGCCGGTGGGTGCAGTTGCTTATTGTCTTGAAGAAATACCTACTCCAAGGTGCTGATTTCCAGGTATTTCTTCAAGACATTAGATTCCTTCTTTCTTGAAAGTGATCTATGATGACAACCCGGCGATAGTAAATTTCTCCATGTCCATGGTATATTTCCCATTAAATATAATAGACCCAAATTGAAGACTAGAAGATATTATAGAATTATCAGCCACTATATTTATATTGTCGCTAGACATGTATACATGAGCATCTTGAAAAGTCATGGGCTCATCATTCTCCCTTTCTTGAAACAAAGCCGTCCTCGGCTTTGACATAGCTCTAGCATCATCTGATTTGTCCTCACTCTTTGGTGCAATATTAGAAACTTTGATTGCACTCTCGGATGACATAATAAATTCATCTTTAATGGTGGAAGTAGAACCATTAGAAGAATTGTTATCAGAGTTCCCGTAAGTACCAATAATCACAGGTTGAGTTTCAGAAATAGCAGATATAGCTATTGGAATGTTACAAGTGACATCACTTGGAAACTCAGGGACCCTAGCAGTAATCATTGGAGTAGGAACTGTCACACCACATGAAACATCTTCAGAAGCGCTAGCAGCTATATTCTCACTTGAGCTCTCATAAGCAATAATTTTAGAGCTCACACGAACACGTCACCGTGTGCCCCCGGCGATGAGCGCGATACGCAGGACATGTCGCCGGAGGAGCCTCGTCGGGAGCGCGATACCCTAGACACGCCAACGAGGTCTCTTGAGACCCGAAACCCCACACGCCCGGGAGGGACCCCATCAGGACGTGCGGCGGCAATGGGATGCCCTAGCCGGCCTGACCGCTCTAGGGCTACGCCATCATTGAAGCGATAAATATCGTCGACAACGAAGAACGAGAAGAAATAGTAGATTGGAAAATATGATAAGAAAATAGTAGATGTATATTGATAAGTTCGATTGTGTGCTGTCAATCGGCCGTCACCCTTTATATTTATATTATAGGGCGGTTGGTCTTCCCTTTACATGAATTAGAAATAGCCGAACAAAACAAATCTAATCTAATTCGGCTCAATCTTACGGGTACGTGTCCTATACCTGTTCGGTCCAATAACTGGTCACGTAACCACGTGGCTAGCTAATTACGTGACCGTGTCTGTGTCATGTATCCATGGTAATGTCCTTTTACGTCTCCTATTTTTCAGCTGCTGTAATCTATATGGTGACGTATGTAGCAATATTTCTATTCTTTCTCCTTTATTTATCGGTAATGCTAAGAGACGGCGTCGAACGTCCGTCGGACCGCAACTGGGCTGGCCGGGACGCCCGCGCGTACCCCACCCCCTAAATCCACCACGCGCGCCCCCGCATCATCATTTCCGCCTGCCCCATTCCACTCCCTCCTCTCTCTCTCTCTCCTGCACCCACACCCCTCCTCCGACTGCTGCGACTGCTGCGGATGCGGCAGCACCCCTCCTCCGACTGCTGTCGTTTTCATCAAATGATCATTCTATATATCTGCATATATATACATGTGTTCTAACGGTTGTGTTCTTGTGTAGTGCGCCAAACAACCGGGCAATTCACTGCTTTGTGGCTTCTACGCTTGCGAGCACCTAAGGTGGTGCAAGGGCTACCACAACAGCTGGCGGCAACTCAAGAAAGGAATGGACTGGTGGATCAATGTGCAAAGCAAACCACACTGCTTCAAGCAAACAAGGGCAGACTTATGTAAGTTTGTCTTAGACAAATGCGTATACGAAGGGGAACCGTTCTTCAACACTTAAAGTCCGTTAGGGCAGGACCCGAAGTACGAAAAACTTAGGAAGTGGTCTACCATGCTAAATCTAAAGGATTACAATTTTGACATGGATTTTACAAAGATATAGATAGTGATGATGTTTGTGAGAACTTTTGTATATATGTATGTGTGTTTGTGAGAGAGAAGTGAGAATGAACAACTGCTAAGTATGTCTTGTGAGAATTTCGCCGGTTTCATGTGTATATACAATTAATTAAGTGAATGCATGGATCTCTTGTATATATATATGTGAATGTCTTGTGTATATATATGTGGATGTCTCGTGTATATATATGTGAAATGTGGATTGAATTTGAATTTGAATTTGAATAATGAAACTGTTGTATCCTGTTTTTATTTTTATATTTTTTTCAAATTACCGAGGCCGGCATATTATCAGGCCCGCCACGGTTAATGCATTAACCGCAGCGGGCAAGTTACAACGCCCGATGTAGTAAATCCATTAACCGAGACGGGCACGTTACAGTGCCCGCTTCAGTTAATCGATTAATCGCAGCAGGCAAACCTGTCCGCTGCGGTTAATGCTCCATTAACCGTGACCCCGCCACCGAAGCGGCCCTGTTTGCCCGCCGCAGAAAAGAAAAAAAACGACCATCTGTTGACACCGTTTTTTTGGCACGTGTCAATATGATCTAAGGATTGTGCCGATCGGCAAAAGGCTAGTCGCCGTTCCTTATCGGCATAGAGGTATTACCGATCAGATTACCGATAAAAGCAGGAAGAACATTGCTGATGAGAATCAAAGCTCATTACCATTATGATGAAGACACCAATGTTGCTGATGGAGGCAAGACATTGCCGATGAAGACAAGAAAACATTACCGATGAGAGCCAAAATCTGTTGCTGATAAAGGGAATATTGTCGATGGAGACGGAAAGGTGCCGATGAATGGTAGATGCTGCCGACAGAAGCAGTATGACGTGGTTGGCGAGCTGCCGATGGCAATAGAAGAAGGTTGCAGATTGGAAGAAGTCTGCCGATGAAAGGTTTCATCGTAAGGGAGACGGATAAGGAAGCTGATGATTTTATGCCAGTATTATTATAGTTTGAGTCCGACTCTTGCACGAGTCGTTTATTTCCTTTAAAATAGGAGTTTTGTTTAGGAAAGATATAGTCGTGCATGAGTTGTTTATTTCCTTAAAAATAGGGATTTTGTTTAGGGAAGTTAGAGTCGTGTTTGGTGATTTTATGCCAGTATTATTATAGTTTGAGTCCGACTCTTGCACGAGTCGTTTATTTCCTTTAAAATAGGAGTTTTGTTTAGGAAAGATATAGTCGTGCACGAGTTGTTTATTTCCTTAAAAATAAGGATTTTGTTTAGGGAAGTTAGAGTCGTGTTTGCTTACAACTCCACTGGTCGGGGTATAAATATGTACAAGGGGTGGTATATAGAAGAAGAATCAATAATCAAACCAATCTATTATTTTTATCTACTTTTCTAGCAATTCTAATTTTCATCGCATTAGTTCTAGCTTATCTACGAGCTCTTACAAGTTTCGACGAGCTGCATCTACAAGACCTCCGTCAACCTTGCGAGTTCCGCGTTTTGAGCAATCTGAGTTTTGACGTCCGGGCGTATCGCTGTTGTCTCGTTCAACGTTGTTCTAGTTATCATCCTTATCAATTAATTGGTCAAATCGACTGGCACACCTTTGGATATCGAATTCGGGTATAAGCCCGAGGTGTTCGCAGATCTGACGCTTTTTTGTGTCAACACCTCTTTTGGCACACCCGATGGGACCGATAATACGTCTGTTGATCGCGGTTCAACCCAATTAGAGCTCATGGAGAATACTGAGATCAATCCAATCAATGTCATCGAAGTCTCCGAAGCAAATCTGAGGGATGATCAGAAACAGACTATGGAGCAGGCTATGGAGGAGTACAAGCAGTTGTATCTGAAATCCATCAGCCTAAACAGGAGCGGCGAAGCAGTCCAGAAGCAAGATCCGCCGTTGCCACAACAGGTCACTTTCGACGTCAATCCGGGTAAATTGCAAGAGATGATTAATTCTGCATTAAATCAGGCATTAATTAGCCACTCCAATGTGTTGTCCAATACTGTATACAATGATGTTATGCAATCTTTCAAAGAAGGACAGGCACCCCGGTATGTTGGTCCAGCGTATCATCAACCTGGATCGGCATCTATTACAAATCCATCGACGGTTCCAATGACGTCTTCCCAACATGTGGATCAGTCTGCCGATGCGGTTACGCCGTCAAAATCGAGCCCTATAAATGTCACCCGATTAAATACAAATATGGTGGCATCGGCAATGTCAGGGCCCGTAACTCAGAATCAGTCAACTCCTGTCAACTGCTGGGGATACGGTATGCCTCCAAATCCATCTGCTGACTCTAATCTGATCTAAGGTAACAATACAGCGTGGAAGGGCCCCATGGCATCGACAATGCCTGCACAGCCGATGATCCCGGCGACGTATTATGCTACCTCCTCCCCAAATGTACAGTTGCCGTCGGAAGATCTTCAGATGGTGATACCCAAGGTGTCTTACATGCCACCATCGACAAGTCCTTTACCGATGCAGCAAGGCCCGACAACTGCAAATCAACCCATGGCTGTGGTAAATCCTCAAACTGGAGTACTAGCACACCAAGGTGGCCAATTGGTTGGCCACTCCATGGTACAGGAGCGACAGGTACCGGTTAGCTATCAGCCATCGGCAAATTACATGCCGTTGACTTGTAATCCTGGATGGACTAGTCAAACACCAATCCAACACCAGGTAGTACAGCCCGGGTATAAGTACCTGGAAATCGCTCAGAGTGGAGCATCGGCGCATCAACCGATGAATATAATGCCACAGTACCTTCCAATGGGCGTTCAGAGTGGTTCATCGGCAAATCAGCCGATACATAATATTCAGCGAGCTGGTGCTACGCCTGCACCATTTGTTCCGGCTTATTTACCACAAAGATATGAGGAGGCATATCGACCAACTCAGCCTATCAACGTCCCACCAAGAGATCAATCTTGGGCCCTCATGAACTAGAGAGAGTTTAGAGAGAGAGGATGGATTAAATGTTCAAGAGGTGGGATGAGGGATACCCCTTCATCCCCTACTTAACGGGCTTTGACTATTTCCCAAAGACCCCTCTAGATACATGGATGAACTACCTAGCCTAAGCATTGCAGTCCAAGCTCCAGAAAATATCTCACGTATTTTGAATGGACAGCCCCGCTTCCTGCCAGGAGTTGTTGTCGCCTCGACGCAACCTCTAGGATTCCGCCACGTGTCATCCCTGCTTCCTCAGAAGCTCCGCCCGGGTTTTGAGGCCCAAACCCGCGAAACCCACCACCGGTAGCTTTCGGCTCAACTACCGAACCCCGAGTTTTGAGGCCCAAACTCGGAAACCGTCCTCTGGTGGTTTTGCGGCCCAAACCACCAAACCGCTCGACTCGAGCCACCTTGTCTCGCCCGGTCGGACTCCGAGTCTCATGAGCCTCCACTCAACCCGCTCGTCCATCGGTTTGACTCGGTCTACCTCCATGTCTTCACGCGCTCGCCTGGGTGCCAAGTACTAGCCACCACAACTAGTCCGCCAGCGCCCATGGTCCCTCAGTCTGAGCCTCACTTCCGCCCTTCACCGCTCTCAGTCCATCGGCACGGTAAGCCTCTACTCGACCTTCTCCATGCTATTGACCACTATCACTAGGCATAGCACCTGCACACCATAAGCCGATAGACAGACACACATTTGCTTTCGCAATAGGTTAGTGATAGACCTGCACACCACATGATCATTCTCTCCATCGTATGTTTTCCTTTAAAAAACACGGTGCGTAATCAATAACAAAAATTTAATGAGACATTACCTATCTGTTAATTATCTGAGTCAACAAAAAATGTGAAACTATATAGTATAGTCGATAAGCCTGTGATGTTGCGTTCTTCATGACCGTGGTAATTTTATGAACTTTGCATTTTAAACTAATGTATTTTTAACTAGATTAATGCTCGTGCGTCACAACGGGAGCAATAAAACTTTCAAGATACTTGGTTTCATTGAAGAATTCTTGCCAACCCTAAATCAAGATGATATGTTTGGTCTTACTGAAAAATTCTCTCCAACCCTAAATCAAAATGATCGGAACCTTTTGAGAATGATCTAATCATCGGAGCCAGCTAAATGAATGGAATTAAAATTTTGAGTCAGCTAAGGCCCTCTGACTGTTCCAATCACACAAGCTAGCTAGCTTACTGTTCCAATGACACAAGCCAGCTAGCTCGCTTACTGCTCCAATCATGAAGCCCAACCAGGTAACGACGACCCTTGTGTGAGAATGGAATACAGAGCATGTCGTGTGGGTTGCATGGCAGGATGAGGCCTGAGTTGGCAATCATCAGGCGGTGCAAAAAAAATCAAAATTGCAACCAAAATGGATGGACTAAAATCAGATGAACTCAGCACAAATTATCGAAACAACATGACATATGTTGTTGTTCAAACAAATGAGCTCACTTTGAACTATCCAAAATGCACTAAACCTAAAGCACTGCCATATTGCAGAGACAGAAAAAGAAAAGGAGCACATTATGGTCTCGATAACCGATCATGCAAAGGAAGACTATTCTAGTATCATAAACATCCTCATAGAATTATCAACTATCAGGATGATTTATTAGAATGCCCCCATAAAAACAAAACACTGAACCCAGTTATGGCGATGCAAATGTATGGAAGGAAAATACATATCTTTTTTGTTATTTATTCATTTTCCTCTAAAACTCGAAGCAATACCTGTCCAATTTATAATCACACTTGGTATTCCTGCCGGTCCCATCATTGATTTTTTTTCTTGTTCTGTACGACAAACACAAACAACTATTCTCTGCAGAGGATAATAGGTCAAATCTGAACAAAACCTGCAGTTGAACGAATTAGAAACTGCAAGCCTTGTTGTCAACTCTGCATCGAATAATGCAATGTCTTGTCTCAGCCTCTCAGAGTCACAGGACTGCATTAAGGTATAAAGAACTGATTCATATTGAGCCTTTTAATTCAATGCGTTGAAACATATTCTAATAAAGAGAGTTGAAGGATCGTGCAACAAATTCCTTTGAAGCACAATATTATTTAAATGTCATAAAGTTCATTTTCATTGGCACCTGTTATATAGTTCATATGAACAATTCTTATGTATGTTATATTTAAATGTCCTAAAGATCAGTTCCATTAATGCATATACATGCAAAAGGAAAAAGGAAAAAAGTGAAATGTTTTCTCTAAAATTTTGTCACTCTGTTAGCTTCACTGTTCAGAAGCGCATATCAAACCTCGATATGGGAGATTTACTATAAATTTGTATTAGCTCATAAACATTGAGCCCAATGCAAAATCACATAGTATTAGGCCATGTATTCTCTGTGCTCTAGCTATTTATTATCTCAAATTAATCTTAAAACTATTGCCTTAGGAATCATTTCAAAAACAAAAAGGGGAAATTATCTTTGATGAGAAACTACAAGCACACTGTCTGAACATTAATGCATCAATGCAGATTGTCATGTTCTGTTAAAAAAATCAATAATCTATTTAGTCATTGTTGCTGGAATTTGTGTAGCATTTTTCAGTACTACATTAGGCAAATCTTAGCATTGTCAATGCCACGTTTGCAATTTTAGCTTAACACAGTTCTAGATGAAGTATCAACCCTCAAGAAAAGCTGTGGTGATGTACTCAGTCAGGCAGTATGTACCTATGCCCCCAATCGTCTTGAAGCCAATAGACCCCAAATATTGCATAGGCACTCACCAAGAGATTCTGTCCCAAATACATGGCTACCTGCTGCAACAAGGAGAGGGATTGATGAGACCTCCTGTGATAACAAAGAACGGAGGAGGTACATGTTCTATCTCAATGGCTACCACAGGATTTCCGATTTGCTCCAATTCAACCTCTTATCCTGATTTGCTCCTGCTCAACCTGTGTGGGCTTCGTTCTTTTCACAGCCACCACCACCTGACCACCGTGGGCAAAGTGGAGGGGAGTAGGGGGGCATAGCGGATTGGGCTAGGCTGCAAAAAATAAGATCACAATTCAGTCACCTGCTCACACGAATTTCCTTCTTCGTGAAATGGCAGAACGGCCACCTGAGATCCTCCCTAGAAAGCAGCAACGAAAATGGATCTCGAGACGAGAAAAAAAAAGGCTCACCTTCGCCGCTTTCCCGCACTCCCGTGGTGGCGGATGCGCCCAGCAGAGCGTCGTGGCAGTCATCCTCATGGACGCGGCAGCCTCATCTGAATCTGGTGCCTCCAACTCATTGCCATCCCATAATATACCCTCACATTAATGCAACGCAAGGGCACACAACAAGGTCGACGCCACCTTCAACGGAGGCCAGCACGGTAAGAGCAAGTGTAGGGCACCGGCGTCGTGGGAGACGAAGCAGAGGATGGCAGCAGGGCGGAGAGAGGGAGGGCAGCAACAAATGTGTGAGAGAGGGACAGGGAGAGATGGAGAGCAGGGAGGCGTTGGCTGTGGCGGCGGCGCACGGGCCATCTGCGCATACACCCGCTCTTTCTGCCATCTCCAATTTCAAACCGGTGTTGGGCAATTGCCGGGCCCACATATCGTCGGGCGGAGCGAACCGGGCGGGGGGTTTCGCTCGCTGGGTGTGGAGGATGGCACTCCAAATGTTTTAGGTGTAGAGATATCATTATTTAATTTTTATTTTGTTATATTTTAGCAATTTTTATCATATATGGTCGCTGCCGTCATCGCCGGTGCACGAGTCAATGCGGGCGCTTAGGTACAGTTGTGTGGGAAGGACGATAATATATTTTAACAATTTTTATCATATATGATTTTTTATAAAATAAGATTGAATTCTTAATTTTTGTTACAAAAGTACATCTATGCCTTTGGAACTTGCATTGCTCTAATTTTTTTTTGGAGCCACAACATTATACTTTTGACTAAATGTTAACGAAATACTTCAAATTTGATAGAATTAACTTTAATTTTAATATAACCCGTAGCGTTAGCACGGGTAAATATACTAGTATAAATAATTGCAAACATTTACAGGTTTTTCGTTTCGCGCTTCGTGAATATGGGCCGCATCAATTCTGTGGGCCAACGCAAGAATTGGACAGCTTCCGTGTTTATTTCGGCGTGCCGTCGGATGCCCATCGGACGTAGGTACCGTCCCTCTGCTGTCTTAGAGTACTATATATCGGAGTATATGCTAGAGGATCTGGACCTTCTAACCCTAGCAGAGCGTTCCCCGCACTCGAGGCCGCTCCTTGCGCCTGGGCGCCGCACAAACACAAAACCCTACATCTCGACATCTAGCAGTCCGGTGGCAGCGACAAGTTAGTCTCGCGGGCGTAGGTCGGCGGCGTCACGGTTGACGGCGACTCCGGCCTGCGGGGTGGTCGGGGACGCGTCTGACGACTAGCATCGAGGGGAAATTGCGCGATGTAAGCTTCTGTTTACTCATTTGCTCACTGTTATAGATGCAATTGGTCACGGATCTGTTCCATTAGAGTTAAACTCTACATCCAACCTGAGTTGGTTATGCTTGGATTGTTGCTTGAACGATGTGTTGGCCTAAGTAAAATCACATGTAGGTGTTGTCTACGAGTAATGTTTATCCAGCATACTCCCTCACACATCGCAGAACCATCACAGGGTTTTGGTTGCGCTTTATATTTTCTAAAATAACCTTTAAGCTAACATTCATGCATATGTTCTGTTTTTTTTTCTATAGGGAAATTCAGAGATCACAGATTTTGGATGGGGCTTGTTACGATCTGTAGCCTAACTTTAAGCTACCATCCACCTACATACTTGCAGCTTTTTCCTACAGCAAAATTCCGAATTCTCTTCTTTATAACCATGTATGAATGTGGCCGGCCAGTTAAATAACTTTGTTTAGACTTGTCCACTTCATATTGGTTTGGTTGCTTTCTGTTATGTCTAGATTTTTTTTGGTGCTGTGCCCTTTCTGTCAATCTTAGCCTGCAGCTAGGAACTTACTACCTATGTTGTCACTTTTTGATTGCCAATTTGCCATACAACACCAAGTTTTGGATAGATTTGAGCCTTTTTACATTTATATGCAAAGAATCAGGTCAATCTAGTACTGATTTTGAGCACATGCTTCATCATTGTGTTATTGTTGATAGTATTATCAATGAACCTAATACTTTAAGGTTGATAAGGTGCTTCATTGTTTTGATTTCTTTTTTTTGGGGGGGGGGGGGGGGGGGTGGGTTATAAGCTTACAAAAGGGTCTTAGTTACTGTACTAAGCATTTGCATTTTTTTTTTTTGCTTCAGGACTGCAAAGACCCTGAGGAACAAGGGGGGGACTACTGATTGCACAAGAGGTGTGAGCAGGGAGCAGAGAGCAATAAACAGAAGGAACAAACTGGAGTCATCTCTAGTTTCAAGTGGGGTCAAAGAATGTTTTGGTAACAAGAGAGCCTGGAACCGCACCATAAAAAGGATAAGAGAACGTGAGTAATTGATTTGAATTTGCTGGGTTTTTTTTTGTGGCGCATATTTCTCTAGCAAAGCACTCACTCAGTTGTGGTGTATCATGTTTATTAATCAGGTCAAGCGGCTCATGTAGCGTTTTGTAAGTTTGAGGAAAATCTATCTGCTATTGCTGTGCAACGATTCGGCGAACCTTTTCGTGATAGAGAAGTTTCAAACGTTGATTTTGAGGAGAGGTCATTTGGTGAAATAGTCAAACCTGGTGAAATAACTTACCCAATGAGTGCTAATTATGCTGTGGATTTGTCTTCCTTGGTCGTCTCAATCGCTTTGTTTGACGGTGATTGTGCTACTATACTTTTTTATTTTTCTAAATTGCATTTAGTCATCACTTGTCAGTTAAATCATGATATTGTCCAGGAGATAAGATGTTATTTGCATGCTCGGGCATACCTATTCCCCACGGAAGAAGTAGACAAAGCCTAACAAGATTTGTGACATCAGCACATTTGGTTAGACAATTCAACAAGAATAGAAATAAAGATGATAAGTTGAGGGTTGGTGCTGCTAATAATTGTGTTCCTTGATTTTTCTTTGTATATTCAAGCTAACTGTGAACATCCTGAGCTTGTGCTTGTGTACTGCTTTTATTTCTGTAGGTTGCAGTGCGCCTTCCTGATAATACAGCTACTGATGGGTTCTTAGGACTATATGATAAAGACATTGCTATCGTCACATGCTTGGGCTTCCTAGGAGTCCGTCCTATAGGTCTGGGTCTTTCGGAAATACCTTTTAGTGATAGTGTGCTAGCTGCTGGCCGTGCCTTCAACTCTGGCAGTTTGATGGCCATGCGTGGATATCTGTATTCGAAATTCTACCGCCGACACACTGAATACACAAACACCTGGGGTCCTGATAGTGAAGATATCTCTAAGGTATACTGTCCATTTATTTATTTGTCACTTTGTGGCATGATGGAAAACATGGAACACGTAATTGCCTTATGTTCTCGTATAATAGGATGATTAGACCTCTTATCGGTCTAATCGTCTGTATTGTCGTCCTGTATATAGCAGGATTATATATATTATATATGTATGGTATATATACCATATAGTATATAGTTATATAATAGGCATCGAACATCAAGACTATATTTCTGGTTAGTCTTACCTGTGATGCAGAACACAGCCGATTTAATGACTCACCTTCAGAGTTCATCTTTGTTCTCCCTTAGACCTGCAGCAGGTGCCAGGTGGGGAAGAGAATCGGGGACCCTGCAGATTGCAGGAGGGAGGAGGAAGCAGCACGCAGGGAAGATGCATGGACGGGCAGCTTGAATTGGAACCAGAAGGGAGGGAGGAGGGAGTGAGGATGGAGGGGAAGAGAATCGGTGACCCTGCAGATTGCAGGAGGGAGGAGGAAGCAACACGCAGGGAAGATGCATGGACGGGCAGTTTGGATTTCCACCAGAAGGGAGAGAGGAGGGAGCGAGGATGGAGGGGAAGAGATGCAGCTCAGCAGCTGCAAGTGAAGCCGATGGCTGGAGAGTTGGAGCGAGGACTGAGGAGGTGAGAGAAAGAGTGGGGGAGAGGTATAAAAGAGAGACCCTAATGGGTCTGGGCCAAACAAATATAGCTCACTAAGCTGAAGCAGCCCATCTGCCTATTTGGGGCTGATCGTCTGATTCGATCAGAAATCTGATCATCTGATTAATCGTCCACTAATCGTGGTCAATTAGGCTGGTCTAAAGGATCACCGTGTGCATTGAAGTAAATCTTTTCTAAACCTACCATTTTGCCTTTTGTTATAGGCTGTACTTGGAGGGCCACTTCTGGGACCCGATAAAAAAATTGTTGGGGTAAACTTAGATATTTATGACCCTGGTGATGCAATTTTGAGATGCACCTTCTTATCAATGGACTTACTTTTCAAACGGTTGAAGCATTTTCAGATACTCAAGTATGTCTTCTACACTTACAGTATTTATGAACTATTTCTTCAGTTAACTTGATTCATATTTGTTTTAAACCCTCTCTCCTAATCCACTTCCTGTTTAAGTAAGCCATTTTTACAAACAGCGTTGGAAACTTGGGAGTTTTCACATGGTAACCTTTGGATTGAAAATAATTTGGTTCTTCTTACCCCTCTACTGAAACCAGTACCATTGCAAGATCTTATGATGCTAACTTTTTTTTTTTAACTAAAAACCGTGGGACAGAAAGTCCCCCGGCGGTGCCCATGCTTAATGTTTTTTGGTCTAAATTGGGAAGAATTAAACAGTTCTTTGTGGCAATATGGACAATGTAACTTATATTTGTGACATGGATATTCTCAATCCTCTCATCTTTTGTTGAATATTTATGCCTGATTCGAATTCATTATTTCATACCTTTATTTCTTTCACAAGACAAGATTTGATTCATGTGTTGGTATGATTGGATTTTTTTTTCCCTGTGTAGTTCCTGTGTTTTATTTTTTTCATAACAAGTCAACTATGTGTTATTGCAGTCCCAAAAGGCTACACTTCCGTGGATATACGTTGCCTAAACATGTATCAAGCGTAGTTCCTTCAGGTGTGAACAATACTGCAAGCCATCTTCTAAAATATTGCATATGTACCATTGTGCGCAGAATACTATGTTTACCAGTATCACACATATTATCTGAGGGCTAATATATTATCTGAGGGCTAATAATGATCTCAATATTGCATCAGGGTTTATGCAAACTATTTGCAGGTTAAAGTCCCATGGCTATCCCTGTCCACCACCTCTTGTGCTCGAATGTAAGTGTTGCTTTTGATATTGCTGTCATCTTCCTTGCCTTTTTGAAGTTCACTTCTGATCTTCGTTCTTTAACTAGTCAATGGGAAATTGCTTAATCATTTTGAAGAATGCTTTGGTGAATTACTTCCTTGGAAAGGGTATCCATTTGGTCATACACCCGGTGGCTCTGGGGAGCGTGTCTGGAATCAACTTCCGAAAGAAGTTGTGGCAGATGTATCCCGTCGTGTTGTCTCCCTTGCTTCATTCGATGGTGAATTTTCCAGCTGTGTGCTCCTTACTTTTCTGTGCTAGTATTTTTTCTTCACTAACTAATGATTAAACTTATAATTTGTAGGGTATGTGAGATTTTTTGCATGCACAGGCTTGCTTATGAAGTGGCAAGGAAGCAAAGCTAAGCACACTGTCATCCTGACTTCTGCCAGTTTGGTTAGAGGTCGTTGTAATGATGATAGCATTGATAATAGCTTGACGGTTGGTGCTCCTTTTCCTTATCATTACTTGTATTTTAGGTTCAATGATCGTTTGCTGAGCTCACCTTTTCATTGCAGATTGAGGTGTTTCTCCCACCGAATCAACGTGCTGGTGGGACATTGGAATTTTATAATTTAGAGTATAACATTGCTATAGTCAGTCTCAAGAAGAATTTCAATGCTATTTGTCCGGACGACATCTTTGAAAGTGCATCAAACTCATCTAAAAAGGTTGTAGCTATAGGGCGTGATGCTAAATTTGGTTTATTAATGGGCGCAAGTGGTGAAGTGAAGCATGGAGACAAGAGTTGCAAACTGGATTGCAAAGATGTTCAGCTGTCTTCTTGTAAAATCAAGAAGGTACTGTGGTGAATCTCTCTTACTGTTCTTGTATATGGTAACCAGTTTAATCATATTGCATCTACTGAACTTTATCAGGAATTACAAGTTTTCCAGTAACCTTGCGCCTTTTTTTAAAAAAAACTAGGCTGGGATTGGAGGCCCGCTTATTAATTTTGATGGGAGTTTTGTTGGCATGAACTTCTACGATGGAAGTGGTGTAACTCCTTTCTTACCAAGGCAAAAGATTGTTGAAGTTCTAAGAGGAGTGGATTTTTTACCATCAGAATGGTATAATTTTCATCTCAATGCTAACTACTTATTTTACAAACTTCGATTTTTTTTGTTTGTTTGATGACAGTGGATATGACCATCCTATGCCTCTCAATGTTGGCGGTGGGACAAAGAAGAGGATTCAGAAAAACAGGTATTTCTTTTTGTTTTCGCATTGCCACTTGTTTCTGTTTGCTTAGACTATTTTATTCAACAACCAACTTACATTGGGATAAAAACATATTGATGACAGGTGGCCTGTGCCCGAGCCATATTGGTATCATGGTGCACTTGATGTGAGTGTTTATGATCTGGGCAAGCATATTGGGCGGCGTCTTAATTAGACATCACACTACTGGAGTATCTAATTGACCTTGTTCTCCTCATCTAGCTAGTATCTAATTAACAAACCTTTGGTGCTATTGCCTTGCTATTTATATCTTAGTATCTTACTAGTATTTGACACAGACCTGTCTAGGATATAAAAGCAAGCTAGAGAGACCTTTGGTGTTATTGTTAGGTTATTTATGTGACTTGGACTCTTGTAACTTACAAGTTGGTTCAAGGCTCTCATGGACCTTGTTATGCTCATCAAGCTAGTAAGTATCTAACAGACTTTAATTTGGTGCTGTCTTTGTTCTGTTTATCATGCTTGGACTGTTGTAACGTACAAGTTGGCTCGAGAGCTGATTATGATCACGAGCACTGTGCCGTTGGTGCTAATCATCAGCTAGTTCCTGCTATGGGCCTATGGTAGTCTCATGCTTTCCAAGAAAGTGGCTAGATATGCTGGCAGCAAGGTTAGCAATTCTTGGTTCGAACGAGTTGGCACGTTTCATCATTTATTCAGGTTGTATATTGAGGCAAAAGGATACCCTAGCGCATCCATTTCATCCATCTTGTGGATTTGTTTATGGTTCTTGCATTGGGAACTGATTAGCTGGGGTGTGTGAGTACGTGTGTGTGTGTAAGAGGAAGGCGTTGCTAGCCTTATTATCTTCGTCATCTTCTTATTGTCATTATTATGAACCAACCAGTTAGAGCCTGGACGGAGTCTGATCCAATTGAAATGCACGATGTAATAAGAGCTCAGGATCCGTTTGGCTGAGGCTGATAGAATTCGGTTCAGTTGTTTATAGGTGAAGACCTGAGCATGTTCTACGGATGCAAAGAGTTTCATTTCTGTTTTCTGCCGATATGAGATGGCTTCCAGCTAAAGATGTGATGACATAATTAGTACTAATCCGTTTCAAATTATAGTTCGTTTGACTTTTTCAATCCTAAGTTTGACCATTTGTCTTATTTAAATTTTTATGCAAAATATTATTTCTTTTGGTGTGATTTACTTATATTTAATAAATAGTCTATATGAGTGACTTAAATTTGACTATGTTTGCATAATTTTTTTGAATAAGACAAATGATCAAAGTTGAGGTCAAAAAACTCAAATGAATTATAAATTAAAACGGATGGAGCATATATTATATGAAATGACATTAGTGGATTTAAGAGCTAGATAAGGCTTAATAAGAAAAAATTTAAAACTACTAAAACATATTTATATACAATAAATATGATAGCAAATTTTGTCGAGGACATTTTATGACATACTCCCTCTGTTTAAAAAAAAAGTTATTCTCGCTTCCTAAAAAGTTAATAAATTTTAATTTTGATCAACTATATTTTAAAAAAACTAGGCTGGGATTGGAGGCCCGCTTATTAATTTTGATGGGAGTTTTGTTGGCATGAACTTCTACGATGGAAGTGGTGTAACTCCTTTCTTACCAAGACAAAAGATTGTTGAAGTTCTAAGAGGAGTGAATTCTTTACCATCAGAAAGGTATTATTTTCATCTCAATGCTAACTAGTCGGCATGGCACTTATTTTACAAACTTCGATTTTTTTTGTTTGTTTGATGATAGTGGATATGACCATCCTATGCCTCTCAATGTTGGCTGTGGGACAAAGAAGAGGATTCAGAAAAACAGGTATTTCTTTCTGTTTTTGCATTGCCACTTGTTTCTGTTTGCTTAGACTATTTTATTCAACAGCCAACTTACATTGGGATAAAAACATATTGGATGGCAGGTGGCCGGTGCCTGAGTCGTTTTGGTATCATGGCGCACTTGATGCGAGTGTTCATGATCTGGGCAAGCATATTGGGCGGCGTCTTAATATCACACTGCTGGAGTTTCTAATTGACCTTGTTCTGCTCATCTAGCTAGTATCTAATTATATCTTAGTATCTTACTAGTATTTGGCAGACCTGTCTAGGATATAAAAAGCTAGAGACCTTCCTTTGGTGTTATTGTTAGATTATTTATGTGACTTGGACTCTTGTAACTTACAAGTTGGTTCAAGGCTCTCTCATGGACCTTGTTATGCTCATCTAGCTACTAAGTATCTAACAGACTTTAATTTGGTGCTGTCGTCGTTGTGCTGTTTATCATGCTTGGACTGTTGTAACTTACAAGTTGGCTCGAGAGGTGATTACGTCACTAGCATTGTGCCGTTTGTGCTAATCATCAGTTAGTTCCTGATATGGTAATCTCTAGTGCTTTCCAAGAAAGTGGCTAGATATGCATATGCTGGCAGCAAGGTTAGCAATTCTTGGTTGGAACGAGTTGGCACGTTTCATCCTTTTATTCAGGTTGTATATTGAGGCAAAAGGATACCCTACGCGTGCACCTCGTCGACGACTTCGGCCATCTTGTGGAATTGTTTATAGTTCTTGCATTGCATTGGGAACTGATTAACTGGGCTGTGTGAGTACGTGTGTGTAAGAGGATTCAGTTTGGCTGAGGCTCGGGATACAGTTTTCAGTTGTTTATAGGTGAAGGAAGACGGAGCATGTTCTGCGGGATGCAAAGAGTTTCATTCTTCCAGCTAAAGATGTGATGACATAATTAGTATATATTATATGAAATGACATTAGTGCATTTAAGAGCTACATAAGGCTTAATAAGAAAAATTAAAAACTACTAAAACATACTCCCTCAATCTCCGAAAAAATCAAAATGAGCACCATGTAAAAATACTAGTTTGATATCATAATTTTAAATACTTTATTCTAGAAATTTGATTAAAGTTAAAAAAGTTTGACTTAGGATAAATTTAGAAATCTATTTTTTCGAGAACCGATGGAGTATTTATATATAATAAATATGATAGCAAATTTCTTTTCAAAAAAAAATATGATAGCAAATTTTGTCGAGGACATTTTATGTCAAGCGACATATTTTATTGGGACTCAGTCGTTTTGTTTGATATTTTATTTAGAGGTCACCTCTCCCGCTCTCCGATACGATAAGCACCATTCAATTCAACAGAGACACACTTAATATATATTTTCACAGGTCAACTACACTCCTAGCTAGTCCTAGTCCTCGGAATGATGCGAGCACGGAGCGGGTGCTTCATGACCGTGGTGAAATCCAGCGTCTCCGTCATGTCGACGGCTCCCCGTCGTCTGCTGTCGGCGGCAGCCACTGCATCTCGCGGATGAGGCTGGCCACGAAGAACTCCACCTGCAGCATCCCGAGCGTGTACCCAGGGCACATCCGGCGGCCAGCGCCGAAAGGCATCATCTTGATCTCCCTGCTCCCCGTGACATCGGCGCCGCTACCCTCGCCACCGTCCAGGAACCGCTCCGGCCAGAACTCCAGCGGTCTCGTCCACGTGGCCTCGTCGCGGCCCATGTCGGCGACAAGGAAGTTCACCTCCGCGCCCTTGGGCACCGCGTACCCTCCAATCTCCGCGGCAGCGTCGGCGTTGATAGATAAGCCTTGGCTTCTAGTGTACTTTAGTTTGTTACACTTTAGTTGTTAGTCTTTTCAGTCTTTTCTAGTTTTTGGACATTTGTACCAGCAGACAGTTTGGACACTTGTAGCAGTAGGCAGTTTGCTTTTGCTTTAGACTAGCTTTACTTGTACTGCACTAGGAAGATGCTCTTGGAGCCAACCTGTATCCAACGATAGCTTTGTTGAGCTCCTGTTCTATATAAAGGGATATAAAGACTAGAGGCAGTAAGGCCCTAGCAGAAACAATCATGAGTCCTATTTTACTAACAATTGGTATCGGAGCTCTGGTTGCTAGAGAGCCAAGAACACCACCTCTCCACATCCCCAGCCATGTCTTCCTTAGCAGAGCGCGTTGCAGCGGCCGCCGGCAAGGGCAAGGCTGTGGCCATCGAGCATGGTGCATCTATCGCCGGTGAGGGGGCGCAGGGCGGCTCCAACACCCGGGCCGCGCGTCTGCTGGCTGCAGAGGCAGCAGCGGCGGCGGCGGTACAGGCGGCGAGGACCGCGCAGGCGCTGCGAGCGGAGATCGCTGCGGAGGAGGAGGAGGAGCAGGTGGAGGAGGACGCTAGGCATTCTGAGAGCCCGCGCGATCGGAGGGATCAGCGCCGCTCTCTGTCCTCGCGCGACCGCAGGCGAGGCCGCCGCGGCGGGCGCCATGAGTCGCGGGACAGGGTGGTCTACCGCGACTCCGGTAGCAGCACGGTGTGGCCGATGCTGGACAAGACCAACTACCATGAGTGGTCGCAGCTCATGAAGCTGCGGATGCAGGCGCGCGACATGTGGGAGGCCGTCGAGGGAGGTCCGGTCCAGTACCGCGACGATCGGCGGGCGCTCGAGGTGATCGTGGCTGCTGTGCCCAAGGAGATGGGCATTCCGCTCATGGACAAGGCATCGGCAAAGGAGGCGTGGGACGCCATCGCTGCAGCAAGGATCGGCGTGGACAAGGTCCGACGGGCGACGCTGCAGCGACTTCGCCGAGACTAGGAGAATATCGGCATCCAGCCCGATGAGCAAGTCGATGACTTTGCCATCCGGTTGTCGACTCTGCATCAGCAACTCGTCATACACGGCGATCGGGACATCACCGAGGAGCGTGTGGTGGAGAAGTACCTTCGATCGGTACCGGCGAGGTACGCGCAGATCATCGTCGTCATCGAGCAATTCCTCGACTTTGAGGCGCTCACACTCGAGGAGGTGACCGGGAGGCTCAAGGCGGTGGATGAGTACGAGAAGCAAGCACCGATCGGGCCGATGGTCGTCGGAGGGAAGCTGATGTACACTGAGGAGCAGTGGAGAGCAGGGTTTTTCTTTCCGTTTCGGAACCGGTAACCGCCGGGGAGCGGTCGGGCGGTTACCGACCGGTTTGACCGGTTACCGGTCCAAACCGAATGGTTTGGATTTTGAATTCAAACCCCGCAGTTCAATCGGTTTTGGACCGGTAACCGGTCGGGGCCGGTTACCGACCGGTTTTGAACGGTTACCGACCGGTTTGGGCGGTTACCGACGGTTCCGCCCCAAACCAAATTTCAAATTTGAAAAAAAAAAATCGAAAATGCTGAAAAAATTCCTAAAAATAGTTCATGATTTATAGAGTCGAATGGTGTACAAATTTTTCAAATTGGAGTTCGTTTGCTATTTATTTTGACGCGTATAAGTTTGGAAAAAAAATAGAAAAGATCATTTTTCTTTTTTTTCAAACTTGTACACGTCAAAATAAATAGCAAACGAAATCCAATTTGAAAAATTTGTACACCATTCGACTCTATAAATCATGAACTATTTTTAGGAATTTTTTCAGCATTTTCGATTTTTTTTTTCAAATTTGAAATTTGAATTCAAACCGGTACCGAAACCGAACCGGTCCCGGCCGGTTTGTCGGTAATCGACCGGTTACCGCGGTTACCGAACGGTAACAAAAACCCTGGTGGAGAGAGCGCTGGAGGAAGGAAAAGAAGAGCGTTGCCGATGTCGATGGCTCTGTCGATACCGATGCATCAGCACTCAGGCAGCAGCGAGGTCGCGGAGGAAGGAACCATCGGGGCCGTGGCGACACGCGTGGCCGACGGCGCGGCGCTGGCCGCGGAGATGGTGGCGGTGTTCGCGGTCCCCCGGGTGACAACTGTGGGCCGAACACCTGTCTCAACTGTGGCTTGGAGGGCCACTGGGCGCGCGATTGCCGATTTCCACGACGAGAGCGCGGCGGTGGAGGTAATCGTGGCCGCCGAGGAGGTGACCGAGGTGAAGGTCGCGGTGGCGGTGCTGGTGGATACGCTGGGCGTGCCCAGTACACCGAGTGCGAAGGAGACGGCGGGCTGTTCATGGCGCATGCGTTCGTCGAGCTAGACAAGGGTCCATCGACATCGGCAACTGCATCGGCATCGGCAACCACTCCATCGGCAGCCTCTCTGGCTGCGCAAGAAGTCGCTCTGGAGGAGCCAAGGGCTCGAGCTTTCCTCGGTACCGATACTGATGAAGAAGAAGAGAAGATGGGAGGCTGGTACCTCGACAGCGGAGCAACGCACCACATGACGGGGCGCCGAGAGCTCTTTGCCGATCTGAATACCGATGTCTGCGGTACTGTACGTTTCGGGGATGCGTCCAAGGTGGACATCCGCGGCATCGGCACCATCGTATTCCAAGCCAAGACCGACGAGCAGCGGATGTTGCAAGGCGTGTACTTGATCCCTACCCTCAAGAACTCGATCATGAGCCTCGGGCAGTTGGACGAAGGTGGTTCCAAGGTGGAGATTACCGATGGCGTGCTGCGCATCTGGGATCGCAGTCGCCGTCTGCTTGCCAAGGTACATCGGCAACCTAACCGACTCTACATCCTTCACCTAGAAGCTGTGCAGCCTTGCTATCTCGCCATGCGCAAGGACGACAAGGCGTGGCAGTGGCATGAGAGGCTCGGTCATCTGCACTTTGATGCACTACGACGCCTGAGCAGAGGAGAGATGGCCCGTGGGATCCCCAAGATCGACCACGCAGAGCAGGTCTGCGACGTCTGCGTCACCACCAAGCAGAAGCGGCGATCTTTCCCATCGGCATTGGCATACCGTGCCCAGGAGCACCTGGAGTTGGTGCACGGCGACCTCTGTGGGCCGGTGACACCACCGACATCGGCAGGCAAGCGATAGATCCTCCTTCTGGTGGACGACGCCACCCAATTCATGTGGGCGGCGCTACTGCCGACCAAGAATGCTGTTGGGGAGGCAATCAAGCGCATCAAGGCTGCAGCAGAGGTGGAGAGTGGCTGCCAGCTCAAGGTTCTGCGTACCGATAACGGCAGAGAGTTCGCCGTCGCCGAGTTCAGTCACTACTGTGCCGATGAAGGTATCAAAAGGAACTTCAGTGCCCCTCACTCCCCTCAGTAGAATGGAGTTGTTGAGCGCAAGAATCAGACGGTGGTAGCCATGGAGCGAGCTCTGCTCAAGCAGCGCGGTCTACCGGCAAGATTTTGGGGGGAGGCAGTGGTGACGGCGGTGCATCTCCTGAACCGTGCCCCAACGCGTGCACTGGAGGGCATCACCCCCTACGAGGCATGGCATGGCCGATCGCCGACACTGGGCCACCTCAAGGTGTTTGGCTGCGTCGCCTACACCAGGCGCCTGACTCAGCTCCGCAAGTTGGATGACCGCGGCGAGGCCGGCGTGTTCATCGGCTATGTGGAGGGCGCGAAGGCATACAAGGTCTACGATCCAGTGTCCCAGCACGTGCGTATCAGCCGCGACGTCGTGTTCGACGAGGGCCGCAGCTGGGACTGGACATCGGCATCGGCAAGCACATCGGTAGAAGGAAGCAGCGACTTCACCGTCGAGTACCCTTGGGAAGAGGTGGTGCCTGGATCGGCATCACCATCGCCATCGGCACCGCGCTTCACTACACCGGAGCTGTCACAAGGTACCGCGCCATTGGCAACTCCTCCATCGGCAGCGGCTCCATCGGCAGTTGCGCCATCAGCAGCGGCTCCATCGGCAACCGCTCCATCGGCAACGGCTACATCGGCAACGACTCCATCGGTAGCCGCGCCATCGGCAGCGACGCCATCGGCAACGAGCGGATCCAGTCCTCGGGTCGAGTACGTGACTCCCCCGGAGGACGATGAAGAAAGGGTGGACGCCTACCATGGCAGTGAGCCACCGCGCTACCGACGCATCACTGACCTCGTCGGGGATGAGGCCACTCCGCCGCTGGCTCAGAGGCTGTTTGCCGAGCTAAACCTCTCCTGCTCGGGCGAGCCGACTACCTACGATGAAGCTACCGATGATCCAGCTTGGCAAGCTGCGATGAAGGAAGAGCTGGGCGCTATTGAGCGCAACGACACCTGGGAGCTGGTGCCACCTCGAGCCGATCATCGGCCGATCACTCTGAAGTGGGTGTTCAAGCTGAAGAAGAGTGCCGATGGAGATGTGATCAAGCACAAGGCAAGGCTTGTGGCTCGGGGGTTTGTACAGCAAGAAGGGATCGACTATGAGGATGCTTTTGCCCCTGTGGCAAGAATGGAGTCAGTCAGGCTGTTGCTAGCCTTGGCTGCTCAAGAAGGATGGAGGGTCCATCACATGGATGTCAAATCGGCATTCTTCAATGGAAAGCTTAAGGAGGAGGTCTATGTGCAGCAGCCACCTGGGTTTGTTGTCCAAGGAGAAGAAGACAAGGTCTATCGGCTCCACAAGGCACTGTATGGGCTGAGGCAGGCACCCAGGGCGTGGAATGCAAAGCTGAACTCAACCTTGAAGAAGATGGGGTTCGTTCAGAGCAAACATGAAGCTGCCATCTACAAAAGAGGCTCAGATGACTCTGTTCTACTGGTCGGAGTCTATGTGGATGACTTGATCATCACTGGAGTCAAGGAAGAGGAAGTGAGGGCTTTCAAGATGGAGATGCAGTCCATCTTCAAAATGAGTGACCTTGGGTTACTTGGCTTCTATCTTGGAGTAGAAGTGCAGCAAGGGAGTAGTGGGATCACTCTGAGGCAGAGCCACTATGCCAAAAAGATTGTGGAGTTGGGGAGCATGGCCGATTGCAACCCTGCTGCCACACCGATGGAGGAAAGGTTGAGGCTGAGAAGAAGAGCACAGCAGAAGAAGTGGATCCAACACAATACAGAAGATTGGTTGGAAGCTTGAGGTACTTGGTCCACACTAGACCAGACCTAGCTTTTTCAGTGGGCTTTGTGAGCAGCTTCTTGGAGAGACCGACCACTGAACATCAAATGGCAGTCAAGAGAATTCTCAGGTACTTGGCTGGTACCCTTGACTATGGCCTCCACTTCACCAAAGCACCCTCATCGGCAAGTCCCTCATCGGTAAGGTTCCCATCGGCAAGGTTTTTGGGCTATTGTGACTCAGACCTGGCTGGAGACATTGATTCCAGCAAGAGCACAACTGGTTGTCTCTTCTTCCTAGGCAGCAGCTTGGTCAGCTGGCAATCAGTCAAGCAGAAGGTAGTGGCACTCTCAAGCTGTGAGGCTGAGTACGTGGCCATGACTACAGCAGCAACTCAGGCGCTATGGCTATCAAGGCTGCTTGCCGACCTGCTAGGAAGGAAGGTGAAAACTGTGGAGTTGAAGGTGGACAACAAATCGGCACTTGCACTTGCCAAGAACCCAGTGTTCCATGACAGGAGCAAGCACATAAGGACCAAGTTCCACTTCATCAGAGACTGCGTGGAAGAAGGAAGCATCAAGGCCGACCACATCGGCACAAATGAGCAACTTGCCGATATCCTCACCAAGTCACTTGGAAGAACCAAGTTCGAAACCATGAGAGGCAAGATCGGGCTCAAGAAGATCACCAAGAGTGGCTAAAGCAAGGCTTAGGAGGAGAATTGATAGATAAGCCTTGGCTTCTAGTGTACTTTAGTTTGTTACACTTTAGTTGTTAGTCTTTTCAGTCTTTTCCAGTTTTTTGACATTTGTAGCAGTAGACAGTTTGGACACTTGTAGCAGTAGGCAGTTTGTTTTTGCTTTAGACTAGCTTTACTTGTACTGCACTAAGAAGATGTTCTTGGAGCCAACCTGTATTCAACGATAGCTCTGTTGAGCTCCTGTTCTATATAAAGGGATACAAAGATTAGAGACAGTAAGGCCTAACAGAAAACAGGCGTCTCCTCCCCGCACGCCTAGCGGGAGCAGGAAGTGCGCCGGCGAGTGCAAGCGGAGACCCTCGAGCACCACGGCCTTCAGGTACGGCGTCGTCTTCGTCTGGAGGTCGTCGGCGCTGAGCCCTGCTGCCGGCTTGTCGTCCCTCACCTCCTCGTACACCTTGTCCTAGATGTCAGGGTGGTTGACGAGCTCCGCCATGATCCACTCCAGCAGCGTCAGCGTCGTGTCCGTGCCGGCGTTGAGGAACTCGGAGCAGAGGCTGACAAGCTCGGAGTCCGAGAGCGAGCGGTCACCCTCGTCGGCCACGCGCAGCGCGAGTAGGGAGTCCGCGTAGCACGGCGGGTCGTCATCTTCGCCGTTGGAGCCGGCGCCGTGGCCACCCCCATGCCTGGCGCGGATGAGCGGGAGGAACACCTCGTGCTGCTTCCGGGACAGCGCGACGTGCGCCGCCCAGCGCTTGCGGAAGAGCCTCTTGGTGACGGCGGGGAAGAAAGCGAAGACGGGGAAGCTAGTGATGGTGCGGAGGATCCGGAGCTGGATGTCCTCGATCTCGTCAAGCGCCGCCGCGCTAAGCCCGGTAGCACCGAGGCTCATGTACATGAGCAGCTCAAACAGCGCGCGCCGGAACAGCGGCCTCACTTGAACGACCTCCTGGCCGCCGCCGGCGCGCGCGCGGAGGAGGAGGAGGTCGTCGACGAGCTTGTCGCGCACGCGGCGCCTGGCTGGCGCGAAGAGGGCGACGCGAGACGGGTGTAGCGGCGAGGTTACGGCGGAGGAGACGCCAGTAGGGTCCGTACGGGGAGCTGCTGACGTCGCGCGATCCCGCGGTGAAGAGACGGCCTGGGTCGACGAGCGGCGGGCGGTCCGCGAAGGTCGCACTGCTCTGTACTAGCGTCTGGTGTGTCAGGTGGCGGTCGGCGACGAAGACGAACGTGCGGAAGAGGTGTACTGAGATGACCGGCCCGTTGCGCGCGTGTAGGGAGCGGAGGAGTGGGCGTAGGTCGAAGATTGAGCGCCGTAGCGCTAGGAACTTGGCTAGGAAGACCAGAGCCGGTGGGCCTGGTGGCGGGCCTCGCGGCTTGCTTGCTGCCGCTGCTGCGGCGTTGTTGCCGGCTCGGGCTTGGCGGTGGCGGTGCAGGAAGAGGAGCCAGGCGGTGAGGAGGGTGGTGGTGCAGAGGACGACGAGTGGCGGGGAGGTGGTGGAGGTCTCCATCATCTCCATGGCTGCACCTGCACTGCACTGCACTTTGCTGTTGCTATCGCGTTCAAATAATCTTGTGTATGGAGTAGGAGTATTATGTAGTACGTGTTATGTATCCAAGCTAGTTTTGAAAAGTTGCAATAGTCTTCAGAGTTTTACTATCATATCTAGATTGTTTTTTTTATGTCCCTCCGATCCCCGTGGCTTAAGCTTCCACAGCAGACCTGAAAGAAGCTTCCACGTGAGCTGCATCCGGAGACCTCCACTGGATTTCACCATGGTTCCGTGCTCGCATCATTTCCGAGGCAACTTGCAAAGATATACTACTATTCTTTATGTCTCTGCTGAAATTAATTGTGTTTATCTCTCCGCTAACTTGTTTACCATTATTAATTATGTCATCTCTGATACTAATATAATACATAGTATATATAGATGTATAGTCCATTTGTGCAAGCTTTATTTGGGGGGTCAAAGTTTTCCTCGATGACTCATCAGTCATGACGCAATTGTGAATAAATCCTTCTTTTTTTTGGTCGTGAGATTTGCTTTGAAGGGTCAACAATAGTCCCTGTCACTTCATCTGTTACAAACACATTTAGTCCCCCATCTTATGACGCGACTCAGAGGTGACTGAAATTGCATGGAAATAGCGCCCACGTGTATGACGTATATATATATTACAGTACGTAGAGAAATGCTAGTGACTAGACTACTAGAGGAGTGTGCAGACGAGGAGCAGAGGAGGGGTGCTGATCGAGCTAGATGTAATAATGTAAATTAAACATATGGGTTCCCCTTGTCAAAGTTTGCAGCTCTCAAAAGTCTTTTTAAGCCGCCACTGGGGTCGTTCAGATGCATGCAACTGGAACAAGGATTGACCTTTCCTTTAGCACAGGTAGGCCACATGCTCATGGCCGGGATACTGAAAGTGCCTTGAGACCAGTCAAAGTAAGCACATGTTTTTATATCCTATATACAAATCTCATGCCCAACTAGTTTGTGCACCGCAATTTGCTCGCCACTTGATGCGACTGTCTGCACCAGTCGTTGCATTGCACCACAAGTCACACCAATCTTTGTAACGCTACCATGTTCGTTTGGCTTATCAGCCACCGAAAGTTTAAAATAATGTTTTTCTCTCACATAAAAACAGCTAAAAATATCATCAGCCGGTTTATCAGCCACCGAAACGATCAAACGAACATGTGTCCTATTCACAACTTTGGATCAATATCAACATCAACATCAACAAAGCCTGTAGTCCCAAGCAAGTTGGGGTAGGCTAGAATTGAAATCCAACAAGATACCCAAATCATGGTTCCGGCACTTCAATAGCTGCTTTCCAGGCAATCCTATTCACAACTTTGGATACATTACCTTTTTTAGAACCCAAAGATCTAGACAGAAGCATGTCACAGCGCCAATTACCAGAACAGAGAACTACAATCAGCCAAAAATGTCGATACAGGTTAGAGGGATTTAGAGAAGAGAAGATAGTATTATCCACAAAACACATGGTAAATTTGAACAGACAATGCTGAAAGGCATCCATCCCATATCCACCATCTCGGTAGGAAGAGGATTATAGCCAGAAACTTATAGGCAGTCGTACCCTGCCAATACATAGATAGATAGAACAGGTTAAGACACCAACACCGTTGAACAGGTTATAACATTTTCTACTGCACGACACTAAAATCAACATTACGGGAGCAGCAAGCTTATGGAAGCAACAAGTTGATTAAAAAAAATATGTGGCTCAAGTATAATCGAGCGTGTTCATTAGAATAATACCATAACAGGATAAGGCAGCAACTCCCAAGGTGCATACAGTTAATTATTAACATCCAAAGTAAGCTACCACTTCCACAAGTTCAGAGGTTACAAACACAAAATATTCTAATAACGTGCTACAACTACGACACACACTCCAAGTCAACTGCTTCTATGTGAGCCAGTGTCAGTCTTCATCATCAATCCCCTCCAGCATCCTTTACATCAACGGTGAACTCATACTCCTGGTCACAGCCCAAGTAAGAGTCTGACATCAAGTAAATCATGTAATCCTTTCTCCCTGCATCCGCAGGAGCAGAGAACTCAAGCTTCACTCTCGCCCTCTTCTGGAGTGCCACTCTTTTGATGGCCAGTAACTGGTTTGTGGAGCTGTCACCGATCACCAGCCACCAGCCTTCTTCCTTGGGCTTGGAGAACCTTGGCGCATGGACTGGACCAACCTCAGATGGCGAGTTAGTCATGTCGCGCTCCAGCGTTACCTGCACGGTTACACTGTCACCAGCGCTTATATCGTCACCCTCACGGACCTCATAGGTCATATCAACATTAGGGAACCGCTTGAAGAATCCAATCATGTCCTGCAGCTGAGAGTTCGATAGCTGTAAAAGATCCCGCATCTCATCGACACCCATCTCAGCAAGATCAAAGATACTCTCGATGGGTTTCGTTTTGTTTTCCTGGCACGTCCGGGCCAAGTCCTTCGTGAAGTGTGGAACTTGAAGCAGCACAGAATCCCGATCCCACATGCCTTGTGTCACCATTTGACTCAACTCCATTGCACTAAGAGCAAGGCTAAGCCAACCATTGCTGGATATAACATCAACCACTGCCTGGAGCAACTTATGGGCAGAAAGAAGAATCTCACGCTGATCAGCTGCCAGGTTTCCAACCACTGTATGCCTTGAAAAATGGGCTTGCATCAGAGCATTGGCCTTCACATGTGGATCACCGTACTTGGGCTTCTTGATAGAGAACCTCTGGTGGCGAACAAGCCTCTCAATGAATTCTTCCTCACCAGGACGACCCGGAAGCTCTGCATATTCTGAAGCAGATGCTAGAATCTCTAGGAGTCCTTTCATCTTAGTCTTCTGGGTCAGCATAGAGCTGAAACGCTCAATAGTTGTGTAGCTAATATAGTAGTATGAAGCAATAAGGCCAAGGTTGAGGGGCTTCAGGTACATGTCCTCTATAGCCATACACTTACTTGATTCAAGATCATTCAGGACAGTCTCAACTAGCTCAGAAAGATGGTCTGAAAGATGCCTGTGACTTACACCCTGAAGATCGTAGAAGTTAGGATTCTTTGTCAGCCGCCGATACATGAAAGTCCAAGTAAGATAATCAATGGCATCTTGCTTATTCTCTACAACACCAACCACCACCTCAGCATTCATATGATCATGCAAGAAATGGTGAAGATTGCTCTCAACAGGGAAGGCCTCAAAAAGGAACTTCTTGTAGTACTCTTTGCGAGGTGCATGACACAATATAACACATTTCCCCGAGTTATCTTGAAGTGGTCTGCTGGCATGACCCATCATTTGAAGCAGATCTGTAATTGGATAATCGGTGTGAGCATTCTCACGGCCATCATAATACTGGGTCCCCATGACAACAACCAAATGAGAAGGCAATGGTCTTCCCCAACACATTGTGCTGCTCGCAACACACACCTGGATCCTCCCACCAAGGAACAGCTGGGTTACAAGTTCCTGATCAAGTTCACTTAGACCCTCATGCAAATAGCCTACACCACATTTAAGTGTATTCTTAAGTGTCTCTTCTTCAACACCTCTGGTGAAAGTATCCATCTCATCTTCTGATCCAAGGAGAAACGGAGTTCCACCACCCTCAACACTAGAGTATGCACACAAGTCCAATGCAGTCAGCCTTGCATGCTTCCTTGTCGGTACATACACCAGGGCAGGTCTACTGTTCTTTGCATGCTGTGTGATGGCAGTGTAGGTGGGCTTTGTCATTGCTTGCATCCTTGCCTCTAAGTTCGCTATATCCACACCCTGAATGTAAATTTCCAATGGCACAGGTCTCACTGCTGGAGGAAAGTTGAAGAGGCCATGAGAGGTAGCACCAATCCATTCACCGAGATCCTTAGCATTAGCAAGTGAAGCTGAAAGTGCTACGATCCGTATGTTACTGCCAATATGACTTGAAATACGCCTCATCCTAGATACAATAACTTCCAAAACATGTCCCTTATCAGACCCAAGCAGATGAAGTTCATCAACTATGAACAAGCTGACCTGTTGGATGTGCTTTCGCTGTTTCCACCGGCGAGACAGTGCATCCCACTTTTCAGGAGTACTGATTATGATCTCTCCTTTATCCAGAAGCTTCAAATCAGCTGCGGTTTCACCAGTGAGCTCAACTACCTTGGCAAATTCTCCAAATTTTTGTTCCCAGTCCCTGTATCTTTCTTTTGCGAGAGCTTCAATGGGAGCTATATAAACAACCCGCATGTTGCTCTCACCGGATACTGCCCTCTGGTGGTTCCTTAGTATAGCAAACTCCGCACATATCGTCTTCCCACTGCCCGTTGGTGCAGCGACCAAGACACTGTCATCACTGTTATACAAGACAGTGAATACTTGAGTCTGGATGGGATTGAAATGCTTAAAGGCACTATAGAGGCCCTCATATCTTGCATTCCTCAATGCACTAACAGGTAGAGGCTGCAGATCAAGTAATTCAGTCGGCGGAGCATATTTTTCTGGTAGAATTAAGTGCCTAAAGCAGACAGGGAGCATTGTCTGAGAACCAAACCACTTGTCAGACACAACACGTATGAAATACTGAGGCGACAATGGCTCATATATTGGCACTGTGAAGTTCAATGTATGATCTTCGTCAACATACTGTTTCTTAAGCATGAAATATTCATGGTGAAGAACGTGCTCGCCATCATTATCCTCAACAATAACCCAAAAGGGCTCCACATATCCATGTACCTTATCATCCCACTGGAAATCAGGTGTAATTGTCAGTTCAAAACCCAAAACTGTACGAGTGATGGGCTGGACATGAGCTGAAAGATTCAACTTTGGTAACTGGTGGATGCACTTGTGCAGCTGCCTCCCCATCTTGGGATAGCGGATTAGCTCACCAATTTCTAGTGAGGACAGATCATAGTACCTCTCCCAAGCCAACTCCTTTTTCTCCAATTTCATCAAGATCTCCTTTGGAATTCCAGTAAACTGCCGCAAGGGAGTCTGTACACTCCACATTTGTTTATCAACCATCTTGCAAAGATTCAGTGCTTTCTCCGCTAGTTGAGCCCATCCCCTCTTCAAAACAATCTCAAATAGTGCTCGTAGGAGACGGCCAGCACTCTGCATTACAGAAGGCGGAAAAACATAACTATACAATACAATAAAAGCAAGAAACTCAGGTTCAGAAACTGTATTAAGTAGTGAAATCATGCAAGCGATTTATAAATTGTAGTCGACAGAAAAAAAAAGACCCTACCTGCTGTATGTAGACCATATCCGAACTCAGAGAAAGGCCTTCGAGTTTCAACCTAGAAATATATGCTTGCAGCAGAACATTGATCTTTGTACTGGGTTTCTCCAAACAGTCTTTGACAGGAATTGGCACACGGTCCAAAAGCTTTGCCAGTTCCATTTTCTCATCTAGCCTGACACCTACATGCTTAAATTCTTCACTCAGAGAAAACAGTCGACACAACTCAATATCACCGATTGTAGGTTTCAGGAACTCATTGTATGTTGAAATAGTTTCATGGCTAATATAGTAATAACTGGCAATCCTTCCCAGCTCAGTAACTTGAAAGCATCCTGTTTTCCTGTCATACTTTATCAGATTGTTCCTATCCAGTAGATTTGCAGCGTAATGTATCTGCAGCAGAACAAAAATACAAAAGATCAAGAACAGAACAGGCAGAGATAGTATGCTATAACATCAACTATATCTATGCAATATCAAGAGGCAGTGAAATCAATGATGGGTATGGAATAACTGCAAAACCTAAATTTCTTCAGATCTCGCTGCAGTATCAAAGAAGCACATATAATACTTCAGCAAAACTGGATTTACATCAGGATCCTACATCTTCCCTTCTAACAAAAAAAGAACACTATGGGCTTGAGGACCACAGTATTATTTCCTTCAATTCATGTTTGCATAAATATAGATATAGATATTATAGTTTCTGAAGCAAAATTCTTGTAGAACAAATTGCAACGAGTCTGTATCAAAAGAAAATTATATGCTTTCAATATATATCTACCTATGGAAAGAAAATTGTCATTTCAATATGTGTCTATCATTACCCACATTAGATTATTATTATGTGCACATGTGAAATACTGCACAAAATGTGCATGTGGTACATACAACCAAGGGATACCTAATTACGCGTCCGCGTGGGGTGGGGGCTGTAGCAATTCATTATATGCCTTGCCAATACCCATATACATTATCATTACAAATGCATGTGAAATGGTGCTAAACACAAGGTAGCAATAGTACTAAGATGAAAAGAAAACACTAACCAACATACTGCAAACACTACACATGCAGCAAAAAACTTATGCTGCAACACAGGGAAAGGAACAATACCACGACATCATCCCACACTACCAGTTAGGCTAAGGATGCAATTGCCCTAGCAGAGCTGCAGTTAGGCACTGAAAGTACAGGGTTTTTTAATAGAATTTAAAAGTGCATGCCCACACGGTAAATATGCCATGCTGCAGAGACTATTGATCAATGATGCAGGCTAATATGATAATTAACTATACAAGACTAACAAACACTTAAGAAATATTTTGCATGCGCAGTTGTGAGAACCTATGGGGAAGGTGGCATGTAGTCTAGAAATAGATTAACCAAGTAAGATGACACATTAGCAATTAGAGCAAATTCACACAGGCAAGGACCAAAACAATAATGAGAAATAAAACAGTAAAGATGAGCAGCTACCACAGAACTTCAAAAACAGCAGAGCACAAATTACTTACCAGATCAGCTCTCATTTCATCAAGTGTTCTATCACTCTCCAAGATATCTGCTGGCAAACCATACAATGTTGGATTGCGGAGCATCCGAACATAGAGGTAAGTATAGCCAAGCCACGAGCATGCTTCACGAGCATTCTGAATAGTCCCCAGAACAATCTCTGCATTCAATTGATCAGCCAATTTGGATATGAACTGACTCTCAATAGGCAGCTGCTGGTTCATAAGAGACAGGTAGAACTGCAATTCACTGTGGCTAGTCAAGATTATTCCCTCTCCATGTGTATCATACTGAGGCCTTCCTGCACGACCAAGCATCTGCATAACATCCAGAGGGCTCAGTTCTGTCCAATCACCTTTCTCTGGGTTGTAAATCTGTGTACCCTTTATGATAACAGTATGCGCAGGCAGATTGACACCCCATGCAAGGGTAGCAGTGGATACAAGTACTTGAATGTGCTTGTCAGCAAAAAGTCCCTCGACAAGCTCACGGTCAACCCTTGCCATCCCAGCGTGATGAATAGCAAACCCATATGGCAGGAGGTCTTTAAGATCATTGCTTTTGACAAGTTCAGCATGAGTGCCAAGGATCTCTTGGCTTGCACTCTCATTCTTCAGAAAGCGGCTAGCTGTGTCATTTGCCAACGCCGTGTCTCTGATGGCTTTGGCAGTTTTTGTTGTCTCCTTCCTCGAGTGTACAAATATAAGAACTTGATGCCTACCAGCGGCAGCCATAACCTTCTCATAACAGATCTCATTCATCAACTGCATCCTCTGTACTGGCCTCCTCACAGTGACCCCAATGTATTGCTGAGCGAGAGGGCAAGGTCGGTAACTGTTGTCGAAGTAGAAGAGGCTTTCTTTGGGAACACGCAAGAATAGCGCAACATCTTCGTAGTTTGGTAGAGTCGCAGAGAGCCCAACCAGACGAATATGCTCCTTGGTCGTCTCGGTCTGTCTGACTGTCCTAGCAACAATGCTTTCCAGAACAGGCCCTCTGTTATCATGTAGCAGATGGATCTCATCAATGATTAACAGCTTCACCATTTGGGTATAGGTCCTGTCCCCTGATTTCCTGGTCACAATATCCCATTTCTCAGGTGTCGTGACAATAACCTGTGTTTGATCAATCTGTTGCTTGGTCAAGTTCTGGTCTCCACTGAGCTCCCTAACAGTAACGTTGTAACCTGCCAGACGGTTCGACAAGTTCCCAACGACTTCAGCGACCAATGCTTTCATCGGGGCCACATAGACAATTTTGTACTTGGTATTGTCAAACTCTCCATCCTGCATATGCATACCAATATGTTGAAGTATGGTAAGCACAGCCACGTTTGTTTTACCAGCACCAGTCGGAGCACAGAGAAGGATATTGTCTGGTTTGAAAAGAGCAGTATCATAGACCCTGCTCTGAACTCTGTTCAGCTGTTCATCCCGTCGAAAGCTGACCGTGCAAACTCTGGCATATCAGATATCTTAACAATCTTCTCCCCTGCTCCATAGGGCTTAGCCTTCAGTGCTGGCACATGAACCTCCTCATATCCCTTATGAGGGGTTCTAAACGACCCAGTAGGAAGTTCACATTTCTTGTTAGCCATAAAGAGACCGCCCTTCTTGAACAAGAGGCTCTTGAGATCAACCAGCCGCCTCTTTCCTTTCAGCCATCCACTCTCCATGTCCCGCTCGGCTGCCCTGCAGTCCCTGGCATCATCAGCGCCGGCGGCAGCAGCATCATTGTTGAGGAGCCTCTTGGCCTCATCCCTGATGCTTTTCTCCAGGTTCTTCTGCCTCTCTTTCGCGGATGCTCTGGTTGCATGTAGCTGCTCCAATATCGGAGCCAAGCTTGGGTCACTTGCCATCTCTTCCTCTATCTTCTTCCTCTGTTCCAGATCTTCGGCTCTGGCTAAGCGGGTACACCACACAATCTTGAGACGGTTGCGTAGCAGCAACTTGATGAGATCAAACTTCTCATAGTCCAAAAGCATGACGAGGCGATTCTCGACGTCTCTGTCGTCGCCCTCAGCAATGGTCTTCAAGATATCCTCGGCAAGCTTCTGGCTCTGCTGGGCATCAATGTCCCCGTCCCCATATGCCTGGGATATCTTCCTCTGGAGCCAGTAAGCATCGATGTCCTGAACATTCACAGCCAGCCCCTGGTTGGCGTTCAGCATGTCGTCATCGTCTAACTCACCGCCCATCTGCATACCTCCAGGACCATTCAACTCAGCTGCGTCATCTTCATCATCCTCATCCAGCTCATCTTGCACCTGGTTGGCACAAACACACAGTGGTACTAAGGAAATAAAACATGTTGGGGTCAAAACCAAGTAGTAGGATGGCAAGATCAGTCAATTAAACATATATGTATAAAATGTGGTACCTGATCAAAATCACTGTCCTCGTCTTCATCTTCTTCAAACTCGACAGCAACACCAACATCATCATTAAGGGTGGTGTCTATGGCGTCGGCAGAAGGCGCAAAGTCGGTGATGAGCTTGCCGATGGAGACGAGCTGGTCAAAGAGTTGGGTGGGGATAGGGTTGAGAAGCTGCTCAATGTCCTTCTTCTTGTCAGGGTTCTTGAGCTTGTCATTGTTGAGCGTGGCGAGCACCTCGTCGGCAGCCCCGGCGAGGACGTCGAGGGGCTGGCCGCCAAGCTGCTGCTGGATGAGGCTAAGCAGGGCCTCGTAGGCGGCGCTTGTCGCCTTGGTCTGGGGCTTGTAGACGGCGTAGTCGGTGAGGGAGAGGACGGAGACCTCTTGGGAGGAGGAGGAGGCGGCGCGGCGCCTGCGCTTGGCGTCGCGGCGGGGGAGGTCGGAGGCGGAGGCGTCGTTCTGGCGCTTGGACTTCTTGGTGCGGGCCTTGGAGAGCTTCTCCTCGAGCTCGGGCGGCTTGTTCTGGACGGCGCGGTCGCCGAACGACTTCGGGTCGATCCTGCCCGCGAGCGACTCGGGCTCGCCGCTGGGCTCGTGGGTGTCGCGTGGGCGGGAGTCAGTGGTGAGCACGAGGCTGGAGTTGGCGGTGTACTGGTACTGCTTGGAGCGCGCGTGCGCCTCGGCACCGCCGCCGCCGCCGCCGGGGTTGGACATGGGGGAGCTAGCTGCGGAGGCGGCGGGCGGAATCAGCGGGAGAAGTAATCTAATCTCGGGGGTGGGGCGACGCGATGCGATGCGATAGGGGTGGAAATCGAACGCGGAGAGGTATACTATACCTGTGGGCGCGTGCGGCGGGTGGAGGAAGGGTCCTCCTGGCACTCACTCTCCCGGCGGCGTACGAGGAGGACTCGTCGCGGCGGCCGGCGGGAGGAGGGTTAGGTCCCGTTTGATTTGATCTCCCCCCCTGATGCTGATGGAAAGCAGATGATGATGCTTGATGCCCCTAACCGACTTGGAGAATTCGAGGAACCGACTTGTGGCCGAACCGACTTTCCGTTATTGGGCCGGCCCATTATATGTCGGTGGTACGATGCGAGAAAACTGGGCCTTGCCCCATTAAATGTTGCTTCCCCCAACAATGACGATGGGAGATCCAGGCCAGGTTGAGCCCTAATTAATCTAGACCTCAGTCACTCACAGATGATGTTTCTTATTATATATAGGAAGTATTAATTTTTTAAAACATAGTAACACGAGCACTAGATCATCCTAACTCCCATAGATAGAGAAGAGAAATTTAAAACATGTCAAGCAAGGATTTTGTTTCCAATGAATTTCCGTCTTTATGGAATTGACTGGAACCCTCATTCGTATGTAGTTCCCAAAACAGACTTTGACAAGAACAGGCTGCCGAAACAATATGATTTCGACGTTTCGGCCAAATAATTCTATAATTCGAGAAAGTCCTAGCTAGATGTTTTCAGAAACCAAAGAGAATACTAGGAGCGAATTTTGAAATGAATCAAACGGAATGAAATGTACTAAAGGACCGAATCTGGAAGCGCATGCAAGGGTGGAATGAAAAAACTTTATCATGGGCTGGGAAGGAAATCTTGATAAAGTCCGTGGCGCAGGCAATCCCAACCTTTGCTATGGGTTGTTTTGATCTGACAAAAACCTTGTGTGATCAGATCGGAGCTATGATTTGTCGATTTTGGTGGAATCACCAGGAGGGCAAGCATAAAATTCACTGGCTTAGCAAAGAACAGATGCTGAGGGCGAAGGAGGAAGGTGGTCTTGGGTTTAGGGATATCCACTCTTTCAACATGGCTATGCTTGCAAAGCAAGGCTGGCGTCTTGTACAACAACCTGAATCACTGTGTGCTAGAGTGTTAAAAGCTAAATATTTCGCTAGCACATCAGTACTCGATGCCAAACCGAAGGCTGGGATGTCATATTCTTGGCGAAGCATTCTTGGAGGCCTAGAAGTTGTGAAAAAAAGGTATGATATGGAGAGTTGGGGACGGGGCTGGATTAAACATTTGGTCTGACCCATGGCTACCAAGGGACTCCTCTAGAAGGCCACTGACACAGCGCGGGCACAATCTGCTTAGAGAGGTTGCTGAATTGATCGATCCCCATACTGGACTGTGGGATGAATTGTTGGTGCGTGACTCCTTTTGGGAGGAAGATGCGGAGCTGATCCTTGCACTTCCTGTACACCAGGGTCGGAACAATTCGATTGCCTGGCATTTTGATAAACGTGGTGTTTTCAGTGTCAAGAGTGCCTATAAGGTTGCCCAAGCTGACCGGCTAAGAAACAGAATGCCAAATGGACAGCAAGGTGGGAGCAATCAAAGTCCTCCGGGGACATGGAAAGAAATCTGGAAGCTAAAGTGCCCAAACAAAATAAAACACTTCTTATGGCGGTTTGCACATAATAGCCATCCGTTGAGATGCAACTTACAGCGCCGAGGTATGAACATCAGCATTAGGTGCTCGATCTGTGATCATATGGGAGAAGATGGCGGACACCTTTTTTTCAAATGCAAAGCCGCCAAACTTCTCTGGCGTCTGCTCGGCCTGGAAACTGAAAGAGGTGAATTGGCACTTGTCCAAACTGCGTTTGATGCTGTTCAGGCTATTTTGAAGGCTAGGCAGGAGAAAAAGATGTTAATGATCATTGCTTTGTGGTTTACCTGGACGGAAAGAAATATGGTCAGGGAGGAGGGGCGAAGGCGATGCCCTCAGACTATTGCTAGAAGTGTCGAACTGTATGCCAAGGAGAATGAGGTTTGCAACAGCGTGCCATCCCCAAATGTGAGATGTCATTCAGCGCATTGGTCGAAACCCCCTGCAGACAGTCTGAAACTCAACTGCGATGCCTCCTTTTTCCATGAATGAAGGTCCGGAAGTTGGGGTGTCATTATCAGAGATTGTGATGGTGATGCTGTGAACTCGGGAAGAGGGAGATTAAACCACATTCTTGACCCTTTCCATGCTGAACTAATAGCATGCTTGCAAGGGATCCAGATGGCTGTGGACATGGGCATTGGACGTATTAATGTTGAAACAGACGCACAAGAGGTGGTGAAGGCCATCAATACGAACTCCTATGATGATGATGCAGCTGTAGGTCATCTAGTACAAGAAATGAAGTTTTTGTTATCGTCAAATTTCCTTGACTTTGAGTGTGTGTTCACTGGTAGAAATTGTAATAGGGCCGCCCATGAGTTGGCCAGGTTGGGTTATCTGTGTAATGAGGGTGAGGAGGTGATAACCAACTCCCTGCCTGAAACTGTATCTGTGATTGTCGCTGACGATTTGTTAGCTGACGAGTAATGAAGAGAAACCCAGGTTCAAAAAAAAATGTACTAAAGGAGACCGGTGGTTATACAGAAATTAAACAGAGATGGACATCATGGACGCTATGATGTCAATTATCGACTAAATGTGCGCTGGTGTGTATATTAATTCAGCTCAATTAAGTTGATCATCACACGCTTATACATATCTCCATCCTGTAATGTGCATCCATCGTCCCTAGTTCGTAGGTGAAACAGATGATGTGGACTGTAGTAGCTACTAAGCTAGCTAGGTGAGACGAGCAAGGAGCCATGATATATACTAGCATAGATGGGCGCGCTTCGTTGCCCCGGTTCGTGCTAAGCATTTATTACAAGCGATAAATCAAGTTAGTTTTTTTATATATACTGAAACAATATATATACAATAGATAAGTACTTAAATTGTTGTTATGGTCTAATAACAACCCAATATAAAGATGCATGGCCCTGGTAGAAATAATACAAACTCGTTATTGTCATGATTGATATTATGAATCACCATACTACACGTAATTTACAGCGTGTGATCGATGCTTGTTTAAAACAAAAGATTTAAAAATAAATAAGAAAAAGAAGAGAATTAAAAAGCTTAAATAAATTTAAAACTTAAAAATAATAAAAGTTTTTGGAAAGTAGGAGCTAAAAAAGATTAAAAAAAAGCCTCCAACAGTTCAATATAAAGTTATACTGGCCTGATTGAAAGACTACATGTTTTTATTACTATAATTGATATAGACTACCAAATTATATGCACTCCGATTTGTAGGATCGTATATGTCTAAAACAAAAAATTAAAAATATACATACTATAGACTCTTTATGTAGGATCGTACATGTCTGAAACAAAAACAAAATTTAAATAAACATACTACATGCTCTTTACCGCTTATTTCAGAACTTAAAATAAAAAAAAATAAAAATGAAATTTTAAAATTATAATAAAAACTAAAAATAAAAAAATAAAAAATAAAAAAATTGTTAAATCAATAAATAGTGTCAGAGGCCCTCGTAGGCCTCCCATTTACTCACGGTTGAGAGGGTTGAGAGAGTATCTATGCATTGATTAATTTGCCATATGGTAGTACATGCGATTGCAAAATGCAGCTAATACATGACGCGACAGGACTCACCTGACTAGTACCTGCTCGTACATATGCACATTTATTTACGCAATTGCAATATATTGCTTCCAGCCGTCCTGGTCCTACATATAACTTTTTCTAAAAAATAAAGCATAGAAACTTCATAAAAATCATCCAGCAAGTTAGAGAAATCAATTTATTTTCAGAAGAAAAAAAAACCCAGAAAACAGAAGAAGAATAAATCTCGTATTCGAAAGAGGATCGGACCTTAGATTGTGTGTATTGGCTAGCCTCGTTATGCACCGCGCGCCGTAAATTCTCCCAACAATGTGCAGTTGCTCCAACCAGCTGTTGTTGTACGTGGATGTGATGGATATCTAAGCCGTTCCGTCGTCCTTGCAACAACTAATCTGATTGTCTCCTCTGCTAATTCAATTTGTCATGTAGTGTCCAGTCAAATTGAAGATGAATTGGTTCACCATTTTCTTAGGCCGGTGACGATCGACAATAGTACAAAAGTCACCAACTTGTGTTAGCGAATTAAGACCATGTTTGGTTCCATAAGTCAGGTGTCTTAAAACCAGTGACTTATATATAAGTCATATCTGTTTGATTTCCAATGATTTATAAGCTCATTAATCAACCAGCCCCAAGTAATAAAGGTGTGGCCCCACGTAAAAAGGGGTGCCTTATAAGTTTTAAGCAGGGGTGAAATAATTTATGGCTTATAAGTTATGGTGACTTATAAGCTATGAGTGTTTGATAAAATAAGTTATTTTTTCACTTTTTGATTTATAAGTAGGTGACTTATTTGGAGGCAAATAGGGTCTAAGGAATACCTAGAGATGGCTTTGGGTTCATTTCTATCAAAACTATGTAGAGGTTTAGCCAAATCAGCACTAGCAGTGGGAAGACGACCCCCCCCCCCCTTCCCTTGAGGTTGTTGTCTATCGCTCCTTTGGCATATCATCCCTTCTCCCTACCACCCATCACCGCGTCGATGGGGCTTGGCGTGCCCAGGCCAGTGGAGGCCTAGGAGCTCGCTCGGTAGCTACCCCCCAACGGTTGCTGTCTCACCACCGCTCCTCGCACACATAGACTGTTCTTGCTACAGTGTCTGCCTCTCCATGCACCTCCCGATCTTTTTCCCTCAGCTCCCCCCCATAGCCGCTCTCTCGAAGTGTCATGCAACTTCGTCCTCTAAGATAGGAGGGGATGGAAACCGGGCACTTTTCTTCCCCTTCTTCCAGCCACACCAGCCTTTGGGCGAGGGAGTTGTATATCCCATCAACGAAATCCCAGAAGGATATCGGACCCGGCTACCTGAGAACTATGCGCTGGTGACCATAACGTCTGTTAACCCAGAGCATAAAGAATATGAACTAGATGTTCCCCACCTACAACGGCATCGTACCCTTGAAGAAGCGGCATGTGATGACATCTTTTGGATGAAGGACGACCTTGAGATCATACCAATGATGACAGCGTATGTTGCTGGATCTTGCCCCCCAGAAGGTGACGACGACGGCGATGACGAAGGCTATGAAAAGGACCCGCCAGCTCGTTCACCAATTGGCAAGAGCCCTCCTCAGAGCTCGAAAAGTCCGCCTTTGGGCCCAACCATTGAGGCAGGAGGTTCAGGGGCCGCTTCTGGGGGGCAACACAATGCCTGCAAGCCAGCCGAGCCCGAGCGGTCCACCTCCACCTCCCGACACTCAGCCTACGCACCCGACAAATGAGGAAGGGGCTCAAGGGGATGCACCGGGGAGACGTACGGAGGGGGAACAGGCGCCGCAGCCAACACCAGGTGCACCAAGCCAATAGGGAGGTACAGAGGCGGACAACCTAAAGGACGACTCTACATCGCTCCCATACTCAACTACGTTTCCAAGGTACATTACAGACGAGCACACACAACGTTCAATTCACATTTGTACCTCAATTCACATTCGTACGTTCTATCCTGACTTTTCCAGGCCTGAAGATGATCCTCATCATCTATTTCCGGAGTCGGATGACTGTCTCGGCCACTTTGAGAATGAGAAGTTCATGATAACCAAGCAAGCACTTCTTGATGAAGAATCGTGGGATACAAGGAGGTTTCATCTCTGGTACATGGAAGCGGCAAAAAGAGGCATGTCAAGTTTCACGGTGAAGATTGTAGCGGATTGCTTCCACTTGACCGATATCGGGGATTTCACTATTTCGGTGGACTTCCAAGACATGTATAGGTTGCTGCGGGGAGAAGACCTAGACATCGTCCAACTCACCCTGTTTGCAATGTAAGTGACGACTTGCGAGTTAATTCCATTCATCTCTCCTGTTGTATACGTGAACTCTACACTTATTAGACTATATGGTACGTTGACGTGTATATGCAGGATGTCTGCCACCGTAAGCAACAAAAAGCATCGTCCAACTCTTTTTCTCTCTCCGGTGCATATCAATGAGAGTGCCATCAAGGGTCACATGGCAACGGATAAAAAAAGACAAACAAACAGAGAGAAAAGGAATATAGAGAGAATATGAGGAATCAGAAGAAGAAAGTGGCAGACTACATGTGCTCAGTAATGTTGAAGGTCAAGGAGGATGGGCCATGGTGTATAATGACTCCATATCACTTTGGGTAAGTATGAAAACATGTCCATAGAGATCTGAAGTGGGTAGGATCAAGCGTTGTAATCATCCTAACCAATAGTTGTTCGAATTGTGCAGCAACGGCCTCGAGGGCCATTGGATTGCATATCTCATCTATCCTCAAGATGGCAGAGCGGTCGTATTTGACTCGTTGAGGACAATAAATAAAGCAGGATACAAGGCATTTGAAGATTGCTTGAAAGTGTAAGTCAATAAGCATTTTCATCTTTTACGGTTATCGTTATTATTGAAAACATGTCTAACTCTATTACATTTTGTGCAGGGCTTATAAGAAGTACTTGAAGGATCCCGAATGCTGGGATCGCAGGACCGATAGTTGCAAGGAGAACAATACCGACCACATCAAAATCCGACACGACTTCCCGGTACGTAAAGTAATTGCAAAGTTCATTTGTGCTTTTTGTTTCCATATGTGTTTGTTCTAAAGCTTCTATAACGATCGTGCAGTGCGCCAAACAACCGATTGGATCCAAAGCATGTGGCTTGTACACCTGCAAGCACCTGAGGCAGTGCAGGGAGTACACTCAAAGCTAGAAGAAGCTCAAGGAAGGAGTAAAATATTGGGTGAACACCTACAAGCCATCCTTCAAGAAAGTTAAGGCGGAAATCTGTAAGTTCGTCATGGAGAAATGCGTTCTCGAAGGAGAACAATTTTTTGACGAAGAATCCCCCTTAGCTATCGAACCCATGTACGAGAGGCTTAAGAAATGGACAACTCTGCTACGCTCAAGTGATTACAAATGGCCCGTTGACTTTTCTTAGAGGATTTTGTAAATGTAACTCAAAAGGAACTTGTTGGTTTGATGTAATGTGTATATGGATGTTGAAAACTGTGTATTATATCATATGCAATGCTTGGATGGTTTATATATAAATGTTTGTTGCATATATATGAAATCTGGAATCTGAAAATGTTTTGAATTCAAATTCTGAGAATTATTTGAATTCTGTTTTTTATTTTTTAATTTGAAAATTATTTACCGAAGCGGACAACTTAATGGCCCGCTGCGGTTAACCACACTTAACCGCAGCGGACGTTGTAATGTTGCCGCTGCGGTATATCCATTTACCACAGCGGGCAACACAAGGCGTCCGCTGCGGTTAATGGTAGTTAACCGCAGCGGCCCCTTTCGCCCGCTGCGGTTAACCGATTATTTACCGTAGCGGGGCAGCGCAAGCGGACGCTACTGCCCGCTGTGGTAAAACGGTTTTGACCGCTGCGGTAAAAAATTCTTTACTAGTGAGTACTATATAGCTAACTAATATAATACCAACTATATAGAATTATTGAGTCTCTATGTTGCAGCACTCTTGATCCTGTTGTAACATACATGCATACATACTAGTACACAGGAGCTGGTAGCTAGTGTAGTCGGTATATACTTGTATATATGGCAATGATAGTAGCTAGCAGCAGGAATATAATGGATTGCGTCACACTACACAACAAGTCTAACCATCATCATTAGTTACGAATTGGTTAGGTAGTGAATCTCAACCGCTAGCTTTTGCTGCTCCAGTAGTATATATAAACAGTTTCTGTGTTGAGAAAAATACAACATTATTGTTTCCAATTAATATATATCATGATGATGAGCAGACATATATGCATGGAGCATATATGTATATATGGTGCAGTGTCAGCAACAGCAACAAGCAAGTCAAGATCGGGATCGATGAGCAGTAACCTGCAAGAGAAGTATGGAGTAGTTAGTTGTTGCTTCCTGCTGACATTTTCATCGTCATCATCATCAGTATGAAAGCAAGAAAGACGGCGACAGTTCACCCCACCGACAATTAAGCTAGCAGCGCTGGGGTCGTCGTCTAAACACGCATTCATATGCTTTCGTTCAGACGTTCTTTCTCATCTCATGGATGGATCATTTGTCTGCACTCCGTTGTCCGCGCATGCAAACATCTGTAGATCGCCAGACCAAGAGTCGCACTACTCCATGCATGCCACAGTCCACAGCGTTGTGATCGAACACATGCTTAACACACGCCAACTTTAACTGACGAATAAAAGATGATCCAAACCACTTGAGGTACATCCCTGTTAAAGGATCTAGGTTAGGTAGTGGTACCTGCGTCCCGTTGGCTAATTAATTTCCAATATTTTATTGTGTTTAGTACTCCTCTGTTTTAAATTATATTTCATTTGACTTTTTCAACTCTAAGTTTGATCACTCGTCTTATTTAAATTTTTGTACAAAATATTATTTCTTTTGGTGTGGGTTATTTATTTAGTAAATAGTCTACATGAGTGACTTAAGCATAAAATTATGTTTGCACAAAATTTTTGAATAAGACAAGCGATTAAACTTGGATGTAAAAAAGTCAAACGAATTATAAATTGAAACGGAGGGAATATTTATTTAGTCCATTCATGTTTCTCACAGGAGCGACGCTTGCTAGGTACAGTCAACCCCACCCCCACTGCTCTTGGGTTCCATTTGAAATGCAGAGTTTTTTATTTGTGGTTTCTAATTTTCCTCCCTGCTACTGATTCATTCATGTGTTTGGTTGTTGGAGTTAGGCTTTGTTTGGATGCACATGTATCTCCATCAAACCACATATGTTGGAGTATATTTGAACTAATATACACTCCAATCCATATGGTTTGAGGCCAATACATACGCATCTAAACAAAGCCTTAGGCAGTTTATTTTACCGTAGTGCAGTGCAATATAGAAAAATAGCAAATATATCATCTCTTCTAAAGCATGTAAAACCTACGTTTTGGATACAAGGCGTGACTCTCTACGCTGAGGAGGACATGATGTAAACTTGTTCGTTTAAATTTATTGATCTAACTTATCAGCTAGGTACAGTACTTTTTTCTAACAACTAAAAACCATCGATCGAACATACCAGTTTTTTTGAGAAAATCCTGAGATGAAGTCAAGAACTAAAATAATATAATAGTGGTTCAACGAGAAAGTGAAGACTACTCAGACGAGGGTGGCATAGGTGGAAGAATCTCTAAGACAAGTCCAATGCAATGCATGGCGATGTCAACGTGTCCAGCAAATCACCATAGCGAGACGAACTGTGACAGAGCCTCTGGTGTGCGGCTCACAAGTGACTAGTTCAGTTAGTTCTAAGACGACACTTGTTTAGGGTGGACTATATATGCCTTTACATCTTAAAAATGGGTACCAAGCTGCTACAAATAGTCGTTGCTGCACGCATTGACTTTTGATTATAATTTCTGGTACATGCATGCATGTGAGCGGTGTGAGTATGTGATCCTCTATATATATATATACTCCGTAGTATGTACCAGCAAGCTTAGCAAATCCGTTGGATAAACTAATAACTAACCAACACGAATATACACAGGACGATGTCACATACTCACATTCACATCTCAGCTCCATCACCGTTCCCTCGCTCGCGTCCTTTTTTTTTCTTTTCCTTTTTTTTTGCATAAAACAAAATCAAGCAACATTATTATTTTAATCTGACGCAACAATAATAATATAATTAGAAACACAAACGTACTTGCTTGGTTAATACAGTTATTATATATTCTACTGCTGTTAGTAATGATAGTAATAAATAGTACTAATATCTTCACTTTTACGGTCTTTACCACCAAAACTATAATAACTATTATCAAATCTATATATCTATTCTATATCCTACATTCACATCTATATCTATATCTCTGAAAAATTATCTATATCTATATCTCTGAAAATTTGATAGGATTAGCATTGGTGTTGTTTCTCTCCTGATTCTCAAGAGAATAAAAAAAGTTTCATGCTACCAAACGTCCCTTTAATATAAGTTAGGCAAAGCTTTATGTTTAACTTTTCCTACTATTAGAGTCTGTTTGAAAATCATGGACTCAACTTTACTCATAAATATCAAACAGCTAGCAATTAGTTAATTAGTGAGAAAATTCAAACATATGTACTAAAAGGTGCACATGAGTTTTTGTCAAAAAAAAAACCTACCTGCTTTTAGTCCATGTCGTAGTATATTGGATTAAACTTTAACCACCAACACATTAGCCCAACTAAACTTTAGTTCACGATAAATTTTAGTTCTAGCCAGGGATCCAAAACCAGCCTTATATTATGTGTCTACTTTATATATAGTAGTGTTTAGTAATGCTTGTGCACAGTACTACTTTTTTTTTGGGTGCTGCATATGCATCTACCAATGCAAAGCACGGTTGTTACGCTGATCAAACAACAACAGTAGTAGTCATACGCATTCAGACAATTTTGAGGCCGGCTAATAACTCATCATCTCCTGATTACTGTAGCCTCTCTTAATTCTTTATTAATTATGACTCAGAACCTGTATTAGGCATCGGAACCACCGTTCATTCATTGCATCCAAATTCTATCGTGTAGTACATGTACAGGTGGTTACTTGTGGTACCTCCACAGTAACTTTTTAATTACTCGGATCACTCCCATATAATTTTTTTAGGTTCGTTAACCGTGTACAAATGTACGTACTACTTATTACATCTGGGAGTTCACTTCATACTTAGACTGTATCGAAGTAATAAAGAGCGTGTACAATATTCCGCCGTCCACGCTGAACTGTACGTGCTTCTCAAAATCTCGAGTAGTATACTAAACACTACTTAGATATTGTTACTATATTATTATATTCTTTTGAAGAATTATCATATAATTTAGGATTTCTGCTCTAGCAGCTCTACTTCTGTTGCTGTGCTGAGATGACATCAATCTTTGCTTATAAATCGTCATCACAAAGCTTGCACTCATAGCACTGCATTTGCAATTTTGCATTAGGCCAGTCTCAATGGAGAGTTTCATGACATTGTTTTCAAAACTGTTATGTCATACAAAATAAAATGAAACTCGGATGAACCAGTGGGTGTTTCATTCTATAGTTTCATAGACATTTAATTCCATGACTCACAGAGAGTTGGTATTCGTGCCAAGAAAGTGTTATCCTCATGACACTCATTTCTTCTCTCTCTTCTTAAATACACTGTCATGTCACCAAAGGTGCCTATGTGGCAACATATTTAATACGAATGAAACTCAAATGACACTCCCATTGAGACTTAGAGAGTTTCATTACACTATTTCCAAGACTACCATGTCATCTAGAATGAAATGAAACTTGTATGAAACTCTCACTCTCAATGCAAAGATTTATTCTAGAGTTTCATATGCATTTAATTCTATGACTCATAGAGAGTTGGTAATCGTGTTAAGAGAGTTTCATCCCCATGACACACATTTTTTCTCTCTCTTCATTAAAACGTTGCCACATCAACAGAAATACACATGTGACAGACTATTAAATGCAAATGAAACTCTAATAAAACTTCTATTGAGACTGGCCTTACTGTATTTCTTACTTGGAATCCAACTCCATGCAAAGCGTGTCAACTCAACGAGCTTTAATTCTGTCTGTCTCCAAGCATCTATATATATTCCATAGGCTTATGTATAAAATATTATTATATTCTATTTCTATGCACCGGCCACCTGTCTCAGATAAACCGTCCCATTTGATCACGTCTGATGGCTGATGCTATAAAAAAATCAAATAATCTTTCATTTAAATATCAAATCTTTTTTTTGTATCTACTCCACAATACAGATTATGTTTAATTTGTGAAGTGGCCCTCTTCAACTACCGAGCGAGCGAGCGAGAGAAGCAACAATCTAGCCGCCGGCCAAAAGCTAAGCTAAGCTAGGTAGCTATAAACACTACAAATGAATGAGGTTAGCTGATGCATATGTATCAATCTCTGCCTTTTAACTTGCCACCACTTTTCCTTCCCACATTTTAATTCCCCTTTCCATATCAGCATATAATATTATATTTATATATCTGAGATATATTTTATTTATATATACAGCATGGGCTTCAATTCTTCACCTCTCCCCTTCCTTCCTATGCCTTGCCTTGCTTTCCCCACACACACTGACTTCTGAGTTCTGACAGCAGCTAGCAGCCTACCACACCGCGAGAGAGGACTCGGAGGGGGCGCCAACGCCATGGAGGTGGCCGTGGCGCTCGCCTTGCTCTTCTTCTGCGTCCTCCTGCTAGCCTCCATCGCCATCGCCTTCCTCCTCATCCACCACTGCCTGGCCGCCCTCCGCCGCCGTCGGTCCGACGCCGCCGACCCGGAGTCGGCGCGAGCACCACCGCCAGCAGCGCCACGTCATCGTCATTCACAGCCACCACCACCAGCAGCGGCGGCGGCGGCCAAGCAGCAGCATCAGCGGCAGCAGCAGAAGGCGTTATTAATAGCCGTCAAGAAGAAGGAGGCGCAGGCGCCGCGGCGGCTGGCGTGGCGGGAGGTGGAGGCGCTGACCGGCGGCTTCGACGAGGCGGCCGTGGTGGGCCGCGGCGGCTCCAGCGCCGTGTACCTCGCCAGGCTCCTGGACGGCTCGCCCGTCGCCGTCAAGGTGCACCGCTGGTGCGGCGGCGAGCGCCGGCTCCGCGCGTTCCGGCAGGAGCTCGACCTGCTCCGCCGCCTCCGCCACACCAACATCGTCGCGCTCCTCGCCTACTCCGACGACCACGGTGCGTGCACCTTCCTATTCATCAATCAGTATCCAATCAGTCACTTCTTTCTTGTTTTGTTTTTTTTCCCCGGCTCGCGTCGACATGTACAGAAATCATGCATTCAGGCGCGCTTTCCTTCTACGCGTACGCTACATACTCCAAACCAACTGTCACTGTTGCTTGTTTTAACTCTTTCTTTCTTGCTTGCTTCTTTTATATAGTTCAAATCAATGCGTTAATAAGGAAGTGTATACGTACTGATTGTTTTTAGGAACGAAATTATACTGATTATTTTGGCAAGAAATTAAACTTGCTTTATTTGCTTACATGTTGGCAAAATTTTATATATTAATAATATATATAGAGAGAACTAGCTATTAGCAATTTGGATTTGATATGGCATGCATTGACTTTTGTTTACACTTTACTTTGTACAAGTCAAAAGTCAGTAGCGACCAAGAAATGAAGGAGCTTTTTTTAATCTAAGGGAAATCGATGAGCTTTATTAGACTTTTCCTTACCAAATGAAGGGCCTTTAATTAGTTTACACTTTTATATAGTCTTTTAAAACTGCAGATAAATTATTACAAATTGCAAATATATTCTTTTCTATAAAAAAACAGTGAGGAGGAGGAGTGCTGAATTATGCAGCGCGCGCGTGACATCACTTTACTCCCCTACCTAACGCCTAACGAGAGAGAGAGCGCAACGGCTACACCGCGATGGCCCATGGCCCATGGCGCCTACTGTACTCCTCTAGTATTTATTCATTTTTGTACGGCGACACCCCACCTCCTCTCGTCAAACCTGCACTGCACTGCACTCTGCACTTGTTCAGCTTGGTCGTCGCTGTCGCGTGTTTTTTTGTTTCGTTTTCTTTTCTTTTCTTTTTCAATTCATTTCAATTCACTTTCACTTTCACTACGTGGTGAAAACATGTACCGTATGTACTCACCCATGGAGATGGAGACATCATACATGGATGGAGTGGTAAGCTAATGACTGTTACTGCGCGTGTGCACTGTGCAGAGGAAGAGGGCGCGCTAGTGCTGGAGTACCTCGCCGGCGGCACGCTGGCGGACGCGCTGCACAGCGGCGGCGCCACGCTACTGTCGTGGCCGCAGCGTATGCGCATCCTCCACGACGTGGCGTGCGCGCTGGAGCACTTGCACGACGGCGGCGGCGACGGGGGCACCTCCACCGCCGTGGTGCACGGCGACGTGTCGGCGTCCAACGTGCTGCTGGACAGCGACGGCGGCGGTGCCGCGAGGCTCTGCGACCTAGGCTCCGCCTGCGAGGGCGGCTTCTCGGCGGCCGTGGCGCCGGCGCGCGCCGCCGTGGCCGTGGGGTCGCCGGGCTACGTCGACCCTTTCTTCCTCCGCACGGGCATCGTGTCCAGCAAGTCCGACGTGTACGGTTTCGGCGTGCTCCTGCTCGAGACCATCACGGGGATGCCAGCGGTCTGCGGCGGCGGCGAAGAAGAAGGAGCGGCGGCCGGTGAGAACCTGACGGCGTGGATCCTGCCGCGCGTCAGGGCGCGCGGGGTGGCGGGGCTCGTCGACGGCAGGCTCGTCGGGGACGACGGGGGGTACGACGAGGAGGAGGCCGATGACGTGGCCAGAATCGCCGTGGAGTGCGTGGCGGCGCAGCCTGGGCTCCGGCCGTCCATGGCGCAGGTGCGCGCTGCCATCGCCGAGAAGGCGCGCCCGCCGTGCCGTGGGCCGGGCTACGTCCGACCCATTCCAGCTCGCACGGCATCGTGTCACAGCAATTCCGAACGTTACGGTTCGGGCTGCCTCGCTCGAGACATTCACGGGAGTTCAAGCGGTCTGCGGCGAAGAAGAAGGCGGCCGTTGCGTACCTGACGCAGTGAATTCCGGCGTCAGGGCTCGCGGGTTGCGGGCTCGTCGACGCGCTCGTCGGACACGGGTTACACAGAGGAGCCGAGACGTCCAGAATCGCCGTGGATCGTGGCGCGCAGCCTGGCTCCGCCGTCCAGGCGCAGGTGCGCGATGCACGCCGAGAAGCGCCAGGTGCATCGCCAAGCGGCTACGGCCACATATCCGTCACAAGCTGCTGAGCTCACATATTTTTTTTTTGAATTATTCTCATTCGCACTTCGACTTTATTAAGAGACATAAGACTCTTAGCTGGGTATGTTCTGTCATTCCTGTTGCGTTTGTAGCAAAAAGTAAAAGAAAAATTCTCCTTCGTGTCCCTGATTTATTAGGTAGGATTAAGGATGTGCATTGGGAGAGGACTGAACTATCCGATCCGATGAAATGAAATGAATGGATTTACTGCATTTTCTTTCCTCAAAAGTACATTAAGAACCCGTGAATGTACTCTTTCTAGCTCAGCTCCATGATACCTACAAGAAATAGAGGAGCTGCATGTCCCAAACATGGCTCCATTGGCTTCTTTCTCTCAAGAGAAAAACCCGTCAGGTCAGGACCAGAAGCGTGCGTGAATAGCTGTCCCAAACGGAACGGGACGGGACGGGGTTCGGGCCTGTTTGGATGGAGCGACAAATGTTTTGTCGTGTCACATCGAATCTTTCGACACTAGTTTAGTGTATTAAAAATAGACTACTTATAAAACTAATTACATATCTCTACGGGACTTAACAAGACGATTCTATTAAGCTAAGTTAATCTATAATTAACAAGGCAACGTATCAGGTGCAAACCACAACCTTCGTGAAAACCCGTGTAAACTATGACAAAAAAATCGTCTAAATTCATCAAAAAAATCACACATGTAGATGATATGATGATACACAAATTTGTAAAATATCTTGTCCAAACTCGACTTCATTTGTGAGATATAAAAATAACAAATTTCAAGCCATAAAGGAGTCCAGATGATTTATTAGAAATTTATTATTTTTATATCTAACAAACGAAGTGGAGTTTGGACAAGATATTTTACAAGGTTATGTATCATCGTATCATCTACATGTGTGATTTTTTTTTATGAATTTAGATATTTTTTTTGCTATAGTTTGCACGGGTTTTCACGAAGTTGTAGTTTGCACGGGATACATTCCCAATTAACAAATGTTTACTGTAGCACAACATTGCCAAAACATGAATTAAATAGACTCAAAAGATTCGTCTCGCGAATTTGCCTTCTGACACTTAGTACATTTTAAATAGACGAAAATAGGGACGGAAGATTCGATGTGACGAAGGCAAAAGTGTTGCCTTTGCCCCCAATCCAAACAGGCCAGCTCCTCCACCGCGGGGCACCACCAAACAGAGAGAGAGTGATTGAGTGATGATTGTGCAGGCAGAGAGGCAAGGGGGCAAGTGAAGTGAAGCATGCTTATCATTCAGGTTGTGGTGTGGTCGAGTCGAAAGCAGCTGCAGTTTTTGGAGGACCCGACCACAACAGCCCAGCTCCACACCATCTGGAACTAAAAAGCTTGCAATATTACGGTACCACCAATATTATATTTGTTCAAGTTTTGGATCCGCAAGATGCAACTGAGAAGAACAAGGATTGATCGTTAGCACTGGGTACATGCTCATTGGATACTGTTGTTAATGTCTTGAGACCAGTCATAGTAGGCACATTTTTTTTTTTGGATATAAACAAATCTAAATGTCCAACTAGCTCATGCACCGCAAATTTCTTGCCACCACCTGATGCAACTGTCAGCACTACTCATTCACACCAATCTCTGTATCACAAGTACGTACGTACAGCACATGACAACATCAAACCTTACATGGAGCAGGCCTGCTCCATTTATTACATGGAGTCCCCCCTGTCTATTCACAACTCTAGATACATATATTATCCTATTTCAGGACCCCAAATATTTTTAAACAGAAGAAGCATAGTACATCGCAAACTGAAGGTTTTCATCCGTCCCGTCATGTTGTGTTTATTTTGAACGTAATCAATCGTATTGTGTGGAATATCAAATTCAGTGTTACAGGGACAATTACCAAAACAGAGAATTACAAGCAGGCAAAAATGTTAGATACAGGTCAACGGGATTTACAAAAGAGATGGTGTCAGCATCCTTGTATGTTTCCAGGAACGACGATGCTTGTCAATTTTGATGTGGGCGATCCTGTTTGCTCTTTGCTTTCTTCATCTTTGCTTTAAACCTCAGTTTCAGTACCAGTGTCTCCATAGTGTTGACGAAGTTGCCGACTGCCATAACCACCAGCAAGATCCCACAAACTACAACCTGGTAAAAGAATGAAAATGTGATGTAAATTTCAGTTCAGGACAAGTGCCAAGTGGCATGTCAAGATCTATTCAAGACAGTTTGACCTATCCCCCACCACCACCCGGATTTTCAAATATTGGGAAAAGCAATAAATTGTAGACAGCAATAAATTCAATCAAGGGCCTAGACTATTTAATCCTATCTGACATTCAACTGTTAAATACTGAAACTGTTAAAAATCATTCTTGCCTGCCATTCGGAGGCAAGCCCATTCAAAGCTGTCTGAAGAAGCAAAACTCCAACGTATGCTTCAAAACCCTGAAAACATGGACCATCCGGACCAGGTGCATCAGTGCAACAAACAAATGATATTTTGTCCAATTAGACATATTTAAGCATGAAGGAACAACAACTTATTCTGAAGGGCTCAAGATGAGTGGCAACTCAGTTCAAGAAAAAAACCAGGGTCTGCCATGATTCGAATTGCACACACCACATACCTGCAATATGAAAAGGACAGGATATAGCAGCAAGAGCTGCCCCTCCACACCAGCTGTTTCTCCAGCGACGACATCCATTCTTTTAGCCTGCAAGGGATTAATTGGGAGAGAAGTTAGGTTAACCTCCCTCCATTCCAAATTATAAGACATTTTAGCTTTGTTATATACATTATTTTTACTATGCATCTAGACACAGTGTATATCTATGGACAGAGCAAAATCTATGTAATTATAAAAACCAAAACATCTTATAATTTGGAATGGAGGGAGTATTAGATAATGATGTGACACAATACTGATTCACAGGTTCACATTCTACAAATAAGCTCTGCCCACAAGATTTCCTTTAAGATATATCACTGCCTGTTTCTTTTTGAGAGTGCTAAATCAGAGAAACATAGGTTAACTTGAGTTGTTCTTTGTAAGCACCTAGTGAAGATCTCCATGCATCTAGTTTCATCAAATACAAATTTCTGATATGAAGCTAATGGAAATGGAGAATGTTCCTTGGTTTGAAAAAGGTTTCATCATATACAAGGACCTTTTGTAATTCTAGTTAGGATAATGTTTGCAATACTTATTATGCGAGTCATGTTTATTCTATGTATTGAAATTATAAGTTTCCAATGCCACATAGGTTAGTTAGTTTCTTAAATTCAAACAAGACCTTACCTTTCCTAGAGCTATTCGAGTACGCAATCTTTGACGCTGGTATCTATTCTGTAGATGCATTGCAATGCCTTGCATGATTGCCCAACGCAAGAAAAGTTGCACCCCCCTCTGCAAAAGATTATTGTTTGAGTGCAGCATTAGGAGATTTACCAAGCAATGCCCCTGCATCGGTGCTTCTTCCCAGAGAAAAGAGCATATACCTGTTTGCTAGAACAATCAGGCTGTCCCTTTATCTCCCATGTAAGGCTAATAAGAGCCATAAGCATTGCTAGATAGTGGTGATATATCCACCTGAAATTGTAGCAGCGAATCATGATAGAAAAAGCATGAATTGGAAAATAAATTTAACCAGACACATTAAACAAGGTCAACAAATAATTTTGACTTGAGAAACATTTAGACAGCTATGTTTTATAAATGGACATTTGCATCTAACCTTAAATGCTGCAGTTAAAAATCTAAATGACTTAAGCAGTGAAACTTTAGGAGTGATGATCCCTTACCATGGACGAATGTCACTTCCATTCGCAATCAATACATTCTCACGCAAAGCAAAACTTGTGTACAGGTATAGTAACCAAGCCTGAGAAGCAGCAAGACATTATTTAGATAGGTCTTGTTGGACAATGTAGTGATCAGCACAGCAAAAATATTCTAAGGAGTATCATAGTATCAACAAAAAACCTGGTAAATTTGAACAGCCAATGCTGGAAGGCATCCATCCCATATCCACCATCTCAGTAGAAGGAGGACAGATGGAAACAACAGAAACTTATAGGCAGTCCTATCCTGCCAATAGAACAGGTTAAAACATCAACATCATTGGTGGGAGGCATCATTATAGTTTACAAGATGAAATATCAGTTCAGCGCGAAGATCTAAGGATTACTTGGATTCAAAACCCCCAAAGTATATTTTTTATACAACATTACAATGCATTTACCAGCATGCAGCCAAGTATTATGTGTTTCTGTACTAACTAGAGGTTTATGAAATATAACTGCATCACACAAAACAGGCCAGATGTTTCATTAGAAGAACTTACTGAATTAGTCATGTTTATCAATATCATATCTGCCCCCCCCCCCCCCCCCCCCCCCCACACACACACACAAGGCCCAAGGTTTTGAAAGTCGACGATTACGATGCGCCTAGTCCCGCCTAGTCGCTAGGCTTTGGACTGGCGCCTCGACTAGGGGGGTAGTCGGGCCTCAAGTCGAGTTGGGCGCCTAGGCGGCGGCTTGCGGTGATTCCGCGGCGATTCAGCGCCGCCCAGGTGCCCTAGGCATTGGGGAGGCGAGCTAGGCGGCCGCACGCGCGCGAAATTTTGGCGCCGTGGCCAGAGCGCGCACGCGTAGAGCTTCACACGCGGGAAAAAGGAGCGCGCTGGAGAAAGAAAAGGGGAAAGGGGGAGAGGAAGTCGTGTGCCTGCTTGTACTCGCATCGACTCTTCCCCACCGGCGACGCGGCTGGCTGCTGCTCCTCCCCACCGATGACACGGCCGCTGCTCCTCCCCGAGGCGACACGGCCGCTGCTCCTCCCCGACGCCGGTCTCCTCCCTCAGCCGTAGCCCAAGGCCTATATGTCCTCCCCTGCTCCTCTCCTCTCCTCCCCTGCTCCTCTCTTCTCCTCTGTTTCCTTTCTCTCTATTTTTTTTTCCTGAAATCTAAATTACTCATGATTTCTGCTATATATGTATATATTATACTAAATAGGCTGGACTAGTTGCTAGGCTAGGGGTCATCGACTAGATTTCGCCTAGCGCCTAGCAAAACTTTGACAAGGCCACAACAAAAAAGTCTTTCCAAATGACAATGAAGGAGTCTCTTAAGCATACCCTATAGTTGTTATACTCATCCTTGATTTTGAGCTTATCTTCCTTCCTCGCCACCCGCACATTCACAGGGCCTAGAAACTTCTTAAGAAACTTCCCTGCATGTTCAGACGATAGTACATGAAAATTAACAAATCATGAACCATCAATAGCAATTAAACTTGAACACAGAGCAAAATGGGGTAGGGTGTATATATCAAACAAAACATATCTAACCATTTTTCTTGCTGGGAAGAAATGAAGCCACATCACTATCTGTGATTGTCACCCTGGCACGCTCCAATTCCTCCTCGACCTGCATCAAGTACAAATCTGAATTGTCAGATTTTAAACAAAAGCAGAGGGCCCCCATTAGGTCATTTTAATCTTAGTGGGCTTGCAAGGATATGTAGGGTGCTAATCCATAAGATGCTTAGAGTTTTACAAGAGGTGACGTTTCAGTAGCACACATTAATCTCCTTAGGCCAATGTGCTCACATAATCTAACTGTCGCTACCAGGCCCACGCTGCACTACACACAACAACTTGCAAGATCCAAAGCCATGCAAATTTCCAAACCAGAACGAAAGAAGAACCGAAGCTAGCACGTGCACAACCATTTGATTAATTACGTTGAATTCAGATTTGCTGTCATCTATAGAAGTCGTGTATTGTGAGCTTGCATACAGATGTAACACATTTTCCCACAGCTTGTGAGATAACAGATAGACGACAAGCTACCAGAATTGGATGAAATCTTATCCTGAAACAGTAGTGGGGCGTCACCATTCCAGAGCGAGCATCATATAAAATGTGAACGAAACAACCTTGTAATTACTAATCCTGCAGGTGCAGGACATGCATGAGAAGGGAGCAAAGGATGTGATCACGGCGCAAGTTTGGATGAAATCCCCGCCGCAGGGGCATCCTTAGCAATCCGCGTCGGCAAGCTAATCGCGATCTGAGATACGGGAGGAGCAACCGCGCTCTCATGAGCCAGAGTCTGGCTCTGGCAGGAGGAGAAGTGGAGGAAGCCAGGAAGGGAAGGGAGGAGGACCTTGTCGAGCGTGGAGGGGTCGAGGGCGTGGAGCGAGCCCTGAAGGCGGCGGACGTCGGCGTCGAGAGCCACGGCGCGGCGGCGCAGCGCGTCCTCCTCGGCGGCGCGGGTGGCGACGAGGGCCGCGGCCGCCTCCCGCAGCTCCCGCGCTGCCTCGGCCGCGGCGGCCGCCGCCGCCTCGAGGCCGCGCGCGTCGCCGTCGCCTGACGACATTGGCTGGCGCTGGCGGTGAAGCGGTGGGGATGATTCAGACGAGCGACCGAGGAAGAGCAGAGAGAGGTTGGATTGGGAAGGAATTTGGATTTGGATTTCGGTTTTGGAATTTGGATCCCTTCCTCTGCTGCTTTTGTGCGTGTTCCTGCGGCTGCCTGTGCCTTACACGTCACCCTCACTTTGTTCTGTCACTGTTGGGTGGGCCCGCCCAAAGCAAATGGAGTCACTCCTTTCTGTCCATTTCCGTTCCTCTTTATATTACTATTAATATAATTTTAATTTATTTACAATAATATATTATTATAATTGTTATTATCAATCAAATCACTAAAGTAGTATACATGCATTAAACATCATTATCTGCTATTAATTGTTGCCACGTGGGACTAGGATTTCAGTTGACCCTTGCAACCAAGCATGCAGCACCTGGTCTAGAGAGCCGTGCTACAAAATCAATTCGCCTCCGCTGCCGTGCTTCACCAAAAAATATTGACAACCCTTTTCAAAGCATAATGACAAATTAGTTGACAAATGATAACCATTAATAATACTTGTCTCGCTTGTGGCTTCAATAGATGAGAACTAAGCAAATCCACATCCCCACCCCTTGTCTTCTGATGAAAACTCTGATGATGGTCAATATATAGCATGTTATCATACTTGTCGAGGAACATCTTCTGACTCCAAGCGGCTCGACAACAAGCTCATAGTACCGCCTTTGACTTGTTGAGGCGTTGTTTGTAACGTAGGAATTTTTCTCCGTTTCTGTGTTTTTCCTGTGGAAATGAACCGATTCCTGTGAAATTCCTGCGCAATTTCTGTAAAATTCCTGCGTTCCAAACAGGCCCTGAACTTTGCTTTGAATTTGTGCTCCAACCAAGCAAGAGATTTGTTCATCGATCAAATAGTTCACTGTAATGGTGCGAGTATCCACTATGACTCGATGAGGCCCTAGAGTATTGGACTCACTCGTGAATGATCCACTATAACGTTTTGAGTCATTCTGCAAAAAAGATCAGCTGAATTATAACCCTACCAAAATAAAGAAAGCAAAACATCAAGTACCAAAGCGTTTCTAGACTAGTGGATCACAAACCAGGGCAATTAGAACAGTATTTCACTTTCTGCTCATATACTGTCCCTGATGAAGGTTCTAAGGAACAAGACACCATGAGGCAAGTATGTGCATTTTTCAATAAAAAAAGAAAAAAGAAAGAATAGTCTGGTTCCACGCGCGCTGCGGTTCAGCACCGGCTGCGGGACACGCGGACGCGGCTTGCTGTCCAGGCCTCTGCGTCGGCGCCTAGTCTGCGTGTCGTGTCTTGCTGCTGGTCTCTGCCCGTTTCCTGCTCTCGCCTCGCCGCCCAAATATGCGTGCATCTCGCCTCCCAGAAAGACCACACTAGCTCCTGCTACTTTATATTACAACTCAATGCTCAGCTCTTCCAAGTTTCTCTATCCATCAACTCTATCCATCCAATTGACGACCAGACGGCCCTATAAAAAAGATTTTTTTTTAGCAAATTAATACATTTATTATAGAAAAAGTCTACATAACTCCCTCAACTATTGGGGGTAGACTACTTAACCATCTAAACTATAAACCGGTTATTCTACCCCTGAACTATAAAAACCGATCAAATACCCCCTCTAGTCGGTTTTGCTTTTTTTATTTTTTATTTATTTCGGTTGAATTTTTTAAAAAAACATAATAAATCATAGAAACATCGTAAAACAAAAAATCCAATTTTGTTGGACTCTACATGAGTAGATCTACACATTGAACATATAATATGCTTTAGTAAAAAAAATTTGTTGTATATTTAGCTCAATGTTTTTCTATAATTAATTATAAAAATTCATAACTGTAATTTTTGTGGTCCAATTGTAGTGAAACTTTTATGGTAGGTTAATTATTGTATGCTTCAACTGTAGGAAAATTTTCAAACTCATTGGATCATGTATAATTTAGTTATAAGTTCATTTGAATTTCACTAAGGTATTGTCGGGTACAAAGGTAAGGGGTACCCTAACCTGTGATAATCTAATGCTTAACATCCAGGCAAAATCCGACCAGCCATTCGATCAATGGAGGAAGGTCCATCAAGCGAAGGCCTATCCCACCGACAAAAATGGTCAGTCATGGGCCAGCCCATTACTGGAGGGACAGTAGGCAGGATCCCACTCGACCTCGGTCCCTCGAACGACGGAAGGGGGATCGATCGAACGACCCTCTGCCTCGACCCCTCGAACGACGGAAGGGGGATCGATCGAACGACCCTCGACCTCGACCCCTCGAATGACGGACAAGGGGTCGATCGAACGACCCGCGAGCAGGAGGCTCGATCGACTTACCTACTCCCAGTATGGGGTAAAAGGGATCCAATGCGCCTACCTGCTCCCGCCTAACGCCATGGATGCCCACTACCATGGTCAAATCTATCAACTCGTCGCCCATACCCGGACTCTCCGTCGATCGTGCGGCCACTGTAGCCACGCCTCAAGTACAGAACTCAAAGGCACCCCTCGAGCCATGAACGGGACAGCCTTCGACCGTGTTTACAGGGGCGCGTCAAGGTCACGCAGGCCTCGACGCTCCTCGACCCGGGGCTCGACCGTCACCTCCAACCACTCCGGCATGGGACCCGTCCCGTCCGCCCCGTATCGGCTGCAGAGCTCGTACCCGTCCACTGGAGGCCGATCGTCTCACACCATGTCGTTCGACAGTGTTCTGTCCGCTATCACCATGCCCTGAAGCACCGGAAGGACAGGAAGGCCATGCCGCTACAACAATCGACGTCTCATCGCAAGCATGGCGCCATGGACACGCCTCCCATGCCGCTACAGTCTAGGACCTCTGTACTCTCAAGTCTCTCGTTGGTCTATAAAAGGGGACGCTGGGATAGTGGGGGGAGGGGACATGGGACATAAAACATCAGAGCGAACATCGGACATATGCTCACACTCGCAACAACTCAAGGGCAACACTCGTGATACAAACCACTGCTTGCTTGATCAACATCTCAAGCGATCAACCGACTCACCTAGGGCAGCCATGCTAGTCCTAGGCCTCGACCCACCCCGAGCTCACCCGTGTAAACCAACTTGTACTCCCCCCTGTACGAGCATTTTGGTGCGAGATAATACAGTACCCCCTCCTCTTGCTGGACGTAGGGCCTTCTTTGCCCGAACCAGGATAAACTCTGTGTTCTTCTTGCATCACATCTAGGAGATTGAGCACGTAATATACAAATTTACTAGTTGGTGATCGACCCCCTGGGTTGAGACACCGATAGGTATAAACATATATAAATATATAACTAAGTTATACGTGATCCAATGGGTATGAAATTTTTACTACATTTGAAGCATGTAATAATTATCCTACCATAAAAATTTCACCACAATTGGACCACAAAAATTGCAGTTTTGGATTTTTATGATTAATTATAGAAAAACATAGATCTAAATCTATATCAAAATTTTTTTACTAAAGCATATCATATAATATGTTCAATGTGTAGATCTACTCATGTGGAGTCCAACAAAATTGAATTTTCTATTTTATGATTTTTCTATGATTTATTATGTTTTTTCAAAAATTCAACAGAAATAAATAAAAAAAGAAAAAGACAAAACCATCTCAAAACCGCCTAGAGGGGGTTATTTGGCAGGTTTTGATAGTTCAGGGGGTAGAATAACCGGTTTTATAGTTCATGGGGTTAAGTAGTCTACCCCCAATAGTTGAAGGGGTTATGTAGACTTTTTCCTACATTTAAATATAGGACACGACTACCACACTCCACTCAGAATCAGTCATAGGAGTAGCAAATATTGCTTCAATGTTGAAAATCGTAAATGTACCAACAACTTCGTATAGCAGTACCCAAATCTTCGGTTCCTAGGTCTCCATCGATCCGATTAAACGATCACGGTCGCCACCAAGTATAACCTGTAAAAAGGATTTACAATTTTAGGCAAAATTGTTCTATAGCACGAACACAGAACTTGTGTTGTACAAGGATCAGAACAGTACCTTTATGTAATTTGGGAGGTCATCAAAATGTTTATGACTATTTCTGAAGAGCTGAATATAGTCATATGTCTTTGTAGTGTCGTATTTGTTGTTATTGCACTTAAGGCCAAGCATTTCTTGAATGACAGGAAGAAGACACCCATCAGTACCTTTTGGCCATTCAAGTCCCGAGTCTTGGTTAACCTTCGACCACATCTTATGTTTAGCAAAAGGGCCGCCAGAAATGAGATGGTAGATGTAACATGTCTTTTCAGCAATAGTCCAATTGACTGGATAATTCTTGACGATCTTAATTTTTATGCCTTCATGGAGATACTTGCAGAAGCTTTGTGAAGATTCTGTGAGTTGGATATTGCAAAGTTGGCAACACTGTTGTATAATCAAATCAATGTTGTCCCAAGTTTTGTCCCACTCTTGAGTTGCAACAAAAACTCCTATTTGGTGCTCCCTAACTGAAATAATTCAATTGTTAGCCGGGGCTGTTGTTGCGCTAAATAAAAAACAAAAAACATACATGTAAGCACATACAACACATAGAAGTCTTCAAGTTTAATTTCCTCAGCATAAAGCCGCTTCCAGGACATATAGTGAACCAAGCTCCAAATATCGCTATAAAAAAATCCATCAATGTAAATCAATAGGAGACCAGTGACAAATCAATCCCCCAGCCTCATTTGCTTTATATGACTAAAACATGAATAGAAAAAAAACACATAGAGAGGATGCTCACGTGATTAGTGTGTGAAAAAGGGGTTGTTGACAACGTTTTTTGGCATGTATCAAGATAATGTCGATGGAAGCAGGATGAAGTGGTTGGCGTCAGCAGAAAACTGCTGATGGCAATAGAAGAAGGTTGCAGATTGGAAGAAGTCTGCCGATGGAAGATTTCATCGCGGAGGAGACGGATAAGGAAGCTGGTGCTTTACGCCAGTATTATTATTATAGATTATTTTGAGTCCGACTCTTACACGAGTCATTTATTTCCTTTAGAATAAGTGTTTTGGTTAGGAAAGATATAGTCATGCACGAGTTATTTATTTCCTTTAAAATAGGAGTTTTGTTTAGGAAAGTTAGAGTCGTGTCTGCTTACAACTCCCCTGACCGGGGTATAAATATGTACCGAGGGGCGCTGTAAATATCATATCCAAGCATATCAAATGAATCTACTATTTTTATCTATCTTTCTAGCAATTTACCTTTTATCGCATTAGTATTAGTCTATCTACGAGTTCTTCAAGTTTCGACAGGCTGCATCTCATCGACCTCCGTCAACCCTTGCAAGTTCCGCGTTTGAGAAATCTGAGCCTTGACGTCCGGGCGCATCGCTGTCGTCTTGTTCAGCTCTACTCTAGTTATCCTGATCAGGTTTGAGCCTTGACATCTGGGCGCATCGTCGTTGTCTCGTTCAGATCTTGTTCTAGTTATCGTCCTTGTCGATTAACTGGTCAAATCGACTGGCACACCCTCAAAGATCGATTTTGGGTATAAGCCCGAGGTGTTCGCAGATCCTGACGCTTTTTGTGTCAACACCTCTTTTGGCACGCCCAGTGGGACAATATCATATCTTTTGGCCACGGTTTAACCCATTACAAGCTTAATGGACAATACTGCTGAGATCAATCCAAAGAATGCCATTGAAATCTCTGAAGCAAATCTGAGAGATGATCAGAAGCAGGCTATGGAGCGGGCTATGGAGGAATACAAACAGTTGTATCTGAGGTCCTTCAGCCTAAATAGGAGCGGCGAAGCTATCCAGAAGCAAGATCCACGGCAGGTCACCTTCGACTCCAATCCTGGTAAATTACAAGAGATGGTTAATTCTTCATTAAATCATGTGTTAATTAGCCAATCCAATGTGTTGTCCAATACTGTATACAATTCTGTCAAGCAAACTTTCAAGGAAAGACAAGCACCATATTATGTTGATCTAGCGTATCATCAACTCGGATCGGCATCTGTTACAATCCCATCGGCGGTTCCAAGGGTGTCTTCACCGCATATGAACCGATCTGCCGATGAGATCACGTCGCCAAGATCGAGCCCAGCAAACATTACTCAATTGAATGCAAATCTGGTAGCATCAACAATGTCTGGACCTGTGATCCAGAGTCAGCCAACTTCCATCATCTGGTGGGGATACGGTATGCCTCCAAGTTCATCTGCTGATTCCAAATTGGTCCAAGATAACAATGTAGGATGGAATATTCCCGTGGCATCGGCAACACCTGCACAGCCGATGATTCCAGCGATGCATTATGCTACATCCTCTCCAACGGTGCAATTGTCGTCAGGGAATCCTCAGGTGGCGATACCTAGAGTGGCTTATGCGCAACCATCGGCAGGTTCTTGCCTGATGCAGCAAGACATTGCTATTGGAAACCAGCCCGTATCGGCAATGGTTCCTCAAGCTATGGTACCCACAAATCAAGGCAATCATCCAAGTGTACAAGGACAGCAAGCGTCAGCTGGTTATCAGCCATCGGTAAGTCATATGCCGATGACATCTAATGTAAGTTGGTCGGTCAATTACCGATTCAGCAGCAAGTTGTGCAGCCTGGATACCAAGTGGCAAGAGCTCCGCAGTATCATCTGCCAGCGAGTCTGCAGAGTGAAATATCGGCACCCCAACCGATAAATAGTATTTCGCCGCAGTACCCTCAGGCGAACGCACACAATGAGATGTCGGCATATCAGCCGATGAATATAATGCCACAGTACATCCTAGTGGGCGCCTAGAATTGCCCATCGGCATATCAGCCGATGCATAATATTCAACAGACTAGTGCCGCAAATGTGTCGATTGTTCCGATCTATTCATCACAAAGATATGAAAAAGTATGTCAACCGGCTCAGCCAGTTAACGAGTCTATGCATCGGCAAGATCAAGACACCAAGGTTTTTGAGCCAAGAGAAAATGAGGATAAAAAGGTGTCTTTGACCAAGAAAACGAAAGGTTCAAATTCGGACGAAAAGCCAAGTATCAGCGTTGCTGAATGGGTAAAGAACAAAAAGTCGATATCCTATCCGTTTGGTAAAAAAGAAGCTGGGAGATTCACCTTTAATATCACCAAGGCCGATAGGATGTTTGACTTATTGCTTCAGGAGGGACGAATTAAGTTATCGCCCAATCATGTGATTCCATCAGCCGAAGAACTTAAGAAGATGAAGTACTGCAAATGGCATAATGCAACTTCACACAGTACAAATGATTGTAAAGTCTTCAGGCAGCAGTTACAATCAGAGATCGAGTCTGAGGAGATTAACTTTGATGATTCTAAAGCTCAGGAGCCGATGAAGATCAATCAGCACCCGTTTCCAAATAACATGGTGGAAACCAGTGGAAAGACTAAGGTGTTGACATCGAAAGCTGCCAAGAAAAGTGTATCGGTAGACCCTGAACATCAAATAGCTGCGCATGAAGTAACAGGGAGGAAGTTTGTCGATGATAGAAAAGGCAAGAGAGTTGCCAAAGATAGCAGGAGTGCCGGGAGGTCTTATGGCGTCGTGATCACGCATAGGCGGTCACAACAAGATTATCCGCAATCGCAGGAGGAACGATATCGGCGGCAGGAAGAAGAAAGGCACCAAGAGTGGCTTCGGCATAAAGATCATTGGAGGTGTCCCTTCTTTGTTCATTGCTGGGAAGAAGGCATCAAACTACCCACTGCTGATAATTGCCCTGAATGTAATGGGTACTACCCTGCCGATCGGTCAGAAAAGAGACCTTGTTTTGACGATCGAGCATCAAACTATAGCAGGTCGGTCGGAGGAAAACGATCAGTGCATGATCGACTGGGGGGCAAGCTCAATGTGCATGATAAATTTGGCAAGTATGGCCATTATTTTCCAAGGAACCAAGAGGAGCTTGAAGGAATGGCCAGTGCAAGGGTACCCGACGAAGATATACTTTATAGAGATCCGAATATACGGAGTTACCCAGATACAAGCAATGAGAAATAGTACCAGCCTATTTGGAGAACTAAGCTCCCTCAATGGTGCCCCAAGGGTCTTACAAAGACTCAAAGAAGGAGGATGCAGCGCGAACGCCAAGAAGATTTGTGTCACGATGAAAATCTTTCCAGAGGGAAATCTCCAGTTAAGCCGTGGAGGCCAAAGCGCAAAGATGAGAATCCATCGGCAGATGTCAATATGTTGCCGATAGCGTAACTAGAGTCGATGGCCTTGGGTATTTTGGCTTGGGAGCAGCACTTGGTGAGCCCTGACGTTTCAACTGTTACACTTGGGGGCATCGACAGGCTGAGTGAAGAGTTTGTGCACTGGGAGCAGCGCTGTCGATGAATTTGTTGGCTGCAAAAGGAAATATTTGATACAAGCCAAAAGATTGTGAGAGTGGCTTTGCAATGCTTACGTGCAATAGTCAAGGAAGTAGTGCAGGCATCTTGGAAGAGAAGATTGCAGTAGAGGAAATTTCGGTGCATAAGATATCTTATATACTCCGAAATTGGGGGGGCATGTGTTGATACCGTTTTTTGGCACGTGTCAATATGATCTAAGGATTGTGCCGATCGGCAAAAGGCTAGTTGTCGTTCCTTATCGACATTGGGATATTACCGGTCAGATTGCCGATAAAGGCAAGAATGTTGCTGATGCAGACAAGGACTTGTTGCCGATTGAGGCAGGAAGACACTGTTGATGAAGGCAAGGGGATGTTGCCGATAGAGACATGAATGTTGCCGACAGGAAAAACATTGCCGATGAGAATTGAAGCTCATTATCGATGTGATGAAGGCAACAATGTTGCTGATGAGAGCCAAAGCCTATTGTCGATGAGAACGGAAAGCTGTCGATGAATGGTAGATGATGCCGATGGAAGCAGGATGAAGTGGCTGGCGTCAGCAGAAAACTGCTGATGGCAATAGAAGAAGGTTGCAGATTGGAAGAAGTCTGCCGATGGAAGGTTTCATCGCGGAGGAGACGGATAAGGAAGCTGATGCTTTACGCCAGTATTATTATTATAGATTATTTTGAGTCCGACTCTTGCACGAGTCATTTATTTCCTTTAGAATAAGAGTTTTGGTTATGAAAGATATAGTCATGCACGAATTATTTATTTCCTTTAAAATAGGAGTTTTGTTTAGGAAAGTTAGAGTCGTGTCTGCTTACAACTCCCCTGACCGGGGTATAAATATGTACCGAGGGGCGCTGTAAATATCATATCTAAGCATATCAAATGAATCTACTATTTTTATCTATCTTTCCAACAATTTACCTTTTATCGCATTAGTATTAGTCTATCTACGAGTTCTTCAAGTTTCGACGGGTTGTATCTCATCGACCTCCGTCAACCCTTGCAAGTTCCGCATTTGAGCAATCTGAGCCTTGACGTCCGGGCGCATCGCTGTCGTCTCGTTCAGCTCTACTCTAGTTATCCTGATCAGGTTTGAGCCTTGACATCTGGGCACATCACCGTTGTCTCGTTCAGATCTTGTTCTAGTTATCGTCCTTGTCGATTAACTGGTCAAATCGACTGGCACACCCTCGGAGATCGATTTTGGGTATAAGCCCGAGGTGTTCGCAGATCCTGACGTTTTTTGTGTCAACTGGGGCACGAGGTGTCGTTGGGTACCAATGTTTCATGTTTTTCGTCAAGTAAACTTAATAGATTTATGTTTCTATCAAGTAACTCTATTTTATTACTCAGAAACTTGACTCAAAGATGACACCATTGGAAATCAATGACCGTGGTGATGATGAGGTTGATTTAACAATTGGTTTGTTTTCCTTGACAAGACATCAGAGATTCGTAATGCTCCAAACTGTGAGCAGGAGATGTACTTAGACTTAGCTAATCCCAGCGACCAGTTTCCGTTGCGTATATTGAGAGAAATTTATCATGAGAACATACTACATTTAGAGGCAATTTTGAAGCCTAAAAAAATCTGATAAGTCCTCTTTTGTTAAGATGTGTGTTAAATATACGGAGAGTCTATATCATCGTGATTCCAACTTAGAATTTCTAAACTCCATGGTCTTGTGATGCTTCAGAAGCTTTTAAGGTAACATTGCCCTTATTTATCAAATATCATTTATGTGATGTTTTAATATCAGCGCAGATAATTGTGACAATTTTTACAGGCATGTCTTGAGGGATTGGATGAGCTAAGATTGAACATGCTTTATGTTGGTGAGCCAAAGGTAAGTAACCTCTTGGCCTAGTATCTCATTATATACATGAGTTCATCTTGGGATACAAGTTGCTTCTAGAGCATATTCCTAAAATATCTTACAAGACTACTTGAAGGTTAAGTACAAATGGACATCGTGTCGTGTCGTGCCAGCCCATGTCATGCCTCCTTGGGCCATCGTGCCTGACGGGCCGTGTCTGGTCGTGCTTCGTGCCTGGCTACCGGCCTAGGGCACGACCCGCGTGCCGTTTTACCGTGTCGGGCCGCCCGTCGTGCCAGGCCGACCCATGGTCCGTCATGCGAGAAACACTTCAAAACTATAATAAATGTTCATCATTTTCAATTTTTCATAAGTGTTCATCGTTTTTAACAGTTCAGAACTCAATTGCTAGTTATCGCAAATCATTTTAACAAGTCATTTTAATCAAATTAGTCGTTGAAATCACAGTCCACCGGGTCGCTCTCGTGTCGCCTCTTAGATCGGGTCGTGCCGTGCTCGGATGAGGCCAAAACGTCGTGCCTCGTGCCTTATGGCCAAATATAAGGTTAAGAAAGGATAAAGTAAAGTCGATTACTATCTAGTGACTGAAGTAAGAACTAATGACTAAAGTGCTTTTCAGGATAGGCTTATCTATCAATTCTCCCCCTAAGCCTTACTGCCACTTGTCTTGATGATCTTCTTGAGCCCAATCTTGTTTCTCATATCTTCAAACTTGGCCTTGCCAAGTGATTTGGTGAGAATATCGGCTAGCTGCTCTATTGTAGAAATGTAGTCTGCCTTGATGCTTCCCTCATCCATGCAGTCTTTGATGAAGTGAATCTTGGTCCTTATGTGCTTGCTCCTGTCATGGAACACTGGATTATTGGCAAGTGTCAGTGCAGACTTGTTGTCCACCTTCAGTTCCACAACTTCCACTCTTCTTCACAGTAGATCAGCCAGCAACATTGATAACCATAGTGCTTGTGTTGTTGTTGTAGTCATGACCACATACTCAGCCTCACAGCTTGAGAGTGCTATAACCTTCTGCTTGATTGACTGTCAACTGACCAAGCTGTTATCCAGGAAGAAAAGACAGCCAGTTGTGTTTTTGCTTGAATCAACATCACCAACAATATATATATAGGGAACGTATGTTATGGAAACCAGGTTTCCGTGGAAATTATGGAAACTCGCACGTGGATCGCTAGATCTAAATCCGATGGATATGGCTAATGGTGGGAGAGATTAGCAATTAACCCCTCCCACTGCATCCACATCTAATCACTCGGCGTGGTGGGGGAGATTAGCAATTAACCCCTCCCACCATATCCATCAGATTTAGATCCAGCGATCCACATGCGAGTTTCCATAGTTTACACGGGAACCTGGTTTCCATAGCATACGTTCATATATATATATATATATATATATATATATATATATATATATATATATATATATATATATATATAGTGTGTGTGTGTGTGAAAATTAAAGTTATATAATGGCATCTAAATATTTCCGAGCTTTGCATCCGGAAAATAATATACCAATATTATATTTTAATTTGTTATATATGCAAGTAAAAGAAAAGGTCACACTTATTGCCATGTTGATCTAGAACCTAGCTAGATGACTGTTATCACGGCAGATATATCTTTCAACGAAGGTGGTGTTATTGACATTGTTTTGTTCTTTCTTTCTATTCATTTCTTACAGTGTTAACATCTGTTGTATCGATGCACGATGCACATCCTTCGGCCTCTGTATGATCGATCTCGTGTTTTCTTTTTCTTTTTGTACTAAACAAGAACTGGTTTTGTGGAATTGGGACATCTGCGGGTTTGGTAATCTTATCTGCAGGAGACTTGCTAGCTATTCACAGTTCTCACGACTGAATGAGGTCAAAGAGCAGAGGGGGGAGTGTTTACAGGAAAGGATCAGCCAAAGCCTACTGAGATGGTCATGTTGTTTCTTGTCAATACATTTATGTGCAATTTACGTTTCGAAGCAGTGGCCGCCAAATGATAAGGGGTCAACAGGGTGACTCTTTCTCTTTTATTTTATTATTTTATTATTATTACTATTATGAGTCAAATCAGGAATGTATATATGATATAACTATTAAATATCATTATCTGCAATTTCCGTTGACACTTGCAACCGTAGCAGCACTTGATCTAGAGAGCCGTGCTACAAAATCAATTCGCATGCGGTGCTCATCAATAAATATTGAAAAAAAAATCCTTTTCAAAGAAGGACAAATTAGTTCACAGCCATTACTCTACTATGGTCTTGTCACGCTGTTGAGCGGCCATAACTTGCGGAGTAGTTTGTAGTAATCGTATTCCTTGGGCGAGTGAAAAAAAACGACCAACCAAGTGTGTTGTGTCGCAGATACAAGCGAAGTACGTGCAAATAACTCTGAATGGCTCAACATAACACCTAACAAGCAAAGAGAGCGAAATTACATTTCAAACACAAACATTTTCATGTCTGACGCATGACACGATGGATAGTAGCCGCCCCAACCCAAACCTCCTTCATGGTAGTTTCGTCCAACTGAATCACAATTTATCAAGGAATACTATCCAAAATTCTTCAATGTTTTAGGAACACATAACCTACAAAATTCGTTGCTAATCTATCATAGATAATCTGATGAGCTGACAACTTTCACAGAATTCTTCTAGCTTTAGGAACATGATCCTGCTGTAACTGAAAGCAGCTTCAACCATTTCCAGATTCCAACTCCATGCAGAATACAATCCTTGAGTCAATATTCTAGTCAACTGAGCTGAGTGCGCGTCATCAGATGCATAACAAAAGATTAGCCAAAGGATGTTATATGCATAAATACTTGATTCTCCGCTTGAACACAAGTGACTGTACCGGCACATAAGATAGCAACGTCAAGTTCTGTTTCGTTTACCAACACCACAGATTCAGATGCAGGCACCGTCAACTGGCAGGTTCAGTATAAAAGCAGTCAGGGTTCTTCAAAGGTCCTCCAAACAACAGCGGATTCAGTCTGCCAATCAGAATCAGTCAGGCTGTGTCAAAGATCCAGCAAACAACAGTTAAGCAGCAAGCCTCACTTGGCATTTCACATGAGTCAAGCATGTCTTGTTAGGACCACACCAAATATTAAATTGCCATACACCTCGAATTGCATTCATTTTTTCTGAATTTTCGTTTTTTTTTGTGATAAAAAAAGGCATGAGAGAGGGTTGCATTAACTGTTGAATATTCAAGATGCTGAACAAATGTCGACTAAGACTTAAAGAATTTTCACAGAACACAGGCTAAAAATATATCATACTTTCTGCAGGGCGGCACAGTAACAACACATTAGATGTTCTTGTTTCTTCAACCAGGGAAGAGTGCCCTGTGACCCTCATCCTGTTTTCTGTTGAACCATTAAGAAATTCAGAGAAACATGCTTCACAATATCAAGGTAATACTGCACAAATACAGCATTCAGCTAGGTCAAAATAACCAATGAAGCATCAATAAAACAGTGGTATAAAAACCAATAATTAGTTAGACACAATTTCTCATAATTGAATTGTTCATTTTCTTTTTGTCACATAATCTGAACAATGGATAACAAGATTAGTGATCCAAATTTCCCAGCACATCTTTATTGTTAACATATATAAACAAAAGGCAGGGTTGGTTTTCATACTCACCAGGAACCTAAAACCTGACTAGTATACTATCATTATTAATATCCTTCAGTTGCTCCATCTCTTCTGAACTAGCAATTCCAGGATCCACATAACACAACTGCTAACATGACATATACACCAGAGAATGTATTACATAAGTGTACAAATTCATGCAAGCCTTCTAAATTCCATGTACTTTGTGACATTTGATGTACCTGATATTGTGGCTTCCTGAGCGTGTGGACACCTCTCTTCACCAGACGCTGCCATCCCTTTTTGCTTCTTAGAGACCTTTCTAGATCTGCAGTTCTCTGTGGCATTAAAGGAAAACATTTGAATCGCATACTAACAAAGAAACAGCAATTAAAAGTCTACACTAGCAGTTTCAGAATGGACTATGCATGCAAAATAAGGATCCAAAGCAAAGAAATATAATCCACAATATGTTGCAACACATCAAAACAGTGACTTGGTACAACGAAGGTTGGCATTTCTGAAGTCTAAGCTGCTGCTTTCACAATCAATATCACAAGAGTCTATTCACATGAAGCAAGAGGGCCTGAAGATATTCTATAGAGCTAAACATACATCCACCCTGAGCTAGACACCAGATGTTCAGTTTATGTTGGTGGTCCTCAAAGTAATTGTTCAGCAAAAAGCATGAAGAACGAAAAGCCAAAAATACCAAATAGTGCAACACTTGCTGAGCTTTGAAACCAACAAACTTACACCATAAGCTGATCTTCAAATAGACTGAAATTAAATACAATTAACTGACAACTAAAGGGAAAACAGTTCACACCAATAAAATTAATGATAACTGTAACTTACATGGCCAGGATCTAAAATCAAAAGGCTGTATTGTTCTTGAGATCCACCATGACCCATTTTCTTTTGAATCCCAACTATTGTCCTTGAATGACCTTGATGTTGAAAATATAGTGGCCTGTGAATGGTACCTCTTTATTAGTTACTCTATAACAGAGTAACTTGTACATACTATAAGCATTTCAGATTATGGGATAGAACATTTCTCAAAAGGGAGACATATAAGCTCTTACATTTTATTGCTGACAGTGACACGCTGTGTGGCAAATCTATCAGAACACTCACTTGCAAAGTAGTTACAAACCCAGTCAACAAGGACCTGTTGTCCTCTCACACTTTGAGCATCCTCTCGACAAAGTTCAGACGATGATTTTGGAGATTTATTTTTAATTAAGAACTTGTCCATAGGTCCTTGTACTTGACTCGCTGCATGCCTTCCGTTCTTACTTTGGAGGTCAGATGATTCTGTGCTATCAAAATCTACAATCCTTGCGCGGAGGCCAAACGAGCGGAAGAGGGTAGCACATTCTGTAGTCCCTATCCATTTCTTGGCACCATAGACTTTGTTATGAAAGTGGCTGGAGCCTACCGTATCAAAATTTTTATCCCAAGCAATCTCAAGCCACCGCTGGAGTGAAGGGATGTCAGGAACAAATCCAGAACCACCAAATAATACTTCTCTAGCTTCTGGTCTTTGCTTCAATAGATGAGAGCTCAGCATCTGAATATTTCTCCATCCACATCCCCATCCCTTATCTTCTGATGAAAGACTCTGATGATGGTCAATATAGCCTGATATAATACTTGTCAATGAACCAGCTTCTGACTCCAAGCAGTCCCTCAACAAGCTCATAATACCGCCTTCCACTTCTTGAACTTTGCTTCGAATCTGTGCTCCAATCAAACAAGAGATTTGATCATCCAATAGCTTGTTGTAATGGCATGAATATCCACTCTGACTCGATGAGGCCCCTAGAGTATTGGAGTCACTGGTGAATGATCCACTATAAAGTTTTGGGTCATTCTGCAAAAAAAGATCAGCTGAATTATAACCCTACCAAAATAAGGAAAGCAAAACATCGAGTACCAAGGCATTTCTGGACTAGTGGATCACAAACCAGGACAACTGGAACAGTATTTCACTTTCTGCTCAATTCTAAGCATATCTCTGATGAAGGTTTTAACAGCAACAACACCAGGAGGTAAGTATGTGCATCTTTCAAACAATACATGTGAACACTGTATGGCGCCCCTACCCCCCACACAGAAATTGTACTACTGAAATGAATAATGATCCACACCTATATTATTCTTAAACGAAAGAGATAAACTTGTGAGCAGAATATTCCGATGGTATCTTTACTAGATTCAGCAAGTGCTATGCAGAGAAAACCTTTCAATTATTGAAATGGACCATGATCTACAGCTACTATTATTAAAACAATGTGAGAGAAAAAAAAAAGGCAAAGCGAGATTATTACCATGGCATCTGTACTTGATTCAGCAATTGACATCTGATGTGCTAATTCCATATCCCTTTGGAGTTGATCATCATCAAAGTGGCTATTGGCATGCCTACAAACGATTATGGCAAACATTGCATAAGATAGTGGTATGTTGTGTATAATGCCAGGGAGAAAAAAAGAAGAAGAGAGGAGACGCTCAATTGCAGAAGCATGGAGAAGAATCCTCCATTACCATTCCAGCTCAACCGTGAGAACTTGTATATTGCAGATGGGACAGGATGAGATCGCCTCCATAGGAATTCTCCTACAGTTGAAAAACAATGGGGGAAAAGCATCAGGCACAGAAGTAGGAGCCAAATATTAACATCACACATGGTGTAACAACTCTTTAGTGAGTAGAAGCATATTAATCTCTCTTTGAAAAGTCAAATAAATAGAGGCAGAAGTTATGAGAGGTATCAGGATCAATATCCTACACAAACTTCAACAAAGACATATTAGTGATGCCATGAGCATCAAAAGGGGAAGGAAACTGTCAAGCTGTACTACTAGTATTACATATAATGTGCAGATATGACGGCCTGACGGGAACATTGGACCGGACCTGAAAAACATATCTGGTACGTGCATAGCACAGAGCTTAACTAGAAACTGTCATTTCAGTTGTTACAGTACTACTGAAGATCTCATAAACTCATAGTGAGCAATCAGTGTTGAACTAAATATTGAGTTCGTGACCAATCAGTGTCATCTAGTCGAGACATAGATGTGAGTGCCAAATACACGATCAAGGTGTATCATGCATGAAGCCAGAATAAGGGATGAACAATGAGTGGGGGGCACTTGTACAGTTAAAATATGTTTATAATAAGAACAGTGGTGTTCCCTGTAGCTGTTGAAATATAATGTTAGTTTGTATTTGTTCTCATAAGAGCTAGAATAAACATGCTACTATTAGTAGCAGATACGCTAAGCACCACGTCAGGTCTCTATTCGAAGCACGATGAAGTAGCATAGCAATATCCGTTCAATGAATAATGATGACTACGTTTTCGTCCATCACAAACAGAAGGCATGGATTTGCAAAGCAGAGGACTCTGTAGAAAGGAAGATATGTGCGCGGGTGGATAGGATTTGAGGAGAGTAGATCGAGAAAGACGCATACCAAATTCCAGCGCCAACTGATGATAGCAGGGGCAGCAACGGAGAGGGAGACGTTCGTTCCCCAACTCCAACGCGGGCGAGTCAGGATCCAGGCGGCCCTATGGACTCAAGGATTGAAGCCGCTTCAATCGGATGGAGGACAGGCTGCTGCTCCTGGAGGTGCGAAGCGGAGTGCCGGCGGCGAGATAGGAATTGGGGGGCGGGGTTTTTGTGTGCGTTTCGCTTCGCGGCGGTGGGCGAGGAGGAGGAAGAAGGCAGAAACCAGAAATGGGGAACACGAGGGAGCCGGCCGGCAGACGAGAGCAGCGCGGCTTCTTGATGGGCCTAACGGGGAATGAGGCCCAGCACTATTGGGCCCACAAACTGAGACGTATGGGCCGGAGTGTATCCGTGTGTTTGGTTAGTGCAAAGTAACCCATGCTTCACGAGCTCATCTCATAAATTTTGGTATTCTAAAAAAAACATGATTTTTGGTGAAATCAACTCATTCCTATGTATACTAATTATTGCCTCGTGAGAAATGTGGTGAAAAGTGAGGAGGTGAGAAGAAGATTTCATTCCTCAAATCAAACACACCTAAATGAGCAAGTCCCCTATGAATGCATAGTGCCGATAAATCCTGAAATAAATTCAGAAAAACATAGCGCCGGTAAATCCTCCCACGGAGAATCGAATCGAACTCAGGATCTATGGGGTGCCACTCGAGTGATTTTGCCAACCAAACTAAACACCCTTTGGCTGACAAAGATAGAAAATGTGGATGTCTCTACATGTCGGTGTCCAAAATGGCGGGGTCTAAACAGCCAACGAGTAAATTTCTAAGCGTGTCGGAGTTCGGATGGCTGCGCTAGCGTGACACAAATATGTATACTGGTTCGGGCATGAACGCCCTACGTCCAGTTCGTTGCGAGGTCGTGTTACCCAGCGCAGGGTGCTCGTAGAGGGGAGCTACAAGCAATGGAGAGAGGGAAGCAGGTTCCCAGGTCTCGTGCGTATGAGTTCTTGGTTCTGGTGTGTGCTCACGCGAATGCGAATGAGTGTGTGTGAATCAGAGTGTCGAGAGCCAGAGATTGAGGGTACATTCTCCCCCTTTATACGTAGGGAGAGACGATGGAGTACAGTAGAGAGGGAGGTAGTGTGGGCCCGGTATGGGCTGCTGACTTGGGGGCGCCTTGGGCTTCTGTTCACCCTCCTTCCCGGGGAAGACTGCGCCTGTAGACACACCGTCAGAATCCTGTTTGTCCTTGATGAAGTTGTAGCCATGCGCCTTGTAATCGGGGACGCTGCTGTTCTCTGATTAAGGCATGGGCGGGGGTTGGCAGCACAGGGCCAGGCACCCCCCCGTTCCGTCGTACAGTGTTGTGAACGCCCTAATCCCTATTCAAGTGTCCGTCGATGGTATGGCGTGGGCATGACGAGTGTTGATCGGCGATCAGGCAGCATAGGGACTCGTACTGTAGGGAGTATACAGGGGTAGGCATGACGGTTCATGCCTTGAAGCCCCATCCCTAAAGACAAGCGGTACTGTGGACCTTTTGATTATGGGCTAGGTCGCCCGAGTCGGTCGTGGCGGTAGCGCCTTCGGGAGAGGATGATGTCGTTGGGTGACGTCCCATTAGCTCGGACGAGGCGGAGGAGCCCCCGAGGGTTTGTGCGTCATGGATGATGTCACCCTTGCTCGGACGAGGCAGAGAGGCCTCCGAGGGTGGGTGCGCCACGGATGACGTCACCCGAGCTCGGGCGAGGCAGAAAGGGATTCCGAGGGTGGATACGTCACAGATGACGTCACCTTGGCTCGGACGAGGCGAAAGGTCTTCGAGGGAGTGTTGTCGCCTTGGTGGGACGGAGCGGAGGCCCCCCAGGGTGATTTTTGTTTTCGCGAAGCGCGGTGATAAGGTACCCTATTCTCAGGTATCCGACACTATAGATTGCACAAGATATATAAAAAAAGAGAAAGATCTTAGAAGACATAAAGACCTTTTGGAATGACTCTTCAAATATTTTTATAAAGACTTTTGGAGACTCTCTTACATGATTTTGTGATCGGTTGTGCTAAATAGACTACATAAATACACATGGTCACACTAGAATGGAACATGTAGGATTCAAATAACAAGACATGAATCATGTCCTATTAGTATAAACAGTACCAAACTACTGATTAGGTAGGTGTAGGTGCACACAGGAACGGAGCAAAAAGTTAGAGATAGGAGGGACAACTCCAGGGAGCCATATATACCTTCATATATATAGTATGGTACAAGCCGTGTCGGCACGCCGCAACGGCAGGAGAGAGGGAGAGAGGGAAAGGGTTGGGGGCGACGTAGGCGCGGGCGGCGGGGTCGCGGGGCGACGGAGGCGCGGGAGGGCGTCGCGGGAGGGCGTCGAGAGGCGCGGGCGCGAGCGCTGAAGCGGCGGCGGTCGGGGTGACGAGCGAGGGAGATGAGAGAGACGAGATACGAGGAGAAAGGTTGAGGAAGCGGAATTAGGAGGTCGAGTATATATTTGGCCTCATAGATTCCGGTTAGAAGCCTGAGAAAGTAGAGAAATTAGAGGAGAAGCTAAACAAACTTCGTGTTAGAATCAGAATCTGATCCTAACCTAAATTTGGCAGGAACAATCTCAGCCATCCATGGGAGGAATCGGACGGTGGAGGGATTTCGGGGCGACGTGGCAGCAGCTCCTGGACAGGGAGCCACCGCCAAATCTAGAGAGAAAATAGTTAAGCCATCGTATTTATTCATGACGAGATAAGATCATAAGAATGGTTTGGGTAGCGCGGATATTGATTAGTAGTGGCATATATGCATGTTGATGTTGCAGTCATCTTTTCATGTCGGCCGCCCCTCCCTCCGAGGACCTGATCCACCCCTTTTTAGTTGGCCTCTAGCCAATTCAGTTTTGCTACCATATAAAGAACTAATTCGTTCGTTTCGTCAGCACATATGTAATATTTCAGCGGCTATTTGAATCCAGTTGGAATATAATAAAATGCATGGATTTTGACACTTCTTGGTTGGTTGGTAAATAAAGAAGAAGAAGAAGAAGAATGACGGGCAGTGTAGCATTTTTTTTTCATGATCTGTGCTATTATATAAACGCACTTGTACTGAGCAGTGACTGAATAGGATTTGGAGGCTGGCTTCTCTAGCTATACTAGCAAGCAAGGAAGGAAGGAACGGACGACGAGCACGTAGTACAAGCAGAGGCGGTTAGGGAAAGCTGCAACAGCCCACATGTCAAAGGCTGCGTGCCACGTCACTGCGCTGCAGTCTGCTCTGCTCACTCGATCGATATCCGTTGGTTGGTTTGGTGGTGCATACAGTACCTTGATATATGATGGTGAGGTGTGTGTTGATTTCTTCATTTCATTCACCTGCATGCACCACACACAGTCTCGGCCAATCAGTCAGTCCCACTCCCTCACATACCCACAGTAGTCTCTATCCGCTTGCTTGCTAGCCGAGGCAAGGCAACCAACCCTCAGGCCTCAGCTAGCTAGCCACACCACCATGGCCATGGCGACGCAAGGACTGGCCGACCAGCGGTCGTCGGAGCCCAGCACCAACACCAACAGCCACGGCGCCACCACCAGCATCGCCACCAACCGCTGGGGCCCCTACTCCGGCGCCGGCGACTTCGCCAGCAACATGGCCATCATCCTAGCAGCACTGCTAGCCGCGCTCGCGATCGGCCTCGCGCTCAACGCCGCCGTGCGCTACCTTCTCCGCCGCCGCCGCCGCCGCCGTGGTGGCGCCGCTGCTGCAACAAGGACCACGACTCGGAGGGCAACATCGTGTTGGAGAACGGCGACGACCCGGAGAAGCCGCCCGTGCAGCTGGCGCCCCCGCCCCCGCCGCCTGCCCTGGTGTACTACTCCGCAGATGCAGGCACCAAGCTGGCGGGCGCCGCGGCGGAGTGCGCCATCTGCCTCGCCGAGTTCGCGGACGGGGACGCCGTCCGCGTCATGCCGGCATGTCGACACGGCTTCCACGCGCGATGCATCGAGCTCTGGCTCGCCCGGGGACGCCGCTCGTCCTGCCCGACTTGCCGCGCGCCGGCCGCCGCCGACGACGCCGCGCAGCTGCCTGCAGATGAGTCCGCCGCGGCGCCATCGTCGTCGTCGTCCTGAATTGGAGTATATATCAGGCTTGCCTAATCTGGCGGCCAGCCAACACTTTGGTTAGTGATTGGCAATGATCGATTCCTCCTCCTCAGCTCTTGGCAGCTGCTTTCTTAATTTTTGCTCACCCTTCTTTTTCTGCATGTGTAAATATTTTAGTTTTGTCAGCAGAATTGAAGCACAGGCGGTCGAGCCTTCCAGTTAATAATTACAGTACATTAATACTACGTACTCCAAATAATAATAATAATAATTATTATTATTATTACTGTTGCTCAGTGTTACCATTGCCACCACACTGAGCGAAGCATAAGCATGCATGGCAGGCTGTTAACTGCTTTCCGGCCCCAGTATCAGTAACCTCATCACCTCTGCAGTGACAACTGATGAGAGAATGACAAATGAATGAGGTCGTCAGGTGAAGTGTCCGTTTCAGCTGCAAGCTGCTACAATCGATCAATGCATGACAGAGTGGGCGCTGCGGTATGGCATGGATCATATCGGCATCTCTTTACCTATCGCTTCGCTTTAGCATTATATTGCTGGTATCGCCTCTGTACCCGAACAACAATTTTGATATTATTTCCGTTCCATAAAAAAAATATATGTAATTTCTGGGTTTAGATTGAGTAAAAACACATAAATAAAAGTTTTACTAAGCTGATAAAATTATTAATATTAAGTATGAATTATGACTCCAAATATATAGATGAATTTAATTAGTTTTTTAGTACCATAAATAATATTATTCCATTTCATGATGGATGGATGGATGGATGGATATAGTCATCCCTCCCACCGATGGCAACAGAAAGCCAACTCTCTGTGAATTTTGGTCCCTCATACAACTCACATCTATGATCAATTTTCCGTGGATAAAGTTACCAACCATTAGAGATATATAACTCTAGCAAAATAGACATTTTATATTGGGACAATTTCCATGAATGAAGTTATCAGCTATTAAAGATAATCCCAACAATATAGTATGTGATAGATTTGGTCAATTTCCATAATGGATAAAGTTATCACCCATTAAAGATAATAATTCCAGCAAAATAGATATGTGATAGGCCTAGTTAGATAATAATTAATTCCTTCAAAGTTCTTATGTGCTCCTTACTAATGGTGTGCATGGTAAAAGGTTCACATGTAAACGGGGGGTAAGGTAAGAGTGTAAGACAAAGGAGACCAAAGCTAGAGAAGAACAAAAGAACAAGCAAAGGTCTTGGCATCAATAATCTCATAGCTCCAAATGTCTCCACAAGTTCTATAATCATGTCGACATCCCCTTGATTCACCTAACATGGAAATGTCTTTACAGAAAAGAGAATCTACCTCAAGGTAGAACACCAGTAGTTGGATCGTTTTGGTGGAGGGGCATAATCAAACTGATTGATTCTTTTAGAATGATAGCTTCTTGCAACCGTGGCCAAGGGAATTGTTCTTTTCTAGGAAGACCTTTGGGTGTGGCCGCATCCTTGAACAAGCTTACCCATGACTCTTCTTTCTCCATGAAGCCCAATTTCTCACTCATAGATTTCCTGACAAGATCAATCAGTGGGAACTTTTGCCTTCCTCTGTCGGCTTTAGTTTTTGAACACAATTGTCAGGAGTATTTGAATTCACAGAGCGTGCATCTAAAAAATGGTCATAGAGAGTCAGCCACCTAAACTTATATGTGGGGAGGAGGTGAGGAATTTTAGCTTCAAGAAGGCCTACCTAAAACTTATATGTGGCACACCGTCCAACTCCTCTTTTTTCTCATGGATGTGGAAATATTGTGCAAGGGAAAACACAAGTTGTCCTTCTAGCTTCCCTTCCATCATGACATCATGAACAGTACTAGGAATCTGTTGGAAAGAAACTATACATGATTATACCAAGCTATGAGTGTATCATGTGCAATAGAGGATAAGAGGACTCTTCCCCCCCCCCCCCCCCCCCCCCCTTTTTTTTCTTTGGCTGCATCGTCTTTGGAGTTTGATTCACATTACCTATAACTTTAACTTAGGTCCCTTAGACACATGATTATCGATGCCAGGAGTTCCTTTGGAACTTGCATTTTTAGAGAAATTGCCATAGTGGCATCTTGTTGGTGCATCTGGTGTCTTCACAACAATATCATTTTCGACGATTAGAGATACATGTAGGGTTGTCCTCAAATTTACGAATATATAGGCTTCATTCTGTGGGTCACCTACATAACCTGGAAATATAAAGTCTATTAGTGGGTATATGCATACCACATCCCCTCCATCTCAAGATTAGCTAGAAATAAATCATAGCTAGCTAGAATGGACATGCCGTGGGCGCTACCGGCCCAGTGGTCATGGTGGTCCCCTCTTGCTCATGCATGGGTCTCTTTCTTGTGCTGTACCACCTGTACAAAACTACGAATTGTATGGATCATCTCTATCGATTCCCTTTGTCAGTTTGTTGAGTAGCTATAGTTTACCCCCTCGTCCCAAAAAAGAGTCGCTATGAGAAGCGCACTTGTCAAACTTTTTTAATTTTGATTATGTTTGTAAAAAATATATGTAATATTTATATCTTTAAATAAGTTTATTATTAAAATATATTCAAAGATCTATCTAACAATACTAATTACATACCCTAAATATTAATATTATATTAAATATAGTTGGTCAAAATTAAAGTTTGTTAATTTTTTGAAAAGCGAGAACGACTCTTTTTTGAGACGGGGGGTGGGGAGTACGTTGTTATCAGCATCCTCTATCACCAGCTGCTGCCTGCTGGTATGGTGAGAGTGAGGTAGCTTGGCAAAAAGGAAAGAAGAACCTCATGAACCGTCCAACACGCACACGCGCGCACCAAGGTCAGCAGTAGCTAGCCTGGTGGCCATGACGATGGCGCCTGATCAGGGGCAGGCCGAGCACGAGAAAGAAGCCTAAAATCGATCGATGCTGTGGTCACGGTGGTCCCTGTATCATCAGCTGTACGGTGTCGGTGTCGGTGTGGTGTGGATCGTCTCTATCTATCCCTTGGATTTTGTGGATAGCTTAGACATTTATTTTCAGCAGCATCGCGCCCTGCATACTGATTAGCTATATCGATTGAGAAGAATCAATGTCACCGTAGTAGTGATGCGGACAGATCGAATGACATACACGAGTGCTTGCTTCAAACTTTTTTTTAAATCACGTTTACGCGTGCTTCATTAAGGGAATTTTGGAGGTTTTTAATACATTTCGATGAACGAAGGCGTGGTGCCTCGTCGCAAGGAGGGACGACACAAATTGCCGGCTAGAACGGTGGCGCAGCTTGGTTGTACTAAGTGACCACTTAAATGTGCGGCAGTAAATTAACTAAGCTTATAGAAAAATATATCAATATCTCCATAATGTTAAACAATTATATATGCTGTCAACATATATTACATGGTGTATCTCATCTCATGAACCTAATTCAATAGTATTTTTTTTCTATAAATAAATTTGATTAAAACTGAAGAAATTTGACTCAGAACAAAACCAAAATGCCTCTGCATTTGAAACCGAGGATACTCACTGTCCAAATACAAAAAAACACATGCAAGTATTAATAAATTCTATCCTGAGTGAAACATGAAGATGACAATAAGTATCAGCATTATTATTATTGTCATCATCAGCTGCAGTACTACTCGATGGATCGATCGGTGTCTGGTCGATCCATGGTGCTAGAACATGCTGGATCCGCTGGCCCAAGCCCAAGCCCAAGCCCAGTCCATCCATGTCATTTTCGGTCCGCCTGGTCCCTCAGGGCACGCGCAACACGGAGGCAAACCCGTGTTTAGCATTGATTCATTGGCAACGCCAATCATAGCAGGGCTGCACTGGTTTACCAGTTTGCCTGTTCATGATTGAAACACATGAAGGTGTCGCTGATTTATAAACAGCTTTCGGAAGAGGTGAAGGGTTTAGGTTGTGGATTTACATCTCACTATGCAGTGAGAACATAACTTTTCAATTAAAAGCTTAAGATTATAAAACAGGTTTAATGGATTCATATGAGTTGTTGGTCCTAGAGGGAGATATATAGTTTCTTCTAGTCGACAAGGTGGACCATAGCTAGTGGCCATTGAGCTGGGTTTGGGTTATACTGTACTCTCTAGCTGTCACATAAATACATACACACACACCCTACAACAGGGCCTTATTAGATCCAAGTGGGTGTGTATGATCTACAGTATAAAGCATTACTAGCAACTCAGCCTTTCTTCAAGATTTGTTCTTGGGGGTGAGGATGCAGCAGGGACATAAATGCTGCCAGCTTTGCATTCGCTACAGTTTGAGAGTTCTCCCAATGTGAAAGTCAGATGAGGGGTAAACAACAAACATCCTCTTTTCATTTTCAGTATAGTTTGCTTTCAGCTTACCAGTAATCCCCAGTTTAGTCTGGTTTACAGCCACATAGGAGACCGGACCTGAAGCAAAGACTTGGCCTCCATGTCATGTATGTTGAAGGCTCAAACTCAACAAGAAAGGCAATGTATTAATGTATATCACTGGATTCATCAGCCAGGCCGAGCAAATTCATCCAAAACCTTTTCTTCTCTGGTCTGCAGGCTCCTGCCAGCACGTCCTTCAGCTTCCCCATGGAAACGGAATGCAGCCTCTCTTCCAGCTTTCCTTTCACAGCTGGGACTTGCTGCATCCAACAAAACATGCATCAATTTCCCTGTTAAAACTAAACCCCTGAGAGGGCAAGAATCAAACTGGGCAAAACCAGCTGCTGATTACCTTTGTTATCCACAGAATATAGAGTGCTGAAAGCTCTGCTTGGACACGCGACTCCTCAAACTCATCGACAGGGTCATGCAGGCACTCTGCCAGCAGTTGTATCTCCTGGATGACAAACATATGCATCTGGGATGCCGTTGAGGGCCAGTTTTCTTCAACGGCGAGCAAGTGCTGTATCCACCATTGTGAAAGGAACCGACGGTGGTTCCATAGTGACTGCAGCAATACATCACCGCAGCTAGTATAAACAAACACACACTCGACCAACAAGAATCACAAATGGAATAACAACAGCAGGCTAATTTTTAAACCTCTCTCCCTTGGTAGCGTCTGATCAGCATCTCATCCCACCTAAGCTCCTCCTGTCAGGTCATATACAGTCAACTTTGCAGCACCGAGATGGGTTGGTATCAATTAACCATTGCCTAAAGAAAAGCAATGTTGTAAAACACAATGATATGCACATGGATCCTTTGTTATCTGCTTTGTATCACATTCATAATGGAAAATCAAGAGGACATGATGCCTGAAGTGATTACAAATAACTGCAGCGAAAAAGTAATTAGCTTTTAAACTAATACACCTTACCTTCCATAGCAGGCAAATTTCTGACTCCCAACTAAGGGAATCCTCTCCGTTCCCAAGGCGGTTGTCTAGTAGTGCAAGCAGCAGGGACTGCAAGGATGCAACAAGGCAGGTAAGTACTAAGTACACGTAGTTAGCAAACAGTATATGTGTGCTATACTGTCTTTAGGAATTTCAACAAATCAAAGTCCAAAATTAACATCAAGTCTAAAGCAGGGTGTGAATCAAAAGCTCTGCAAATTGGTTTGCAAACATATCGTGCAGCTTAAAAGATGGTACTGGTCAATATGAAAATTGTCAAGTAATAAATAATTCTTTGCTTCAAGTACTATATAGTACTAACTACAACCATAGGGAATCTACTAACTCTTCGATAGTGGAAGCAGCAGTTGTCAGCAACATGTAGCTCACTCCATCTTGTTGACTCCTTCAGTTCATCCAGCACCTTCATAAAACAGAAATTGGTAACCAACAAGCAGATATTCTGTAGCTACGAAGTCCAGTTACAAGATTAAGAATCACAGAGAAGGAATTTTCAAAGAGTTTGAATCGTCTATCCTCACTTGTTCCCTTGTCATGAAAGGAATAAGCCAACATCGATGCCTCCATGCACGATAGTTCATTTTCGATTTCTGTAAAAAGCATAAAATTATCTTTGTGCATACTGTATGTACCAGTACTTGTGTATAAGTTTAATTACCAGTTACATGTAAGGGGCAGCATGGAACATTGTAATTTATAATTTGGTGAGCTCAGTCAAATTGACGCCGTTAGCGGATTGAATAAGCAAGTATTCATCAGTTATAACCTCTGCTATCTCTTTGACGAGTATGGATTCACTCCCTATAAGCTCCAACATATCTTGATGTTGCTCAGCAACTCGTTTTATCACCCATCTCCTGTGGCAGATAGTTAATTTAAACTCTATGCAGTTTTGTTTTATTATATCAAAATCACCTCCAAAAAGATAGGAATTTTCTGAAAGAAAGAGGTCAACAAGAAAGCTGGCTTCACAAATGCAAGATGGGGTATACCTATGGCTCCATGTGCTCTCGTTCTTTGGCGAGTAGGAAAGGATCAAGGCACACAATCGCAGCTCATCCTTGAGCTTTGTGAAATCATTCTCCACTGATAGCACCATCTTCCTGCAGGACCGCAAGAAAAGCATGTGGAATCCAAATTCCTTCCCTCCAGTGCATGGAGCTTGCAGTATTCAATTGAACGAAAGATGGGAAATGCAAACCAGGCACACATTGAGTGACAGGCTGACAGCACTGCATACCTGGAGTTCCATGCGGTGGGTAGGTCAGGGCAAAGTATGAGTAGTGCCTTGGTGTGCCTCATGAGATGAGTGGGCAATAGTGGGGCATCTCTTGCGCTGTAGTAGGCATCCCGGGCAGCATGGTAAAGCTTGGGGAGGATCTCAGCGGATATGGCGAGCTTGTGGTCTCTGCACCAGAAGTATCTTGTGTGATGGAACTCTGGAGGTTGGGAAGCGGCATCGCCATCTTGGGTGCAATCTAGTGAACAGAATTGTGTCGGGTGCAAGAATCCCACCTCATCACTGAGAATAGAATATATTTTTATGGGAAGAAATCAACAAACTCTGGCTGGGGAACTTGAACTGGAATAAAAAAATGGATGAGAAAAAAAAGAGAGGCATACATGAGGGGGTCATCGTGGAGGATTTGCTCGAAGTAGTGGAGCAGATTTTCAGGGAGCTGTTCCTCTCCCCCTTGCTGTTTCTCAGCTGCTGATTCTTGCTGTTGTGATTTCATCGGTCTCTGATTTTCCCTGTGAATGTGCTCACTCCTCACAACACGCACACAGGAGAATCAAATCTACAGCGGCGGAGCGAGTTCATCAGTATGAGTAGGACCAACATTTAGGTGCCTAAGCTAAACCAACCGCGCCTGCTATATCATATATACTTACAAACATCATCCAATGCTTAGTAGTTGTATAACAAACTAGATAACAAATGAAGTGCGAAGAGACACAGAAGAACCTACTGAGTTTGTAACTTTGTATATCATTCATTGTTTGTGTTTCTGGCTCTAGTATCGTTTCTTGCTGTACAGGAGGTTGACTGGGTTGGAGTATTATTACAGGAGTCAGGGTTCCAAAAAGCGGCACTAAGCGCAAGCTTCAGCGCGCTGAAACACTAAGCGGACGGGTAGCGCTTCGCTATGGGGTATGAGCGCTCCCAAAGCGGCGCGACGCGACCGCCCGCTCCCCGCCGGCTGCACGCGGCGCGCAGGGAAGCCACAGGGACCGGGTGCCGTAGACGGTCCAGCGGAGACAGGAGTGGAGAGGGAGGTACGTACCGCAGGGTCGCCGGCCGGTGTGCGGAGGACGGAGGCGAGGGCGGGAGGGGGAGCCGCTGGCAAAGCAGGAGCACGGCGCCCAGATGCGAGAGGAACTGCGGCGGCGGGGAGGCAGACTGGGAGGGGAACTGAAAGGAGGTATTCTCATGTGGGCTTCGTTGGGCTGATGGGCCGAGGGAATGAGTTCAGCCTGTGAGGAAAGTTGGACGAAAGTTGGGTGTGGACTAAATAAGGAAAAAGTTCATATTTCCTCCCTAAACCATCGGTCCGCGTTCGTTTTTCCTCCCTAAACCAGAAATCTTTCCTCCTTCAACTCTGAAAACCCTTCGTTTTACCTCCCTAAGTGGTTTTGGACAGTGGTGTTGTCTCTTTTCCTTTTTTATTTATTTCGAATAAATCTTTGGAAAATCACAGTAAACCACAAAAAAATCATAAAATAAAAAATTCAATTTTGTTAGACTCCACATGAGTATATCTATATAGTGAATATATAATATGGTATGTTTTAGTATAAATTTTTTCTTGTATATTTAAATCTACACTTTTTTAGTAATTAATTAGAAAACTTTGTACTAAAGTATACCATATTATATGTTCACTGTATAGATCTACTCATATGAAGTCCAACAAAATTGGATTTTCTATTTTATGATTTTTCTGTGATTTACTATGATTTTTCAAAGATTCAGTTGAAATAAATAAATAAAAAAGGAAAAAGACAAAACCACTGTTTAAAACCACCCAGGGAGGTAAAACGAACCGTTTTCAGAGTTGAAGGAGGAAAGATTTCTGGTTTTATGGTACAGGGAGGAAAACGAACACGGACTATAGTTCAGGGAGTAAATATGGACTTTTTCCACTAAATAATGGCCTTTTAGATGGGCCACAAAACAAAAGCCTATACTATTATTTGTTTCTTTTCATTTTTGTTTCTTTTTCTTTTAATATCTTTTGAAAAATCAGTAATATTAATATGTATCATCTATCTATATCTATAGTACACTAAGTCACTAACATATTTATCTGAAATTTCGTGAAACACATCAACCTCCATTACTTTTTATTGATTCCAGACTAACTGTCGTCTAGGAAGCCCGCTCTATTTCTATCTTAAACTTGGGACTGACGTCTATTGGGCTGGTTCCGATAGAAATCCGACACATAGCTTCATAATTAGATGTTTAAGGCGAGAAGTAAGAATCCTGAATTTATGATAGCGAAGAAGAAAATGAATAGACTGGATAATCATAGAAGGACCATGTAAAACTAAAGTGATATCATTTTCTACGTGCGCTTTGTGAGGGATATGCTACTTCAACTGGACGTATGAACCACATAATGAATGCGACATGCATCAGGTAACATATGCCACAATGTCACCTCAAATTAGAAAATTGTTTGAAAATCCTTGGAGATACTCTAAGGTGATTCAACTATGCAGCTAATGCTTACCTTATAATGTCTCCCTTTCTTATCCTTATAAATGTTTCATATTTATTGTAACACCTCAAGTGTTAAGCATAACTAAGCTATTCTTAATTAACACTAAAAGCATTCATCTCATAAAGCATCCATGCATAGCATCATCATTTCATGTGTTAATTCCCCTTGTTTGATCTTTGTTGTTTAAAATGTTTAACCTTGAATCACCATGCTTTTGCAACCCAGAGTTTAAATGTTTTAATTGTGGTATGAAAATAAGTTTAATTCCTAAAATATAAATTGATTTAGCTATAATTAAAATAATGTTTCTTTAGGTTTTAATTTGAGTTTGATTTTCTAGTTTAAAAAGTAAACCGAATTTGGCCTTAATGTTTAAGCAATTTTGTGCGGTTTAATATTCTGAGCAACATTGGTTTTTGCACCAAAACCTGAAAAACATTTTAAATTAGACAAAATGAGTTTTGGAAACAAATTAGAAAAATAAAAATGAAAAATGAAAAAAGGAAAAAGCTTACCTGGCTAAGTGGGCCGGCGCCCCACTTTTGGCCCGTTGGCCGAAGCCAGCCCGAGCCCGCGCCAGCGCCCGCGCGCCGCGCGCAAATTTGCGCCGCCTGCGCCGCGCCGCGCCGCCTGCGCCGCGCCGCGCCGCTGCCCAGCCCCCGCGTGCCACGCGACCGCCGGCGTACGGTCAGCCGGGGCAGTGGCCGCTCCGACCGAGCGCCTTAACCCCGCTCTGTCCCCCCCGCTCTCGCCTCGCTCTCACTCGCTCTCTCTCGCCCTAACCCTAGCGCAACAGTAGTAGCAGCCGCAGCAGAGCTCGCGAGCGCCGCCGCTCGCCGTGCCGTTCCCGCGGCTCCGCTCCACGCCGTCGACCTCCGTGCCCGCCCAAGCTCCGCTGCGCCATCCCGCCTCCGCGACACCGCGCAACCGCCACGGTAAGGCCACGACCGGCGCTAATCGAGTGTCGTCGCGCCGCGGCCGTCGAGCTCGGCTCCGAGCGCCGCCTCTCTCTCCCCTGACCTCGCTCGCTGCTTAGCGTGCTCCGCCGTCGCGCTGCGGACGCCGACCGCTGCTCCACGCGCCGTGCCGCAGCCGCAGCCGCGCTGCCGCCGCGAATCGCCACCACCGTGACTCCAAGGCCGCCGAGGAGCCCGCCGCGAGCATGCGCTCGCCAAGCCGAGGCCACCGTCGGCTTCGTCTCATCGAGGCGAAGCTGATGCTGCCCTCCCCGTCGCTGGAGACCTCGCCGGCGACGAGCAGAGCCGCCGCCGTGTGCGCCTGTGAGCGTGTGGCTGACGTGTGGGCCCGAGGCCCCACCTGTCAGCCACCGTTGAGTGTGTCTATGTGTGTTCCCGGGTGCGCGTAGCAGTTAGGGTTTATTCAGAAATGAAAAAGGGTTTTCTCTATTTCGGTTAAATCTTGTAAAATGCATATAAATTCACTGCAAAATGCTAAAAATGCCAAACTAGTTTTGTTAGGTTTATTTTGTCTAGATCTAATGTTAGGTGTAATTTACATGATTTATTGTGCAAGTTTTCTGTGTAGATTTATTTAATCTTGTTTAAGGCTGAAACTTGGGAAATGCTTAGTTAATGTTTTATAGCTCTGAAAAATATGAAAGTTGGGACGGTGTTGAATTTCAGCTCAGCTTATCACCCCCAGACAGATGGACAGACAAAAAGAACTAATCAAGTGCTAGAAGATATGTTGAGAGCTTGTGCTTTGCAGTATGGTACCAGTTGAGATAAGAGTTTGCTCTATGCTGAATTCTCGTATAATAACAGTTATCAGGAAAGTCTTAAGATGGCACCGTTTGAAGCTTTGTATGGACGGAAGTGTAGAACTCCGTTGTTCTGGAATCAAACGGGAGAAACCCAAGTGTTTGGACCAGATGTTCTGAGAAATGCAGAAGAACAAGTCCGAGTAATCAGAGATAATCTGAAGATAGCACAGTCTCGATAGAAGAGTTACGCTGATAACCGAAGAAGAGATTTGTCTTTTGAGATCGGTGATTATGTTTACTTGAAAGTATCACCTATGAGAAGTGTGAAACGGTTCAATATGAAAGGAAAGTTAGCACCCAGATATATTGGTCCGTTCAAGATTCTTGAGAGACGTGGAGAAGTTGCTTATCGGTTAGAGTTACCGGAAAGTTTGTCAGGAGTTCACGATGTGTTTCACGTATCTCAACTCAAGAAGTGTTTACGAGTACCCGAAGAACAGCTACCGTTGGAAGAACTTACAGTTAAGGAAGATTTGACCTATGAGGAATACCCAGTTAAGATTTTGGAGACAGCCGAAAGGATTACAAGGAGTAAAGTCATCAAGATGTGCAAAGTGCAGTGGAATCGGTATACAGAAGAAGAGGCCACTTGGGAAAGAGAGGAAGATCTATGGAAAACCTACCCTCAACTCTTTAAGTAAGTAAAATCTGGGAATCTCGGGGCGAGATTCTTTTAAGGGGGGTAGATTTGTAACACCCTAAAATTCGAATAGCAAAATAGATTTGAATTTGAGTTAATTTAAAGCATTTTTGTGAGCATAGAATTAAATATATAAAATTAAAAGTAAATACCATGTTAGGTTCAACATGTGTGATGCATCTCATTCCCTTGCATTTTCTTTGGATTGTTTGAAGTTGCAAAACCTTGAAAAGAATTTCAAAACAAATTTAGAAAACCAAATTTGCAAAATTCAATTTGCAAAATCGAAAAATGGAAAACTCTTTTCTCTCCTTCTCTTCTCTTTCTGGCCCAGTGAGCCCGCAGGCCTGTCTCCTTCCCCCCTCTCCCTTTCTCCCCTGCGGCCCGACACCGTCCCCGCGGCCCAGCTCCCTCGGCCCAGTCTGCCCCGCGGCCGCGTCCCTCTCTCCCACTGATAGCACTGCCCCGCTGGTCAGCGCTCCTTTCCTCCCTCCTCTCTCTGACAGGGCGGACCCGCCTGTCAGCCCTCTCTTCTCCCTCTCGAGTCCGGACCGGACTCTGCTCGCCACCGCGTCGCGCCGCGCCGCGTCCGTTCCGCGTCCAGGCGTAACCGCCCCGGACTCCTCTCTGCCCCGCCTTAAATAGCGCCGCCACCGCGCCGTTTTCCCCATCTGTTCGAGCCTTGCATCGCCTCGCAACCGCAAGCCGCAGCGCCGCCGCGATCCGTCGCGTTCCGCCATCGAGCCGCTGCCGTTCTGAGCAAACCCGACTGCGGTAAGTCGCCTCGTCACGCGCATCACCTTCGCAGGCTTGCGGAACATACCCTCCCCCTCTTTTCCCTCTTTTTCACGCTCGGATGGGCCTCGCCGTCGTTCTAAACCGAGACCCGTCGCCGCGGCCTTCCGTCGACGGTTGTCTTCCGCCCTTGCTCAAGCTCTGCTAGTGCCCTGGGTGGATCCACCGTGTCATCCTCGTGCTCCCTGACCCTTTTCTCGGCCGGATTAGCCATCCGAGCCTCTAACCGCCGTGCGCCGGGCGTCCGCCGTCGCTGTGCTTCGTCGGCGGCGTGTCCGTCCGCCCCCGTGCCTCGCCATGGCCCTGGACGAGTTCGCGGCGTCATCCTCGACCTCCCGGTGCGCTCGGTTTTGAAAACGGAGCACCGAACCCCCTTCTTCCCGTACGTCGACGAGCCTCGAGCTCTGCCGGCAATGGAGCCGCCGCGCGCCGCTCTGTTCTGGCCGGAGCGCCGCCTCCTTTTCCCCTGGATCTAATCTGATCCGTCCACTTCTAATCCAATGCACCAGATTAGCCCATACCCCTTCGTCTGGCCTTTTTGCTAAAGAGCCCTCGGGGTTTTCCCCCTCTGAACCCGCAGTCCATAAGGCGCCTTTCAGCTTTGCGCTTTCCCCTCGGGAAAACGTAATCTCCTTTAATTCTGTTTAATTCGAAAATAAAAGAAAATTCCTATTTTACAGTTTTGCCACTAAACTTCAAATGCCTATATTTTGCTCGTTTTAAATCCAAATCGACCCGTTCGAGTTGCGTTAGATCCGTAATTTTATGCTCTATCCAGTGGTATAGTTTTAATCTATGTTAATTACTTTTGAAAATCCAAAAAAATTACTTTGCTAATGCTTTAATCTTGCCCTTTTCAAAACCCCGTTTAATCTATAACTTCTTCGTTTTAGATCCGATTAGCGTGATTCTCGTGTCTTTGTGATCGTAGTAAAGTATAGATCTGTTTTATAACCTTTTCAAAGTCTCTTTATTATTTATGGTGTAATGTTCTGATCATGTCTTTATTGCTTCGTGTATGATTGTTCGGATGATTGCGTGGTGATGTTGATCGAGTACAGCCGATGAGATCTTCGTTGATCAAGAGTTCTTTGCAGCAGATCAGGATCACCAAGAGCTTTGGGATCAAGGAAAGTTTAACATGGGATCATCCTTGTTACCTATTCACCATAATTCAATCTAGTCATTATTGCATGTGTCTAATTTGATTCCTATTAGATCTATACCATAGCTTTGTTATCCTTTACCTTGTCACCATGGGTTTATATGCATGTGGGTAGCTTTGCTATGCTTTACAATAATGGATTGTGAGATGAATCTTGACTAAGGATATATGCAACAATGAGATAAAACTGGCTTTTGTAGCAACATGGAATAGGACCCCACTGTAGGGCAAAAGCTGGGATTTCTAATACAACCACGAGTGCTATATGGCTCTGGCTTTAGTTAAGTATAAAGTTTGGACTAGCATGCTTGTGGTTCGTGAAAGGCACCTTTGCCGAGCTGGTTATGGGGTATAGCTTGTGTGGGGACCGTTGCGTGTGGTACCATCGGGGTGTCCCATATTCCCCTTTGCATTGGGCTCGTAGGGTCCGCTACATGCTAGAAAGAGCTTTTGAAAGACTTCATAGTGTTCCCTGCCCACTCACCTCGGCAGTGTTACGGTGACGACAGAGATCGGAGTTCGTCCGCTCGTACGCCGGCGAGCACAGGCCTCGATCGGAGAAGCTAGGCCTCGATCGAAGAAGCTAGGCCTCGAAAACGACTCAGGGGTCAACTACGAGCAAAACGCCCAACAGAAACGAGACTAAGACCTACCTAGGTGACCTCGTCGACGGCAATGGCGGCGACCCGAGCTCAACCGCACATACACCAGCAAACACAGGCCTCGATCAACTCAACCAACAACCCTAGCATGCTTAGCGGCCCCCAAACAGCGCGAAGCGCAAGCAAAACGAGCTCAGAGCTAAACGCAACATCCTCATCGACGGTCCATGGCGGTCGGCGGGGATCTGCTCGACGTGCGCCAGAGAAAACACGCACGCGCTTGAGGGCAACTACCCTTCGAAATAGACTCAGGACGGCTAGACGAAGCTAGCGCAAGACTCGGATTAGAAAAAGATCGACTACAACGATCAGACGACGAACACAACCGCCGCGTCGACCATGAACAACGACGGTGCTTGAGGACAGAGCTTGAAGGCTCGATTCAAGGACAAACGAGTGGTGCGGAGAGGTCGAGGAGCTCACCCTGGTCACGAAGCGCTTGCAAACGTGGCCAGAGATGAAGCAGAGACGGCTGTCGACGGAGAACGTGTCGGCGGAGACGAAGAACCGAGCGGCAACGAAGATGTTCCCGGAGCTATGGTCCACAAGATAAGCTGACAAGAATGAGTGATGAACAAGGAGCAAGAAACACAAGATGAAAAGACAATGTGGCTCATGTGTGGTCCGGTCGAGGGCTGACCAGAGCAGCGGCGCTCTCGTCAGAGTTGAAGAAGACGGAGCCGCGTTGGACGAAGGCAGGCTCGATGACTTTAACCAACTCACCTCGAGACTGCGCGAGGTCAAAGTGAAGACAATGGCAAAGGATTGAGTGGTTGGCAGAGGCTAACAAGCTCGGACGAGCTCGTCGATGATGGTGGAGCGCTCGGCGGAGCAGAGCAGAGCGATGGCGTGGCGTGGAAAGGGAGGCATGAGTGGACGGTGTCCCGTTTTGAAGACGGCAACGGGCCCGTGACGTCGCCACGCACATGACAGGACGTGAGTCAAGGACAGGAGTCGCACGGCGGCGTCGACAGGTGGCCGGCCAGGTGTCGGCGTCGAGCTCACCGCCGCCATGCAACTGCTTGAAGAAAAGACTGAACTACCCCTGTGGCTATTTTACAAAATGCTCAAGCTTCCAGGGATTTTCATGAAAAACTTTGAATACGAAAGTTGCTCAAAATTTCATGATCTACAACTTTGTCAATACTCACATTTTCAAAATCGGCCTAGAAATGAAAATGCATTTTGAAATTTGAGAACCTTTTAAAAGGATTTACCCCCTTTTTAAATACTTTTAAAAACAACAAGAACAACACTTGAGAAACTATAACCACAACAAAAGCACAACAAACAGATCTCTACAACAATGTTTAAACAACCATAGGCAAAAACTTTATAGGTTTTGAAAATCATGTTTAGTGTTTAATCGACCCCCTCTGGGAATTAGGGTTTGGATTCCAATTTAAATTTGAGAATTTGAAAAGATGACCTGCATCCAAAACAATTGATCAAACATAAGCAAGTAAACTCATTTTAGTTCAATGCATATCCAGGTTTTCAAACAAATGAATGATGCTTAATGCATATGATGACATGATCAGTTTTTAATTAAGCGATTAACACCAGGGGTGTTACAGTGGTTGAGTAATTATTAAGTGTTACCTGCAGCACTTCGCATACATATCATCTCATCATGTTCTTATTGCATCATATGCGCTTATATGTGCTCGCATTGCATCATATAGGATCGCAGGACGAGAACCCGGAGGACGTGAATCAGGAGCAAACCACTCAGGAGGTGCAACTCGAGGATCCCGGTGAGGAGGACCAGCTGCAGGAGTGCCCGAACCACGTCGCCAGCATCTTTGAGCAAGGCAAGTCCCGATCATTCTCCCGGTTTGCAAAAGTCTAACATTTATTATTTCTGTTTTATTGATGCATTAAGTATAGGAGTTGAGTGCAACCGTTGATACATATTACCTTGTTATCCTATTTATACCTTTACCTTGTTACTCAAAGTTCGATCGTGGTAGTCATGCTTAGTTGGCTTAGTTCGGTAGAAGTCGGGTGATTTCATTACCCGCGAGATATAGGATATATCCTCATCGCATGTTATGGGTTATCTCGGAATGATAGCCGGAATGGTTAATGGAACTAAGATCGGTGAGAAACTCCCTATACTTTGGATGGGAGTGACTCGACCGTGTCAACTAAGGACTGTTCGTGTTATTGTCCCTCTGGTCATGTTGAACGCATGCCCTACACTTAACTGGAAGGATAACTCGTTCCGGTCGTGAAGCCGGTACACTATTCGGGCTGGGTTTGGTCAGTGACACATCGTACTGGTGCGAGGCGGGTTCGGCACAGGGCGCGATCTAAGACCTTCACATGTGCTGGCTTTCGGGTGGGCCCTGGGTATCGTGGTCCATGTTCATCCCGCGACTTTACCCGAATAGTGTCTTCGGTGACCTGTAGCTCACATCGCTCGTGAGTATGGTTTGTGTAGGGAATACCCCCTCAGCTGAGTAGGAATCCAATTCGAATCGCCATCGCTCCTGGTTAGAGAGCACTTGACTAGGGCAATGAAAACATTTACACGACTATGAAACTAATGATGGTGATCCGGTTTATGGAAAGCCTAGAATGATGATGGAATCTCTTATATGCTTAAATCCAACATGTCTGACATAGACTAGTGGCTAATGTAGATGACAGGTAACTTTACTAAAAGTTTGCTGCTATATCTTTACTAAAACTTGAAAGGTTAGTCGCATGCTTTTCCGCAAAAGAGTCAGCTAAACCACCATAAGCCTTAATCCTCTTGGAGTCTTTATTTTCGTTTATGACGGTTAAGTCTCGCTGAGTACCCTCTTGTACTCTCTTGAAGTTACTCTTAAGCATTTAAGCGTTTTATGATGCTAGAGAATTTTAGAATATTGGTCTTAAACCAAAGAAATATGAGAGGAAAAACAAGAGTGAAAATAAATCAATAGCTAGGTCACTCACACCTCCATCTTTTCTCTTTTTATAGGGGATGGGAGGGTAGATTTTCATAATTTTTCCTAGTTAGGCTTGTATTTAGAAAAAAGTATTTATGTGTTATAAACAAGCCTTAATCATTATCTCACAAGTCTTTTGACTATATATTTTAGTCCTCAACACACTAATGGAGCCCATAATATTTAATATATCTAACACATAACTCAAGCCATCAACCAATAATTGAATTAAATGATTTTCATGCGCATTAATGTGAGAATTTAAAGAGTGATTTTTGAATCAAATATTGAGGAAGAGCGATGAAAGTTTTTGTCTTCCAATGTAGAAATATTGCACTATTGTATTGTGTATCAACAAAAAAAACATAAAAAAGACTCCAACAATCTTTCTAGTACGACAAATCATATGGCTAGCGGAACAAGCAAGCTATATTTAGCATTTGAGAACTCCGGGATATATGACTTGCTATTTTAGAAAATCAAATATAATAGTTGTTGGATAAGAACGCTTAAAAACGCTTAGCCTTTAGTTAGTGGGTCATCGCCCGCTTAGCGCTTAACGCCTTTTATAACATTGACATGAGGTATACGAGCATGGGAGTAACAAGACATTGTAATTTCTTCTTGTCCTGTCCACTTCAAATTGTAAATTAATTGTAGTGCAGCATAAGGCATAAATAAATATAACTCAGGATTTGGACGATGATTAAGGGAAACCTAAGTGTGATTTTTCAACAGAAGTAGAGAGACTCTGGATTGGGAATTTCATTAGCTAGGGTCTAGGGGGGGGGGGGGGGGGAGGCGGGCAACAACAACCTGAGATCCGGCTCTCCTAGACTCCATTCCTCCTTGATGGCTGCTCATGGTGGCTGGCGAATTTAATCGAATTGACTTAGAAACTCTCTATTCCTCCTTGATGGCGGCTCGTGGTGGCTGGCGAATTTAATCGAATTGAGTCTCGACTGTCGTCCGCCGGAAGCTCGCTAGGGTTTGGCCTTTGTCCTCTCTAGTTGGGAGAGAACAGAGGAGGTGGCGGGCGAACGGCGAACCAGCGATAGAGACGACGTGGGTTGGGAAAGGGTTGTCGGGCCTGCGGGAATTGAATCGTGACTTGGTGAGGCCCAATATCTGGGCCTGCAGCCTGCTGGTGATACCAGCCCAATTGTACATGACATTCACCTGCACTCCCTTCTAATTACATTAATGACATTCACCTGCACTCCCTTCTAATTACATTATACTCTCAGAGTACAGTTTCACCACTTTATAACTGAGCCGGGTGCCTCTGGCTGTATGCTATTCATTTTTCTGCTAAAACTTTTATTATTCTTTGAATTTCTAGATACTTCTCTAAATCTGCGAAAACTAAAAGTGTAGGATTCAGAGTTAGGTGCTGGCCGGCTGTCAAAACTCAAATGCGTGAACCAATTACTCTGAAGATTGAAAGATAATAATAATAGCAACCAAGTTCGGAATTTCCTGCAGTGTCCATGATTGGATTGTGTGTAGTTTCGTGTTCACTGTCATGTGCGGCCTATATGTGCCTAGGCTGGATTTGGGGTCTTTGAAAGGCTGTTTTTCTTGTAATAATGATGAGGATGCAGTCTGCCAATGCAAGTGAGAGCTCCAATATAACATAGTCTGTAAAAAAAAAATCGTTCAACAGCATCAATCAAACAGAGCATCTGCAGCATCATGGCATGTTCAGGTCAGATCAGATAAGTATTTGTCACTAGTGCTGGATCAAACCACCAATTAGTCTTTGCGCGCAGAATCTCTCGGCGCTACCTCCATTCATCATTCTCCAGTCTGAAACAGCTGTCGTCGATGCATGTGCTAACTATAACTTGAACAGCAATGTCAGCATGTTGGTAATCTTGAGGCACTGAAACTTTAGTTTTGAGGCACTGAAACTTTAGTTTGCTAAAAAACATTTATAACTCATCGGTGTGATAGTACACCATTATACATGCATGTACAACTACAGGCTACATTTTGCCTTACATCGACGTGGCGTCTTCCACTGGATACCAACTAGTACAATTTGGAAGCTAGGCCTCGATCGACAAGCGATAAATAGCCAGGAATAGTAGCAGCAATCAGAAGAAAGAAGAAAAAAACAAAAATTATGGCAGCAGGGAAATAAACAAAATTTGAGATGGGGATTGATGATAGGTACAAGAAGATGCTTTTTTTGCTACATATATATATGTGTTCAAAAAATTGGGTGAAGTGGTGGTGGGTTGGATGGACGACGTATCAGCAGCACCAGTCGAAGCAGCATCAGATGTCCGTGACCATGTAGTCGTGGTTGTAGGATGAGTCCATCTCGTGGACGACGAGCTTCTTGGCCGTGACGCGCGCGGCGGTGGCGTTGTTGAACAGGAACACGCCGGCGTTGGCATAGATGGCCTCAGTTGGGTAGACGCGCGAGGTGGCAGTGGCCCTTCCGCCCTGCGCGAAGCTCTCGACGATGGAGTGATCAACGAGCACGCGGAGCGAGAGCGTGGTCTCGTCCTCGAGCACGGGGACGGTGCTGCCGACGACGCGCTTGACGATGTCGTTGGCGCTGGACGACCGGGACTCGTCCTGGCAGAAGTGCGTGGTGAGGGAGCCGTCAAGGCCCTTGGCCACGTAGAAGTAGACGGCCGTGTGCTCGTGGAGGTGGCGGTCGGCGAGGACGAGCAGGCCGAAGGGACCGAGCGCGCCCCGGGACGCGGCGCCGCCGCTGGTGCTGCAGTTGTAGCCCACGTCAGCTTCGTTGAGCGACATGACGGCGCGGCGGTCCAGCTTGAACTCCGCCTCTATGTCCAGCTGCGTGGCGCGGCGGAGGTTGAGCGGGAACGACGAGCCGTAGTCGATGGTGACGCCGCTGAGATCGGTGGAGTTTTTGCGCAGCGTCTCCACTTCCTCCACTGGCCACTGCAGCAGGTTGCTGCCCGTCTTGGTGTCCAGAAGCACCGTCCGGGGGATAGCCTGCACAACACGTTCAACCAACAAACCATCATAATAAGCTTATTATTCATTTCATTAATTATAGAGCTGAATTACTCGATCAATGCATTGGTGATCGATATGCAAACATACAAAGCCGCCCTTTTTCCTTGTTTATAAAAATATAATAATACAATAAAACAAGGCAGCCCTTTGTCCTGTCTACAAAAAGAAAAAGAAAAAGAAAATGATAATCCCAGCCTAACATAACAAACTAGCTAGTTGGGTAATGCCAGTGCTGCAAGGCAACGGCATCATGCACATGGTAGCACATGAATAGGATCAACCACTAGTCTAGTCTACTACTCCTCCAGTATAGCAGCAGTACCAACAGCAACAGGCAGGTAGACCAATGTCTTTAATGTTATTGTCTGGATGGACACGTACGTACAACAAACGGTTGGCCCAGCAAAGCATATATATATACACAGAAGGTACTAGTAGTACTGGAGACGATAGGTAGTACAGTACGTACCTGCAGCGACGCCCATCCCTTGGACACGTCAGCGCGCTCCGAGTCGGTCTCGCCGACCCAACCCCAGAGCACACGGCGGCGCTTGGCGGGGTCATAGAACGTCTTGGACGCGTAGAACTTGCCCCAGTCATACCGTAGCCCAATACCGACGTCCTTCTCGGCATCAAGCGGCGTCCACGAGTTAGCAGCCGCATCATACCTCCCCAACGCATAGTAGTCATGGCGGTCATCATCCATACTAGCCTTCATGACGTGCACGACGTCCCCAACCACAGCGCCGTTCTTGCCGATGGCGTCCGACATGTCGACGCCATTGCCGGACGCCTTGCCCTTGGTAGCAACAGGGTAGAAGTCGATGCACTCCCACATCCCAGTCCCATCGACGCGGTGGAGGAGGCCAGGGAGGAGCTCGAAGCTCACGAAGTCCTTGGTGCGGTACACGACGGCGATGCCAGCGTGGCCGTCGTTGTCCTTGGACCCGATGACGATGCGCCACGTGTTATCCGACGCGTCGAGCCACGCCGTGGTCGGGTCACGAAAGTCCTTGGGCCCGATGCCCGGCGGCGGGTAGAGGACCGGGTTGCCCTCGTACTTGGTCCAGGTGGCGAGCAGTGGGTCGGCGTCGTCGGCGGGCACCGCGAGGCACTGTACCTGCACGGAGGCGTTGGTGGATCCCGTGTAGAGCATGGCGAGACGGCCGTCGGGCAGCGTCGTGGCTGACCCCGTCCACACCCCGTTCGTGTCGTACCATTGGTCCGGCACCATTGCTAGCGGGAGGTGGCGCCAGTGGATGAGGTCGCGCGAGACGGCGTGGCCCCACGCGATCTTGTTTCCCCAGATCGCGCCGTCTGGGTTGTACTGGTAGAACAGGTGGTACCACCCCTTGTAGTACACGGGGCCTGCACGCGTGAATTCGATCAATCAAACAAAAAATCGTAAAATTTAAGTTTGATCAGATGTATAGAAAATTATACTAGCTAACCTTTATGGGTTCGTAGATTAGAGAGAGAATGAATGTTATGTTATGTTATGTTACGAAATGGGTGACCCAAACACGGCCACGTGGTGTGCGTGGCAAGGAGGTAGGGCCTACCAGGGGGCCCACGCATGCACGAAAAGCGCAATAAACAATGGTAGGTTGCATGGAAAATGGAATCCCGGAGGGTCCGGGCTTCCGGTTATCCATTTCTTGTAGTACAGTATATATGTGGATGAGAAAAAAACGGGCCCGCTGAATAATCATCGCATCGCATCTCCATGTGGGTCCCAGTGCCTCGTTGGATTAGCAAGCACGTGCGCGTGATCAAAGGAAATGAAGGGCGTGCTGTTTTGACTTGGTTCACATATGCATACATGATCGATCGGGAATTTAAATCGATCGATCTTATCTCACAAGCATGATTCAAAATGGTTCGTGAGGGAAGTGTTCATTTTGTGTGGTGTGAATTTATATACTTGAATAATGAATGGAAACAGAAATTCAAATAAAAGTGAACAAATAAATGAGTCCGTACCATTGGGGTCGTTCATCCAGTTCTTCTGCGGCTGGAAGTGGAATCCGGTGCGCTGCCACTGCAGCATCTCGTTGCTCCACGGGAACGCGTTCCCGCCGCCGCCGTCAGCCGCGCCACCACGGAGCCTACCACCGCCGGACGTCTTCTCCGACACGCCGGCGTCGGGGCCCCTGCTGCTGCTGCTGCTGTGGCTCCTCGTCGATGCATCCTGTGGAGGATGAGTCCCCACGCCGACGCCGGCCGTCTCTCCCACCGTGGTGGTCGGGCGCGGCGGGGCGACGACGGCGACACGGCCGATGCCTGCGAGCGCGGCCACGGCGAGGAGCAGCGCGGCGGCGCACAGCGGCCGCCTGCTCCTGCTGCTTCCGGTGCCCGTGACCTCGGCGGCCGGCAGCGGCGTGTACGAGTAGGGTAGCGCCGCCGCCGCTGACGACGTGTCTCTGGTCTCCATTGCCGACGTCGGAAGATCGAGAAGAGGACCGGAAGGAGGCCTACGACGGCTGGGGACTCTCTAGGGGCGGCTGCCGGAGCGGACAACGATGACCGACTCCTCTCGCCGATTCGATCTCGAGCCGCGCAATGCGGCGATTCGACTGGATTCTATCTACAATCTACAACAACACATTGCAATGCACAGATCGAAGCGTGAGAGAGAGCGGGCATTGGGGATCGTGTATTTATAAGTGGTTGGATTGGATCGGTGGTGCCTCCGCTCTCCTCTCCTCCTCCTCCTCTGGATCTGCTCAGGTCGGGTCGGGTTCTCACTTGGTTTGGTTGGTGCTGCGTTCGACATCCGAATCCGATTGGATCCGTGCCCGCTGTCCAGAGCACATGCCACCGGGGCGGCCCACCAATCATCATCTCTCCACCAATCTCTCTGTCTGTCTCCTGGGGCCCGGCCCGGCCCGGCCCAGTCTGTGTTCGGTCCCGGCCATCACCGTCTTCCATGCGTATACTCCTCCTGCTCGTACGGTACACGACAGTCGACAGCCACGCGCTCATGTTCTCTGCTAACTGGCCGTACTAGGCGTCTATAAAAATATATACTAACATGCGTACATGAGCGCTAACATACATAATACCCTGTACCGCATACGTACAAGAATAAGCTAACATGCATGTTCAATTGTGTACTCCGAAAACTTTATAATTTAACGAAATGCAGATTCGTCGTTGTCGAAAAACAAAACAAAACAAAACAAACGAAATCTCAATTGTACACTCACTCCAACGGAACAGCTCGAGGTACGATACGTTGACAGCCAAAATACACGGTCTCTCAACAGATTGGCTTATTTAGCCGAGTGTAAACAATTACTATACTAGCTAGAGCATAACAATTCAATCTCTCTATCTAGGTGAGTTCTTTCCCCCCTTTTTTTAATCATGACAGAAAAAATTGCTACCTAATGATTTTATTTAATTTTTTTCCAACTATGGACAGCACCACAAAGCAATTAATCAGAGAGGGCTTTGTGGTTGAGAAAATCAAATTAGAGTCAATCTCAAACTCCAGGAGCATCACATCACATACTTAAACTATTATTATCTAGATAGCATACACACGATCCTTAGGTATATGTATGGAAAACCACATGTATCATATAAAATAAATTTATTGCAAGTAGTAAAAAAAAAAATAAGGCCCCCTTTGGTACGTCTTCAGGCGACTCTAGCTCCCACAGCCGTAACGTTGCTAATCTACTGTGCATGCACTATTCCTCGAAGCTATTTTTCTCTTTTCTTCTTTTCTCTCTCACAGAGCCCGTTCTGAATGTGAGGAGCTGATTTTTTTTCTTCTCCGGCTCCTGCTACAGTACTGCCTGCAGGATAGGAGCCGGAGCACCCAAAATCCCTACAAAAAAGGCTCTAAATCATCAAAACAAGGGGATATATAAAGTCAGTAAATATCTGCCTGAAACTTCTAATTGGAGATGTTCACCATGCAAACTAATAGTCGTGATAGGAAATGAGATCCAAATACCCCCCCCCCCCCCCCCCCCTCCCTTTTTTTCATCATCTAGAACACAAATTCATATAAATTTCAAAGCGGTGCTGCAAGGAGCTAGCTAGTGCGCGACTTTAATTTGCAGCCTTGCATGCCTGGATCATATCGGCGCCAGTTGCTTCACGTGAATATCCATCCATCCAAATCGCAGCTCCAACCCATCATATTCATCAGTTGAGTTGGGCACTGAACCCAAGAAAGGCAGAACCTACAGCTACTGGTTTGGTTTGGCTATATATTACCCATTGGGTTGGATTCGGTTCCATCGGCCCGGCCCGGCCCAGCTCAGCCCGGACCATTTTCAACCTATCCACTGCGCACCTACTTGTGTAGTCACAATAATAGTTAATGTTCCGGCCGAGCGCATCAAAACGAAACCATGCATCATCATTAGTCCATCTGATGATCACCCTGCTGCATTTCTATATATACTCTCAATGAACAACTCAATTTAGCTTGTTTGTTTCCGAGGCGATTTGATTGAATTGAATAAAAGTACTACTACTACGATGCAGTAACACAGGTAGGATGGGTGCAAAACCAAGGTTCTATTTCGATCCACTTTTTTTCAAAAGATTTCACTTATTACTAAACGTGTACCACTCCAAAATTGCATTCTCCCTGAGTCTAGAGGAGTAGAGGTAAATACCAACCAGGAGATTATACAAGGTTCCGGGCAATGATAAGAGATTCGGTCGAGGCCGTGCAATAATAGAGCAGAGAAGTGGTGTTTATTGTTCAAGAGCAAGTATAATAATAGGCTAGAAGCTACTAAATGCTGAGCCAGAGGAGAGGTGACTAAATGTTGAGACAGAGGAGAGAGAGGATAAGCAGCAGATTACAAACTTACGGCCAGCTTAAACACAAGAACCAAAATACTTTGCTAGAAGACAAGTAGGTCATCTGTGAATAATGCATGAAGACCTGACTAGTATATAGGTGAACTGAGAAGAAATGACAAAGACAACTAGCTTAGCCTTGTTCTAATTCCAACTCTCTTGCTGCTCTCTCTCTATCGGTACCACAAGCCTGCCTGCTGCCTCGTCAGCAACTAGCCTCGTCAGCATATATGGGTGGTGGGTGGATATATATGGCCCACCTTCCTTCACCCAAACTACCTAACCACTGTCTAGATGATTCATCGAGATTACTCTATGTTCTTTGCATTCAAGAGAGTAATAAACGAATTAATTCACCTTTTTATTTGCATGAAAAACTAGGCACAAAAATTTCGGAAAACCATAAAGACGCAAACACACACTAATTCTCTCTCTCTCTCACACACACGCGCACACTAACATGTAGTATAAATGCATGTATGTGTAAAATCGAGGACTTGAATCTAAGCATGCATGTTGTCTGAGATTATTTCTTTCCGCTCATTTAGTTGTAGTATTGTTTTCGCAACTTTATTTGTATCCAACTTATTTTTTTCTTAATTAATGAAATGAAATACTTGCTGGTTTGTTTGTTAAAATATTCACACATGCCAGAGCGCCAAGTGGCGACGTATATATGGAATAGTTGAATACTATACAGCTAGCAGAGACAGCAGCATGATACTATATGATGGGGATCCATCCGAGATCGATCGCATCACCGAACGATCGAGCTAGCATAGCAGCATATATACAGAATGCATGCATCTTGTCATGTGGACATTCATGCACGCACGGTGGAGTTGAGTGTGAGAACACACAACACCGGCCACTGCTAGGCGCGATAGCTAGCTATACCAGCTAGATCGACACACCCAACTCGATCATGCATGCTTGATATCTGACGATACCATGGCTGCATCTATCGTGCACCGATAGATCTTGTCATATGCATGTGCTTGACACTGTTACATCTATCGATATACATGTGAGTCAGGGGTTTAGAGAATCTAAAGAGGGGCTGAGTGGGCTGCAGCTGATTTGACCATTAAATTACTGTTACTAAAAATTAAATTCACAATTAATCTCTAACTCTAATCTTAAATCTTCATTTTTTTAGTCTTCTCTTTGTCCTCATTTTGGATCCGCCACTGGACCGACCTAGCTTGCTAGGAGTCCCGGCCTGCTCCTACGCTAGCACTAGCAAGAGGAAGAGCAAGAGAGCAATGCAAGAGGCAGGCAGGAGAGTGAGTGGCCACCATGCATGCTATGCAATTGGTGGCTGCGGCGCTTTCCAAATGTCCGGCACCTGCCACGTCGTCAAGGCAATCTCGTCCTTCATTTCATTACTGCTCCACCAAAACCAATAAGACACGACCGCACTTGGATTGCACGGCACGGCGACCACAAAAGAGGCAGCCAGGCGCCTTTTTTCTCCCCCAGCTGATGATGATGAATTGATGATGATGATGATTCAGATTCATCGACCACGCTGACAAGCAATATATTCCAGACACTGCGACAGGTGGTCACTACACTTCCATCCCTCACATGCATGCGACGATAGCCTGTTGTTGATGCTACTGTGCTATTGTTGACACATTAAAAAAAACATTCTAATTTTATCTTAAATTAAACTATTTATATATGTTAGATTTGGCTTGTTTTTTTAAAAAAAATATAGTTGTACTGTATGTACAAAACTCATTACATTCCAATTTAAAGATGTTTCGACTTCTCTCGCTCTATGTACGCGGCCTTGGTGGTTGCTTGTGTTTCCAAGTGTCCGTCGGCTGCCACGTCAGTGCACACACTGCGCCTCTCATCTCCAATCATCCTGTGTTACTGTGCTGCTACTCCCCCACGTCTGCATTGCATGCACGCCCACAAACCACTCAAGCTGCTGAAGATGAATGATCGCAACATTATCGTACTGTATCGTTGATGCTGATGCTCACAATAATGCAGCAACCAATTGTGGTCATAAATTCTTGCTTGCATTTATCCCATGGAACTAGAGATGAGGAGATTGTTGGATTGAACTACTGGTCTAACTTATCAGCCATGTTATAATATTGACAATTCAATTCCAATCCATCACATGCTACTTCTAGTTGTGTGCATTTTCAACTGATGACGTGGCACTTGCAATAGTACTACATCTATACCCTCTTTTGTATGGCTCCAGCCAGCTCCGGATCTTACCTGCAAAAACACCGTTTATAGGTGCCAAAACTCTCTCTGTCTCACTCAGAGAGCTAGTAGGAGCCGGTCAGCATCAAGCGATCATTGTCTCGTCTTCCAATTATTCAGGCGATCGATTTCGCAGTCACGCCACGTGGATCATAACAACAATAATGCCGACTCCTGCTTGTTGGCTTGTCGATCTCCTTCGTCTTTTTGTTCTTTTTTTTTTCCCCAATAATTAATGTTGATGGATGGATCGAAGAAAAAGAAACCGATGACTAGCTCATGGCGTGTGCAGACTCCACGTGGATCATGGTTTCATCAGCTTGATAATAATAGTACGTACTGGTCGAGCTAATTCGAGTTTTCTCAGCCTCAAACTTTACTTGGATTTATACATACATATATATACACAAACTGTCCCAATGGCAAACAAACAGAAAAATTCAGGCCGGCTACCTTTGCTGTGACTGCGATGGATCGATCACCCATCTCTCTATTTTCTGACGAGCTGCGCAGGCTGGTGGAAGCTGCAAGAGTAACCATCATATCCCAGCTGATTCAGACACATACATTTCACATGCTATAGCTATACTCTTTCTTTGACAGCTGGTCCTGCCTGGTCGATCAACCACACGTTAGTAGTAAGTATACATGGAATGAAGCAGCAAGCAAGCTAGTAAGATGCATGCATGGAATCGATCCGAATGGAACGGAATGCAGGACATGGCAATAACTCAGCATTATTGGCCGCTTGGCATGCATTATTGTTGCCATGTCAGCAATCGCAAAGCAACAGGCGATCGCAAAGCTGACAGGGCCCCTCAAATAATTCGGTGTAGGATCGAGGAGTACATATGGTGGACACGTACACAGACAGCCAGGCAGTTATCAGGAAGGAATCAAAGAAGATGCAGGCAGAATCCAATCCAATCCCCCATGTTCGTCGTCGTCCTTGGAGAGTTGCGGAGTTGCTGCCCTTGCTTGCTTGGCAATGCGCCATAATATTGCATGCCACCATTACTCCATGATGACACGACCTGCCACCTCAAAGGAAATAGTACTGTTATGTCTTTTTCTGAACAAATTAATATGCTCTCACCGTCCCCAAAAAGATTGCAATTACCGCTTTTCATATAGTCAAAAAGTTTGAAGTTTGACTAAAACTATAGAAAAAATATTAACATTTATGATATAAAATTTTAGCCTACTAGCTTGATTTGCACGAGTCTTATGGTTGCGTACTTGCATTCGTTTTGAAAGGGTCGTTGAAGTATACGCATTCATAATATATACAGTCTGCATTTCAATTCATACGTGTCATTGGCCGGCTAACTGACCGGATCGATGTTCCTTCTCTCTTCTCTATGACAGTTGCATTGCCTGCGTGTCATTATACTTCTTTGTTTTGGCATGCTCGCTCAGCTCAGCCATGAGTGTCATCTCCAATAATTACGTTTCTTTAAGCACCTAACCGCCAATAATTCTCTATCTTCTCGCTCTCAGGGGCCTCTCATGATCTCATATCCGTCTTCACCACTCAAGTCATAATAGGATTGATTGACTCCCTAGCTTAGCATGGCCCCGCCAATAATTCACTTGTTTAACTTGCATTCTTGTTCCTTCGCCCGATCTGTTGAGTGCTGCAAAACCCAACATTATTATTGCGAGCAGGGGGTACTATATATATTATATGTATATTCAGGCAATCATTTGCACAAGAAAACAACAGCACCAGCTAGGCTACCTCTCTCAACTCAACTGTGCATAGCATCAATCAGCAGCTAGCACACAGCACATGAATTGTCTGTCTGTGTGTCTTTCACAGCACCTGTGGACAAGTGGCGGTTCTTTTTTTTTCTGACATAAGTGGCGGATCTTGACACTGTCTTTTCTGTCAACATACATGTTGTTTCAAGTTTCAACAAAGAACAAAATTGTCTGGATTTAGGCAAGTATTATGCAGATATAACCATGGGCATGGATGTATCCTTTTGTTTTCCCCTCAACCATGCGGCAAAGAGCAATGCACCCACCCACCTAAATTAGATTCGTCCTTTTTTTCCCCATTTTTGCAAGCAAGTAATAGTACCGTATTCTGAAAATCAAACTAAGAAAAAGTGGGACAAGAGATTTTTAATGACCACACAGTTTTGTTGTGGTTTAGCTCAACTCAGGTTACAAACTAATCATGTGGTCATGTGGAGGCCCAACTCTTATTGACGGGTATGACCAACACCTATTTACTAATGTTACTGAGCCAGGCCCGTTAGGCCTGTACGCCCATTCAAAAAAGCCCACCGGATGCTCATAAACCAGGCCCACATGTACGCAGATTGGCATGTTTCTTTTTGAGACGTTGCATTACATCTGTTTACAGGGATAAAAAAAAAGTTCAAATACAAAACAAAAAGGATCCTTAAAGCAAATTCAAGGCTGCCAGAATTAAGACACATAGTAGGACACAAAAAATAGTACCCTTTATCCCTAGCACAGAACGCCCAAATATTGGCAAAAGCAGCAGGTCCAACACATCACAATACCACATTGATCAACAGATGCCAATTTATTAGAGCTCCACCGCCAATGATGGATGAAAGAGTGACGAATCAGTTTACAAACACACACGTCTGGGACATCTGCGAACAAGGAAATGCCTAGTACAAACATAACATGGATCCAACTCCTATCACGACATTATAAGGAACAACATTCTTTCTGGTCTAGAAATACAACATCACAAAGTTCAGCTATAGCAAACATCTGAACAGGGGAATCCTCAGCAGCAGCACAAGCTCAACTCTATAGCCTGCATAGCATACAACTACAAGCATGTCACGACTGATGCACTTCGATCACTTGCCCTCCTCCACAATCCTGACGACATTCTTGACACCATCCCTCATCTCCTTTGGGATGGCTCCGCCTTCTGGGAGATCAAACTTCCGGCGGCTAAGTGTCCTCGGCTTCCCTGGTGGCTGAGGGTCCACGATCTCCAGCATCCCTTCAAGTTCCTCAAGCATGGATCTCTTTGCATTGCGGACCATGTAGTCTGGTCCCTGTTAAGCACAACGGAATGCATTGACAAATGAAACAGGGTCATAAGGAGATTGTCTCATCAAATCGTTGCTTGCAATTTTATTATTTGGATCAATGCCAAGACAGGGCGATGCAGTTTCAGTTACATAGTCGGTGCTATGAACATATATAGGAGATTCTTCGCAATTGTGTCCTTAGTTTGTGATCCAGCACATAAATCGAGAGCTTAAAAGTGCATGGAATTGTGAGGTGGATCTAATAGTGGCTACAGCAAGAAATGTTTGACATTATAACTTATAAGCAATTGATGCTGTGAAATAATGACTAACACAACTGCAATTAAACGCCATATGACTTAAATTGTTACCACCAAACCTCCTAAATTACTAGGAAGAGCAAATTCAATTGTCTGGGAACTGACAAAGGCAGTCACAGCAAACATTATCTATACCGATGAATATGCAATGAAATTAACAAAATTAACTGTACAAATAAGAAGTCAACTCTTATTTACCATGTGTGATCATCATAATAAACAGCACAGCAGTTGCCATGTGCTGAAATCACAGCTGCGCCTGCGCATGCTGAATTTATGCAGCATGAAGGTCTGATATTTGACATTGACTACTGAAGCAGCATTGAACAGACTGATAATTTACCTCAAGGGCATCAACGGTCAGTAGCAGGACAATGATCTTCTCAGCAAACCTCTGGTGCTCTTCAGTGTCATGTGCGATGCGGCGGCGGTATGAGATGTTGTAGAAGAAGGACCTGATCTCCTTGAGCTTGGCCTTCGCGACCGCGAGATCGCGAAGGCAACGGAGCACCTGGGAGCGATGGGCCAGGTGCGCTCTGTAGTTCATCTGGATGAACAGTGCGGCATCCTGTGGGGAAAGTTCCTTCCTCTTGCCCTTGCAGTGGTTCATTTCAAAAGCCTTGGGAGAAGAGGCATGATGTCAGTACAGGTGCAAACAAGTTCAGTTCAGTGTTGTTATTTGTAGCTGAATCTCACTACTATCAGCCTTGCCCTTAGAAAGAATGCAATGTTGGAAACAGTCTCGAAAGGACATTGACACCTCCATAACACTAATAACTAACCTCAGCACCCAAAATCCAAGTGTTCCATGGACAGGTTAGCAAGTGAAGCTAGGAAGATTGGGAATGGCATATCACATTTCCCACAGATCTGACCGAGCTCGAAACCTAGCAGCAGGAACAGACCAACTAAAACTAAAATTTAAACTGAAACCTTTTATGCACAACTACATTTGACCAAATCCACCCCAAATTAATAATTGTCCTCCTACTTACGTCATACCAAGCAGTATTTAGTATACAGAGCACAAAGATGAAAGATCTCATCTGACCTTTCTGATGGCGACGCATCCAGCAGTGTTATCCTCGATCTCAACGATCTCCACATTCCCCTTGTTCGTTTTCTGCTGCTGCAGCTTATCCTCCTTGACTTTCTTCTTCTTACCCTCAGTGTGCTTCTTCTTCTCGTCATCATGGTCATCATCGCCATAGGTCTCCTCAACGGAGTAAGAGTTGGACCAAGGCTCAAGGTATCCCTTACCCTTGATCTCCTTAGCCCACTTGACCCTAGTGGCGCCGACGCCGGCGGAGGACGCCTTGGACTCCCACTTCCACTTGCGGTCGAACCCGTCGTGGTGCGGCGTCCTGAGCTCCGCCTCCCACTTGAGGTTCCTTCCCCCGCCGGGCCGGTCCTCCGCGGTCCACTTGACCTTCCTGCCGCCGTGGGCCTCGGCGGCGTAGGTGTACTTGCGGCGCGGTGGGGTGGGGGTGAGGGCGAAAGCGCGCTCGAGGGCGGAGACGCGGTGGCTGAGCGCGTCGAGGAGGAATGGGTCGGAGTCGAAGGCTGGGTGCCGGGGTGGGGATGTGTGGGGCGGGAGGAGGAGGTCGAGGTCGATGTCGAAGGTGTCGATCGGGGAGAGGGAGGGGGTGAAGCCGAGCGGGCAGGTGGTTGGGTAGAAGGGGTGGTGGTCGTCGAGGAGGAAGCGGTGGTGGTGGGCGGCGGCGGAGGAGGCGGAGATGTAGGGGCAGGAAGAGGTGGTGGTGGTGGTGGTAGGGAAGGGAAGGATGGGAAGAAGGGGTCGTACTCGTCGTCGACGGTGGCTTGGAGGTCCAGGAGGCGGTGGAAGTAGCGATCGCGGCTCATGGTGGCGGTGGTGACGGGGAAGGAGCTGGGACTGGGGAGCCGCGGCGGCTAGGAGGGGAAGAGATGATGGCGACCGGGAAGGAGAAGAAGACAGCGTGGGTTTAATTCCACAAAAAAACCTAAACTTTAGCATTATAAAAAAAAATATATGTATGAAATATTAAATGTCGATAAAATTAAAAATTAATTATACAGTTTTCTTTAACTTTGTGAGACGAATCTTTTAAATCTAATTAATCTATAATTAAATACTAATTATCAAATACAAACGAAAAGTGCTACAAGATTTTTTTCACAGCCGTAGGATGGATGATGAGAAGTGACTGCCGTGCCCCCGCGCTGGTTTCCTTCAGACGACGCGTGGACGGGGGTAAAACGGGAAGGCGAAGAACCAATCGATCTTTTGGCTGGCTGGTCGCCATGGCCATGATGAAGATGAACCACAGGCAGGACGGCTGAAACACGGTGCCGTGCCGTGCCGTCAACAAGATCCGACCGTGAAACACGGCCACGCAGCCTTTGGTTTGACTTGAGTGCACGCAGGGGCCACGCCAGTCGCCACCAACTCCTGCAAAGCAAACATCGGGATTCGAGATGGCAGCCATCGTCCATGTGAGTGGCATGCTTGCTGGTCCCGTTCGTTCCTGCTGCGCGCGGCTCACGTGCTTGATATTGTTCACACCGAGACCAAGACCCGGCCAAGCAGAGTGGAGTGGCAGACAGCACGAGATCCTCATCCAATCCAATCTCACCGGGACCCCACCCACCGGCCCGGGCGGCGGCCATTGCCGAGCAACGAGCATGGCCAGCCAGGAAACAGAGGCCGCCATCACGGCCCGTGCGAAGAAGAAGGAAGAAGAAGAAGAAGAAGCCGAGCGCGGCCACTTCCCTATTGGACGGTGGGCCTCCATCTGCCTCAACTTTTCAGCCCCGGCCTAGCATGCATGCCAAGGCCCAAATATCTGAGCTAAGAAGGCGGCCTGCTTCACGTCTTCTGAAAGCCCACAAACCAAGGCTTAGTTGCAGAGGCCCATCCTATTTTTCATTTCCTTTTTAATTTTCATTCATAAAAACACAGAGTTCATTCATGGGTTTTTCCATGAGTGAAGAATCAGGGAGTTCATTCATGAATTTTTCCACTGGTGAACGTTGAAACGTCAGCGGACTGACATTTTCAAGCAGCATTATTGAGCGCGTCCAACTTTTGGAGCCACCAAAACACGAATTCATGAGCAGATCATCAGGGACAGGAGGAACATATACGTACCAATGCCATTTTAGCAGCAAACTTCCTTTATTAAAAACTGTTCGATTATTCTATCAAGTATTATTCAAGTTACAAGGTAGTAGGAATACATATACAGATCATTAAGAACACAATAATTGTGTGTGTGTGTCAAAACTTACATGCATTGGGAGGCCGGTACGACAGTCCAGAAACGAAACCTCGCTGCTAGAGGGCTAGAGACCGAGCAGTTGGGTGTTCTCCCAGAGCGTCTTGGCGGAGCGGCGGAGCCTCCTGGTCTCCTCATTGGTGAGCTCCATGTCAGCGACACCAAGAACACCAGCGCGGCCGAGCCTGGCGGGGAGGCTGAGGAACACCTCGTGGTCGTCAGGGATACCATGGAACCCCGAGGCGAGCACAGACACGGGATGAATCCGTCGCTGGTCCCGTAGCAGCGACGACACGAGGCTAGCCACGGAGTACCCAATCGCCCACGACGTGTACCCTTTGAGCCCGATGACCTCGTAGGCGCTATCGACGACGGCGCGGCGGATGCCCTGCAGCGCCTCCTCGCCGAAGCAGCTGTGGCTCTCCTGCAGCGACTTGAGCACCGGCATCCCCGCCACGCTGACCGTCGACCACACCGCCACCGAGCTGTCCCCGTGCTCGCCCACCATGTACGCGCTCACGTCCTGGGCGTTGACGTCGAGGTGCTCGGCTAAGAGGAACCTGAACCTTGATGAGTCCAGGTTCGTTCCGGACCCGATGACGCGGCTCACCGGGAACCCTGAGAGCTTCCAGGCCACGTAGGTCAGCACGTCGACGGGGTTGGAGACGATGAGCAGGATCGCGTCGGGCGAGTGTTCTGCTAGCGCCGGCACGATCTTGCGGAACAGCGCCACGTTCCGCTGCAGCAGGTTCAGCCGCGTCCTCCCCGGGACCTGCCGCGCGCCGGCGGTCACGATGGCCAGGTCCGAGCCCCTGGTGACGGACATGTCCGTGTCCGACACCAGGCGCGTCCGAGGCAGGAACGCCGCCGCGTGCTGCAGGTCCAGCATCTCCCCGCGCAGCTTGTCCGGGAGCGCGTCCACCAGCGCGATCTCGTCCGCGAGGTCCCGTGTCAGGATGGTCTGCGCGATCGCCATCCCCACGTTGCCTGCGCCGATCACCGACACCTTGGTCAGCCTCCGCCGGTGGTGCGACGACGTCGGCGTGCCGATGTTGTCGGACACCACCGGGCGGAACAAGCCTGAGGAGGCGCCGTTGGCGTCGAAGCCTAGCTCGGAGAGTGAAGAGGCCTTCTTCATCATGCTTTGGGTAATTTGGGTGTTGTTGACACGTACGAAAGCTAGCTAGCTATCTGCTCTAGTTAGTTGGAGGGAGCAACGTACGAGAAGTGTTTGTTGGTGGTTTAGGGAGCTAATTAACCTTGGTTGGTTGTATTGTATGAATGGTGATCGATGCTGTATGCATGGTGAGACGATAAGGGCTGCTATTTATAAACTACTTAATTATTACTTGCTGCTAGTAGGTTATATTAAATTAGTTATTTATAAGCCCCCTGAAACTGAAACCAACGACTGGTTTCAGCAGCTTAACTCTGCGTCTTTTTTCGATCGATCTTTCTGAAAGAAAAGAAGAACTTTTTTGAAAAGGAAATGATACTTCCTACCTTGACATTCTTTTATTTACACAGACGATATGATATATAGGTAGCCAATGCAAACCAATGGCGTCGTCTGTATGCGTTGTTGACAGCGTAAACTACTGCAGTTACCAAATGAAGCTTCCTGAAAACAGAGGCGTTGTTCGGCGGTTTTCATTTCCACAATTGCATTTCATGCTTTTGACATGTATGGTCACACATGCGGCTGCACAAATAGTGTGCTAGATCTAATTAAATGGTAGAGCACTTCATTTATATAGCATTCCACTAACTTCAATTCTAGGATCGATGACATGTTTTAATTTGGGACGAAGCTGAGGGAGTAGATCCATGATGCATGTGCTTAATTACGTGTAGGTACGGTAGGTTATCAGCAGATAGGGGAGATGGTGTATGTATATATATTGATGCATGAGCTATATATATTCAGAAACAACTTACATGTGCTATACTGCACATATATACTACTACTTGTAAATGATAGTATATACATTCAAAATCAGGGGGCATATCATGGCGAGAGTAATTTGGATCCTCCACTGGTCATTGCCGTCGTCGCCGCTGTCCTTTTCTTTAGACACATATAAAATAAAATGTTAATTAGATCACTTTTCCAAAATCAAGTGGTATATAGTGCTGCTGGTGACTATTATAATTATTGTAAATTAGCATGGTAGTTAGTAATTATAGAATAACAGTGTGTTTATATAGTGCTGCTGGTGAGAAGGCACAAGGCAGCATGTGCATCATGGCAATCCCGGGTTGGCCGGCGGCCGGATTCAACATTGGAGAAGAATTCAAGGCGTTGAAAGGAAAAAAGGAAAAGTAGCTGGCTGGCCGGCCACCGTACCGCCGGCCGGTGCAACCAATGCAAATACTGGAGGCAGCAGCCCGCCGGAATGGGAACTGAAGCTGCTAGCTAGCTGCTGGTTTTGGGTTATATATTTGGTCTTCATTCATTTCAATTCAAGTCATCGTTGGCCGGGCGACGACATGTCGTCTCTCCTTCCTTGCTTGCATCAGGGGTCCAGATCTCCGTGTGTTTACATTTGTTTACTTTGCTTGGGGATCAATCCATCAAAATTTTTTAATGCGTGGTCAATAATGGATTCAGTAGCCTAAAGTTGATTGGCCGGGTCTGGACACATGCATGTATATGGATCGGATCAACAAGTGGTCAATGTTAATATTGTTCATGTGTTACAAATGTACTTAATTTTTAAATTTAAGGCCTATTATATACTTCCTCCGTCTCTAAAAGAAAATAGATTTCTAGAGTTGTCCTAAGTTAAACTTTTTAAACTGACTAAATTTCTAGAAAAAAAAATATAACTTTGATATCAAACTAATATAATTAGATGTATCATAGATCATATTTTCATATGATGCTCATTTTAATTTATAAATATTATTATATTTTTTTTATAAAATTAGTCAAAGTTAAAAAAGTTTGACTGTTATGAATTATGGGAATTGATTCTTTTATATGCTATTTAGTACTTGTATACTAAATGATAAGAAAAGGTTTGTGAAAGTAAAGTTTGCTTTTAAAGCCACGTGTCATCATCTCATTGTGAATCCCACTAGGATGTGTGTATCTCAATGATTCACAATGCGAGAGGGCATGTGTTCTTAAAAGGTAAAAAAAAAATGTTTTCAACAAAGTTTACAGTTGTGTACAGAATATAGTAGATTTTTGATGTGCCATACATGCATGCATATACCCCAAAACAAAATACTGGATCGGTCACTGTCACTATATGCATGAGGATGTTTCCTTTCCTTGGAAGGACGGGAATAGACCTGTGAGTGACTTGTCAAACAAGCGCACATGCGCGCAACAACCTTGTGAAACGCAGTAGCTGGCTGGCTGGTCGTACCGCGATAGTAGGTACAGTACCATCTTGGCTTCGTTATTCCTCCTATCCATCTTTTCCAAGGGAGAGTGCGAACCCATGGTGGATAAGTACCCATGTATGTTCAGTTTTGTGATGAGTGATTGCTCAACACTTAAGCGTTTCAATTTGAGTGGCTTACTACTAATCTTTACGAAAGCAAATGTGTGTCTGTCTATCGGCTTGTGGTGTGCAGGTACTATGCCTAGTGACAGTGATCAATGACGTGGAGAAGGTCGAGTAGAGGCTTGCCGTGCCAATGGACTGAGAGCGGTGAAGGGCGGAAGCGGGGCTCGGACTGAGGGACCATGGGCGCCGGCGGACTAGCTGTGGTGGCTAGTACTTGGCACCGGCGAGTGCGAGAAAACATGGAGGTAGACCGAGTCGACCAAGTCAAGACGGTGGACGCGCGAGTCGAGCGGAGGCTCAGGGGACTCGGAGTCCGACCAGGCGAAGACAAGGTGGCTCGTGTCGAGTGGTTTGGACCTCAAAACCATCCGCGTTGGTTTCTGAGTTTGGGCCGCAAAACTCGGGGTTCGGTAGTTGAGCCTAAAGCTACCGGTGGCGGGTTTCCTGGGTTTGAGCCTCAAAACCTAGGCGGAGCTTCCGAGGAAGCGGGGATGACACGTGGCGGAATCCTGGAGGTTGCGTCGAGACGACGACAACTCCTGGCAGGAAGCGGGGCCGTCCATTCAAATCGAGGGAGATATTTACCGGAGCTTGGACTACAATGCTTAGGCTAGGTAGTTCACTCATTGTATCTAGGGGGGTCTTTGGGAAATAGCCAAAACCTCTGATAAATAGAGGATGAAGGGGTATCCTCATCCTATCTCTTGAACCCTAATCATTTTGCCCCAACTCTCTCTCTACTCTCTCTCTAGTTCATCAGACCCCTAGGTTGATTTCACCAACCTCTGTAAGAACTTGAGTTTGTTGTGAGGAATCGGAGGCCGTAACCTCCGTAAGCCATGGTGGCTTCGATTTCTTGATCGTGTCCCCGTTTTGCTTGTGTTCTTCACGTTTTGCTTTTGCTCTCTCTTTTTCCCGAGATGATTTCTCTTTGTAGGGAGTAGCTCTTGCAAATCCGTTTGAACCAAGTTGTTCGTATTCGTGAGGAGCATCTTTGCACCGAAGGAATTCCCCTCAAACCTCACGAGTGCGTAGATCGAGCGATTTCTGTGCGGTGTTCTTCGTTCTTGCCCCTTCTCCCCAAATCCTCGTTTCCTTTTATTTCTCACCAAATTGAGCGATGATTTCTTAGGATTAGCTCCCCAACTGTACAAGGATCATGCCTACAAAGTTTGGTTGCAGTTGGAGTTCATTTGGTTGAGTTTTGGGAAGATTTGGAGGAGAGAAAACGATTTTCGGGTTCACTGTGCAGTTTTCGGGAGCGTCGGACGCTGGGGCGTGCTGACGTCAGCGTCCGTCGCCTCGCTTGTCGACGTCTTTCGATTTTGGTGTCGGACTCTCTTCTCAGCGTCCGTCGCCCTCTGTCAGCGTCCTTCGCCAGCGTCCGTCGCCCTTCCAGTAGGGGCTGTTTTTTTCTGGGTGCGTTGGACTCTGCCAACGGACCGTCTGTCGCCCAACGGACCGTCCATCGCTGCAACGGACTCTGGCAACGGACCGTCCATCGCCAGCGTCCGTCGGCCTTCCAGCAAGGTTTTTCAGGTTTTTCTTCGTCGCTGTTTTGGCCGTTTCTCCCTCGTCCGGACTCCGAATTGAGTTCCGTTTGTTGCGTTGGTTTCGTAATCACGCAGGGAACTTAATGAAGCACCTTTGAGACCAGTTCTCATAAGTGTTTTTGGGTGAGCTTTCTTCTCTTCTCCATAGGGGTTGAGAGACTCACTATCGGTGTCACGGTTTGAGTTTCTGGTTTCCAGAAGATCCGTTTGTCGGTGTTATGACCCGGGGGTCAAGACCACCAACTAGTAAATTTGTATATCGCGTGCTCCCTCTCTCAGATGTGATGCAAGATGGACACAAGGTTTATCCTGGTTCGGGCAAAGAAGGCCCTACGTCCAGCGGGGGAGGATGACTTGTATTATCTCGCACCCAAAAGTGCTCGTACAGGGGGGGTACAAGCTGAGTTACACGGGTTTGCTCGGAGTGAGCTGGTGCCTAAGGCTAGCAAGGCTACCCTAGGCGGTGGATTGGCTACTCGAGGGGTCGATCAAGCAGCGGGGTGTGTGAGGTCAGAGCTGAAGTCTGAGTGTGGAGTCCGAAAAAGACCATCCCAAAAAAGGGTCCCTTTCTTCTACCTCGGCGTCCCCTTTTATAGACAAGGGGAGGCCCGAGGGTACAGGGTCCTAAACTGTGCTAGTATGGGCGGCGTGTCCACAGCATAGTGTTGACGAAGGGACGTCAAGCACTGTGACGGCATGGCCTTCCTGTCCTTCCGGCGCTCTGGGGAGTGGTGACAGCAGAAGGCGTCGCGACACGTCGTGGCACAGCTTCCGCAGGCGGGCGCGAATCCCACAGCTGAAGCGAGACGGGGCGGATGGGACAGGCCCCATGCCGGAGTTGTTGGAGGGAGGGGTCGAGCCCCTCGGTCGAGGGGGGGTCGAGCCCTGCGTGGCTCTGTCGTGTCCCTGAAGTCGTCGTCGAGGGTTGTACTGTTCACGTTTCGAGGGGTGCTGCTGGAGTCCGTACTCGCGTCGTGGCGGCAGTAGCAACACAGTTGACAGGAGTCAGGGACATGGCGGGGAGTTGTTGGATTTGACCGCGGACGCGGGCGCCCATGGCGTTAGGCGAAGTTACTTTAACCCACGCTGGGAGCAGTTGGGCCGATCGAGCCTCCCGTCCAGGGGTCGTTCGTTCGACCCCTGGTCCGTCACTCGGTGTCGAGGTAGGGTCGGAGCGGAGGCGGAGTTGGAGGGATCGAAGTAGAGGGCGAGGGGTCGTTCGCTCGACCCCTTGTCCGTCACCCGGTGTCGAGGTAGGAGCCGAGGGGTCGTTCGTTCGACCCTCGGTCCATCATTCGGGATCGAGGCAGAGGCAGAGGGGTCGTTCGCTCGACCCCTTGTCCGTCGTTCGGCGTCGAGGTGGAGGCGGAGGGGTCGTTCGTTCGGCCCCTCGTCCGTCTCTTGACGTCGAGGTGGGCCGGCCTAGCTGGTGCAGGAGGCCTTTGTATGGTGGTCCCTTCTTTGCTGAGTTTGAGCAGTGGGCTGGTCCCTGTCTTAAAAATGGTTGCTATGTTTAGCGTCAGTTTATCAAAGGGTTTAGGGTACCCCTTACCTTCATACCCGACACCGTAGTACCTCTTGGTTTTCATCAAAGGTATCCATCCTCTCTAGGGTCGTGATCTTGCTGGTGGAGTAAGCTTGCTTGCTGGGGTTGTTTTTTGGAAGAGTGGCCCGAATATTTCCGAGTGAAATTTGAGGCTCCCATTCACCCCCCTCTGGTCGCCGTTCTCGGTCCTTCAATTGGTATCAGAGCCGGTTAAGGATCATCCCACCTTACACGGTTCTTGATCCGCGAAGGCGACATGGAGCGAGGTGCTGGCAAACCTCCATTCTTCGATGGAACGAATTTCGCCTATTGGAAGGTGCGCATGTCTGCTTACCTTCAAGGGCTTGATTCGAAGATTTGGGAGATTTCTGAGAATGAGGACTACGTGGTTCTTGGCGCTTGGATCACTGAACTCCAAGTGACGCAACATGCTTCAAACGCAAGAGCATGTAGCATCCTCTTCTCGAGTTTGTCTCTTTCTGAGTTTGAGCGGGTTTCGAGTCTCACAACAGTTTCTGCGATATCATGAAGGCAACCCTCAAATCAAGTCTAGACTATTCGACACGTACCGTAGGGAGTACGAGAACTTCGTTCAGTTGGCCGGTGAATCTGTTGACGGGATGTTCACTCGCTTCCAATCTATCGTCAACAAGATGCATGCTAATCGAGCCAACTTGCCTTATGATGATCATGAGATGGCTATCAAGATTTTGCATGCTCTTGATCGGAAGGTGTGGGATATGAAGGTGGCTGCCATTCAGGAGTCACCGGGCTATGGCGCCCTGACCGTGGATGAGCTATTCAGCAAGCTCAAGTCCTCGGAGATTGACCACCAGACCCGAGCCAAGCTTGAGAACCCGTTGAACCCATCCATGGCGTTGGTTTCCGGCCCCGGCGGTGTGTCTTCTTCTTCCTCTAATCCTTCACACTCTTCGTTCGCTTTGTCTTTGATGTCTGTGACAGAGGAACAAGTGGAGGCGCTTGGAGATGATGAGCTGGCCTTGGTCATCACTAAGTTCTCACGGTTTCACAACAACCGTTTGAACCGACGACGTGGTGGCTCGGCCAAGGGGTGCTACCGTTGCGGTGATGAGGATCACTTCATCGCAAACTACCCCAAGAAAGTTGCGGGTGACTTCACCAAGTGCAAGGACAAGCGTGAGCACCGCTTCGAGGACAAGCACAAGGCCAAGGTCGGCTACAACCAAAGGTCCTCCAAGAAGGTGATCGACAAGGTGAAGGTCAAGCACCGAGCCTTCCTCGCCTCCCTGAGCGACATCGATGCATCCTCCGACGGGGGCTCTTCCTCGAGTGACGATGAGTCAAAGGAAAAGGTTGAGGACAAGCTCAACGGCATCTTCTTCTACGCCGACGCCAAGCACGGTGGCTTTTGCACCATGGCGATTGAAGAAGGCAAGGTCGGGAAGCGCAAGGATGGCCCCGACTACGACTACGACTCTGACACACCCGAGGTATCACCCACCATCGAATCCCTCTCTCTTGAGCTTGAGTCTCTGAATGATGCCTTGCTTAGTCAGGATACTTTGCTCAAGCGTGCCGCTTGTGAGAGGAACGATTTCAAGGCGAAGTACCTTAGCACGCTTCATGAGTTAGAGTGTGCTAAGGCACAAGTGGTGGTTACCGAGGAGGTAGAGTGTGATGCTTGTGCCATCCACATGTCTGATCTTGTCACTCTCCAGGACAAGTATGGCACTCTACTTGAGGAGATTAGTGAGCTGAAGGCTAGGCCTAGCTTACTTGGTGCGTGCAAGTCTTGTTTAGTCTTGCGTTCTGAGCTGACATAGAAGGATGCTAGGATCGCTGTGTTAGAAAAGGTCAGCTCAGATAGCACTAGAGAGTCAGATCGCTTTGAGGCGTTGGAGCTTGAGATCGAGTCGTGCAGACATAACAAGATACGTACCGAGGAAGAAAACACATACCTTCGGTCCATCTTGAGCTGGGTGTCTTGCCGAGAGCCGCAGTTGGGGATGATGCTTAGCCAATGCAAGCGAGCTGGCAGCACGGGAGTAGGCTTTGCTATAGGTGGGAAGGACGATAGCATGTTCGGTAAGATCGGTGAGTGCAGTGGTTTGAGCGAGAATGAGAAACCCACCACAACACCCAAGCTTACCAAGATCACTCCACCTAAGCCTACCGACCCCTCCAAGTTTCCTATGAGAGATGGTGTGTTTGAAGAGCCACCCAAAACCACTCCACAGAAGCAAGTGTGGATTGCCAAACCAAACCACCTTCGCAACCCACTTGACACACTACCAGACATCTCTAGTGATCCCCTTCCTAAGAAAGCTAGAGCCACCCAACCCAACAAGAGAGTGCCTACCAAGAGTGTGGTGAGGTACCATTGTGAGTATTGTGAGTGGGATGGGCACTTGGCTGAGTTTTGCTTTAGGAGGAAGAGAGATGATCGGAGGCAGGTTGAGTTGAACAACTGGGACATGTACCACCCACGAGTTGGGGTGCGTGAACCGGAAGTTCAGAGGCGCACTTCTAGGCCTAGAGGTACAATGCCTCAAGGTGCTAGGCCTCAGGAGGCGAGACCACGTGGTGGTCGTGCCCGGCGGGGTACCGGTCGTGACCCATACGACTACGGGCCTCGTGGCGGTGGCTTTACTCCACCCTTCTTTAGCGGACCACGTTTTCCCTATCGTGGTGATCGCTATCCTCCCGTGGGGCAGAAGATGTTTGGTTTTTCTCCTAACCCTTTCTTTGGGCAAATGGGACAACACTGGTATCCTTCACAGTTTACTAACCCCAGTGTTGCACCGTTTGCTCACCCTATGTCTTTCTATTGATGTAGGAAGGAGGACTGGAGGAGACTTGGCTTGTGGATTCCGGATGTTCACGCCATATGACCGGAAGTGCCAAGTGGTTCTCCAGCCTCGACCCCGTGCGCCACACCGAGTACATCACCTTCGGGGACAAGAGTAAAGGTAAAGTTGTCTCCCGGGGGTCCATCCGAGTCAATTCGTCTTTTGTCCTCAAGGATGTTGCTTTGGTTGCGAATTTGCATTTTAACCTTCTATCGGTTTCGCAACTCCTTGAAGGCGGTTTTGAAGTGAGCTTTAAGCCAAACTTGTCTCGGATTTTGGACTCTCGTGGTGATCTTGTTTGCCGGATTTTACTCTTCGGGAAGGTTTTTCGTGCGGATTTTTCTATCTCTTCCGGACCTTCTCGTTGTCTTCTTGCCGGTTCTTCTTCCGAGCTTTGGAAGTGGCATAGGAGATTGGGACATTTAAGTTTTTCCTTGCTTGCAAGGCTTAGCTCAATGAACCTTATCCAAGGATTGCCAAAGCTGAAGTTCGAGAAAGATTTGGTTTGCCATCCTTGCAGGCATGGTGTAACACCCCGGGTGTTAATCTCTTAATTAAAAATTTGATCATGTCATCATATGCATTAAGCGTCTTTCAATTGTTTGAAAACCTAGATATCCATTGAACTAAAATGAGTTTACTTGCTTGTGTTTGATCATTTGTTTGTATGCAGGTCATCTTTTCAAATTCTCAAATTAAAATTGGAATCCAAACCCTATTTCCCAGAGGGGGTGGATTAAACCCTAAACATGATTTTCAAAATTTATAAAGTTTTTACCTATGGTTGTTTAAGCAGAGTTGTAGATCTTGAAATTTTGAGCATCTTTCGTGTTCAAAGTTTTTTCCTGAAAACCCCTGGAAGCTTGAGCATTTTGCAAAATAGCCATAGGGTCAGTTCTGTCCTTTCATCGAGCAGTTGCATGGCGGGGTTGAACTCGACGTCGCACCTGTCCGACACCTGTCCAGGGACACACGTCTTGTCGTGTACGTGGCGAAATCACGGAACCCGTTGCCGTCTTTAAAAGCGGGGCACCGTCCTCTCTGTTTCCCTTTCCACACCACTACTCGACTCTACTCTGCTCTGCTTCGCTCCGCCGAGCGCTCCACCTTCTTTGATGAACTCGTCCGAGTTTGTTAACCTCTTCCAATCACTCAATCCTTTGTCGTTGTCTTCGCCTTGACCTTGTGCATCCTCGGGGTGAGTTAGTTGAAGCCTTCGAGCCTGCATTCGTTCAGCGCGGATCCGTCTTCCTCAGCTCCGACGAGACCGCCGCCGCTCTGGTCAGTCTTCGACCGGGCGACGCAGGAGCTGCATTGTCTTTTTGTCTTGTGTTTCTTGCTCCTTGTTCATCTCTGATTCTTGTTGGGTTCTCCGTTTTGCAAATGGTGGACCATAGCTCCGGGAATATCTTCGTTGCCGTGCAGTTCTTCGTCTCCGCCGACACGTTCTCCATCGACAGTCGTCTCTGCTTCATCTGCGGCCACGCTTGCTGAGCGCTTCGTGACCAGGGTGAGCTCCTCGATCTCTCCGATGTACTCATTTATCCTTGTACCGAGCCTTCGAGCTCTGCCCTCGAGCGCCGCCGCTGTTCTTGTTCGACGCGGCGGTGTGTTCGTCGTCTAGCCGTGTAGTTGATCTTTTCGAGATCTGAGTCTTGCTCTAGCTTCGCCTAGCCGTCCTGGGTCTGTTTCGAGGGGTAGTTGCCCTCGAGCGCGTGCGTGTTTTCTCTGGCGCACGTCGCGCAGATCCCCTCCGACCGCCAGTGCCCTCGATGAGGATGTTGCTTTTAGCTCTGAGTTCGTTTGTGCGCGCTTCGCGTTGTTTGGGGGCCGCTTAGCTTGCTGGAGTTGGTTGGTTCGATCGAGGTCTATTCGAGGCCTATGTCCATCGGCATGTGTGCAGTCGAGCTCGGTTCACCGCCATTGTCGTCAACGAGGTCTCCTGGGTAGGTTTTAGCCTCGTTTCTGTTAGGCGTGTTGCTCGCGGTTGTCCTCTGAGTCGTGATCGAGGTCCGATCGAGGCCTAGCTCCTTTGATCGAGGCCTATTTTCTTCGATCGAGGCCTAGCTTCTCTGATCGAGTGTCGATCAAGGCCTAGCTTCTCTGATCGAGGGTCGATCGAGGCCTAGCTTCTCTGATCGAGGGTCGATCGAGGCCTAGCTTCTTTGAGCGAGGTCTGTGCTCGACGGTGCGCGATCAGTCGAGCTCCAGCAGATCGCCATCACTCTCAATGAGATGCCTCTGAGGGTTTGTTTGGGTCGTGGCGCACCTCGTTGGGTTCGGCTCGGCGAGCCGAAGCAGGTTCGAGGGGTAGCCGTTCGGTTTGGTCATCGACGGCGACGCGCCGCCGTGTTTCGTGGTTCTCGACGCCGCTCGAGCGTCTGTGCCACTGTTGGGCAGATCTTCGCCGTCCGTAGGTTTTGTGCAGGGTTGTTCCTGTTTCCTGTTTAGTTCAAGTTTGTTTTTAATCCTGTAAAAATGCCCTGTTTAGTTATAAAAGGTTTAGAAACCCTAATAACTCTCGGCTTTGAGTGATTTTAGATTATTTGCTACAGATGGTCAATTGTCCAGTGACAAACACAAGTTGGACATGGTTGATGTAATGTTGTTTGCTCAGTTCTTTTGGATGTAAGTGTTAACTTAGATAATCAAGATAAATAGGGTTTAATTAATTTGCTTTCTAACCTAGTGTTGCTTTCCTTCATAAAGGGAAGTGGTACTCAAGGTGCAGTCTGTTTTAGTCTTCTCTTATGAGCATGTTTGTTTGAGTTGAGCATCATGTTTACTATTCAAGCATCATCTAAAACATGTCATTATATCGTGTAGATTGTTCGTTGGTTGGGTTGGATACCTCCAGTGAAGGGGTTTTCTCTCTTGAATCTGAGCCCGAGTTCATTTATCCCTCCAACCAAAGCAAGCCCCGGTGCATTCAAACATTTCCTTGTATTTAAAATGATTGCTTTAAATACACTTATGTTTATACTATTGCATTACGGTACTTTATTAAATTCCTACTTGATGCATAGCTTTATCCTTGTACCATTTGTACCTTTAACCTTGTCACTTGTTTAAAGTTGCAAAGTTTTCGCAAAAATGCTTAGTATGCTTAGAACTTTTATAGTAGGTGATTTCCGGTCACCTACGCATAGCGTATTGCTTCGGCAAATGGTTATGTTCTCTGAGAAAGGGATGTTGTTGCTGGAAGTAATAATCTGAGACCGGGCGGACACGGTGTTG